>VXBW01003107.1:484602-552027 GCA_013400375.1 Thinocorus orbignyianus
TTTGTTTGTTGATTTTTTGTTTTGTTTTTTTTTTGTTTTTTTTTTTTTTTTTTTTTTTTTTTTTTTTTTTTTTTTTTTTTTTTTTCAGGCAAGATATTGTTGTTTGTTACAATAAGGCCTAGCACTAACAAGTTTAGTTTTCTGTTTCGGCTACAAATTCACGTCAATTTCTCTTTAACTATTACTTCTGAGGACAACATATCTGATGTGGGAGTTCCCTGGGCGCAATATCATCTCAGTTGTCTGAGTCTCAGCTGGGAGCACAGGCAGTACAAGGGTAAGGGAGGCATCCACTCTGCAAACAGCAATTCTCCAAGAAATGATGAGCCAGCAAACTTATCTCATTTCTGTTCCTGTTGAAGGGCACTAACACATCATGACATTTTGCCAATCCACCCCTTTTGCAGGTCCCTGAGTAAGCTATATTTGTTGTAGAAGAGCAGTCAAAAAGTACCATTGTAAAAGGTCTGGGCATCATCCTTCCTTCATGGATCTCCGTATCCCCAGTACCATCTTTTACACACAAGTCTTATGGAGAGCTCAGCTAGATTTAATGCAGCCCAGTCTGTCTTTATATAGTGTATAGCACAAAACCACAATACACATGCACAAAAAACTCCCTTCGTGTTTTGTGTTGACAATTAAATCTGAAACAAGGTGTATCCTGAGACTGAGGGAACACTTTGGTCATGCACCAAGTGCTATCAGGTTGTACAGTCCTATGTACTGTTAAGAAGAAGAACATCTGCCTGCCTTACAGACCTCACCTCTCAGAGCCCATGAGTTAAGTTTTCCTTCTGCTTCTAGCTCTTAGCCACAGTTTTTAGGCTGTCCTTCGAAGCCTGGTGCTGTAACCCCTGTCTCCACGCCTTTTTCAAATAATGGCAGTAATTATGTACCTTCACCCCCTTTTGTATGGCAGTGTCAGCTGAAGTGCTCTCAAATGTGAATAACTCTCTTGTGCCTTCTTCCTTCACAAATTGTGTAAATTTGCCTTCTCAGGGCAGCCCCTCAGTTGCAATAACAATATCAGCCAATAATCTTTTGCAGGATGCTTTAGACTCAGGTCACTCTGGCATTTCCTCTGGGTCATTAAGGTCCTAGCTTGGAGCCTGCTGGCTGTTATGAATCCCAATATGCCTGTCTCATGCACCCAATAGCAAGGAGTTTAGTTGTCTGAATAAGTGTTACAAGTTCAATTCCCTGAATTGGCTATCTTAGTCTTAGGCATTATTTAGGCACAACTCTAAAGTCTTCTTCCTGAAGCTGACCCTTGTTGTTAATTTTGTTGCTTGCTAATACTTTGTTAATTATGAAGACTATCTAGAGATACCTTCTCTTTCACAGTATTTGTCCTCAAGCAGATAGGTCATCAAGAATAAATCACACCCAGGAGCACGCCTGTCCTTCTGACACCATGTGGGATTTAACAAATTGAGCTATCTATAGTACAGATATTTAGATCTGAGCATGTTTTGTAGATACCTTTTGTACTTAGCAGAGAAAAACAGGCATTCCCAGGCAGTGATTCATCTCATGTTAAGTATAAAATAGGCCAGATGCATCACATTCTAGGACTGGGGTGAAATGAACCCAAAAGAACTTCAGAGGCTCCTTCAAGGGCCTGATGCCAAATTTGGATGATGAAAATGTCACATTAGTTTCTGCCCTTAGTAAGTGAAAAGGCATGGTCACTTCTTAATTCCTATGAAGGGTGACTCACAAAGTGTAATAAAGAAATGGACAGGGATCGGCCATCCGGTCAACAAAACCCACAAACCACGTTGAATTGGGTGGAGTGTAATTTGTTTTTATTTGCAAATAACGTATGCTTCAAGACAGATGTACCTGAGAGAAGGCCTCCTGCTCCGTGGCCAGTCGCTGCAGCTGGGGCAGAGGATGGCAACAGCAGGTTGGAGAAAGTAAGAGTCTTGGTGACAAACAACCTCAGCAGAGCCCTAGAGATAAAGCTGCACCTTCCCACCCTTATAACAGGGGACACCTCTTCTTTCATAGAGGTGTATGTTCTCCTTAGAACAAGATTGTAAAATAAGCGTAGCAACTCATCTTTAAAAACACGGTATACCCTTTTGTATGTGTAAACACCTTTGTTCTGTAAAAGAGGAAAGGGGGAGTATTTCCTTTATCCCTGGGGGAAATGGTGTCCTACTTCTATCTAATGGCATCCTCAGAAATGCCTGCAATAACAGTAATCATTCCGGGGAAGAGAGAGGTTTTCAGGGCTCTGTTTTGAATATCCAAATTTCTACATGTTAAAGGGCAAGGTTATCAGAAAATACTCAGCTGTCGCCTTCATTAAATGAGTCCCTTCCTCTCAAATTGTGAAGTCAATCATTAATCATTATGAATATCTCAGTCCGGATTCTCCAGCAATTGCTATATTTTTGCCTTGGCAACTTATTCTAATAAGTTATTTTCCAGACTAGACCTTTTGTGGAAGTGCCTCCTTATGATCATTGCGTGTAGTGTTTGCATCTTCCTACACCTAGTGAGACAGTAATTTTAGTTGACATTTGTGTTGTGTAAGACTCTACTGACTTCATTGACACCTGTCTCTTTGCTTGGTTATGAATGTTTGATTTTCAGTCTGTCTTCCTGTTTATCCCTGTTCTTTCTAAAAGTCTGTTTGTGCCTTTCCCCTGTTAATTTTTAGAACTACTCCTACATAAGTCAGCCAGGTCCACTGCTAATGATCTGATCCTGCAAGTCTCCATTCTCAGAAGATCAGACCCTTTGACACCTGCAAGTTACAGTCTGTTTTCCTTTATGTGTATTGCAGTCCCTGTGTAACGAGGTCAGGCCTGGCCAGCTGCACAAGTAAAGTATCCAACCGTGACTCCAGCAGTTTCTTGTGTGTACGCTTGACTAACAGTAATAGCTATCAGACATGCCTTAGTGTCTATGCAGCATCATTGAGTGACATTATCAGCTTGCTCAGATAAATTCAGAAGCTCTATTAGATTTACCATCACACTGTGCTTTATTTCCCAGAAGTCTATATTAGCCGCAGTTTTAGTTTAAGTTTTCCACCTGTGATAACTGCAGGGTCTGTTACACGTTTTCCAAGTGTTGCATTTTCCTTGATGAGTTTTGTCTCTTTTTAAAAAATAATACTGTGACTAGAGAACCATAGTATCTTGAACTATAAATACACAATATTATCACCTGAAATTTTCATGTTTGAGATTGTCTGGTACAAAACTCTTGCTAGTTTGTTGAGGTTTTTTTGACAGAAAATGTCACAAGAGAAGGTCTTTTAAAAATATAAGATTTGAGTGGTTTTACTGTTCAGTTAGTGCTTTATTGTTATTTAGTATGTTTGCTTTGTATTCTTGTATTTGAAAGAATAGGAGCATTTCATAATGTTCCTGGTCCAAAAACCTAATGTTAATAGCTTCCAAAGAAAGAATTTTCCTGCCTGTTTGAATTTTTCTGTGGATTTTCAAAGTAGACCACTGTTTAAATTATGTTAGTTGAATGATTCCAGATAGACAGTGACACTCCAATAGAGTAGAAATATATCAACTTAGGAAGTGAGGCACACACAGCTGAAATGTTTAAAGCTTTGCATTTATTAAAATAAAGTCTTTCATGAGAGCTTTTCTTTTTCTACATAGATACCTCCAATGTCCTAGAAAGCTTTGGATCAAAAGCCTCCATGTTATCTTAATTTCATCAAAGCAAACCATATCAGCAGACCTTCAGAGACCTCTCAGTAGAGGATGGTCACTGAAGTAGTGTTAGGGAGGAGGAGAGAAATTATTTGATTATTATATTATCAAGAATACCATTGTTTTGTGGCAAATCTAGTCTCCTGACAACCTTAACAATTTTCAGAGGTGACTGTACTAATTACTATAACTGTATGAATGTCTAGAAACAGAGCAGGTAGAAGAGTCTTGCTTGAACAAGCAACTGGATTGGCTTCCAACACGGTAAATTGCTTTACTGAAATGTCGATGAATTATTCAACATAATTCCTTCATTGTCATCTCTTTGTGGCTTTTATTCTTCTTTCCCTTGACAATAAACAAACACATAAATTCCTAAAGATATTATATTATTTATACTGCAGCAGTTTCTAGGAAGCAAAGGCTGGCTGTGTATTTCATGTATTGACAAATACAAGAAAAGATATAGCCACTGTACAGAGAGCTGCTCATGTTCTTATTCACTCACTATAATCAACATGCAACAGGGGACAAAGGAAAAAGTGTTGACATAACATAGGAATGAAGTGCTAAGAGCTGAAAAGCAGAATTACAGCTAAATGAGCCAGAGATGCAGGCCTGATTGTAGGGCTGGACGTTTAAAGGAGGATTAAATGGAGTACCTATTTTATGAGAAATCTTGTTTCTGCACCACTTGAGAGAGCAGGGATGAGGAGACGTTTCTGTGAGTAGTAGATGCTACCCAGAATCTTGTGAACTCTCTCAGAGATATGATCAAAGGAGGACATGTACTTCTCCACAGAGAAATTAAAAATAAATTTGTACATCTCAGAGCACACAACTGAAGACTAGAAAGAAAAAGCAGCGTGCAAATATTCTGGCTGAGCCAGACCTGGACTTTAATACTAAACACCAAGGAGCTATGAGGATGTGTATGTTCAGAAAATAAATGTTTAATTGTCATATGGGCAGGGAGTAGAAGAGAGGAAGGAAGACTGTAACACATGAGGAAGGAGAACACAATTTGGGATTAAGAATAAAACTACAGCAGTCTTTATGGGTAGAGCTGAAGAACCATTAGCAGATGAAATGGAAATCAACTAGTTAAATCAAGTATTATATTAATAAAATATCATTAATTTAATACATTATTTCTCAGACATAAGTTTTCATTATTCTTTATTTGTATAGCAGGAGTGGTATGTGTGGTCTTCTGAGACTACAGAAAGATATTTCTCTCCCTGGGAATATAAACCTTTACCCTGACCTTGCAAACAGATCTGTGCCCAGACATCCTTAAATGAAAATATTAAACAGATATTTTATCATAAAAGAAATCTGTTGGTAACCTGAGTCAGAGCTTGAGATCTTACTAGGCAACAGATGTATATAAAGAAAAGAGTTAAGATTCTTTAGCAAACCTTGAAATTCAATAGGTATTTTCTTAAAGCTTCTTTGTCTTTGCCATTTTAAAAAAGTCTATGCTTTATGTATTAAAATTCACATTCTTGTAAGAAAAGCTGTTCTTCAAGCACCAGTATTTGAATAAAAGGAGATTTACTTCATCCTTTTCCTGATATATTCACCTTCTGTGGTTTTGGAATAAAACTAAATAAAAACCACACATGAAGTGTGGCTTTATTATGAGTCATCAATAAATACAATGTCAAGGTTATTTTACCACCCTGGAAATGCTATCTTATTGTTGTACTTTGTTTGCTGAATTATACAGGAATTATCAGAAATAGTTATTACTTTTGCTTTGCCCTTTATATTAACGCTATATTTCAGTGTATTTCTTTCATAGACTCATTAAGACACCAGGGCAGGTTGGAGAGCAGTACATATTCTCCTGCATTTTAATACCTTGAATACATAGCACATGCTTCACCACCAGTTAGAAATGACAATAAGGAAAGATTTCACAGTTATAAAAACCTGACTTTCTCTTACTGTACCTTGGGTAACAAGGCTAAGGATAATATCTTGTCAAATATAGAGCAATGATGAAATTATTCTTTTATTTCTTCATAGTCTCTTGTAAGGTTTCTCAGGTTTCAGAGTTGAAGTGGAGCATTTTAATAACTGAAGTACTTTGCCATCACAAGCTAACCCATACTGCTCCTCTGAAGGCTTTGGAGAGCTCAGTTTTATAAAGAAACTGTCAGAGTGGATTAATGGCACCACCTTTGGTCACCACCCTGTTTTAAACTGAGCAGAATTCCACTTTATAGGAGAATTGCTTTTCCTGAGAGATTTTTAAAGCTTTGTGCCTTGAATGAGACAACAATTTTCTGTCATTCTCCACTGCAAGGAATTAATTTGTCCTCAACAAGCTTTACGTTTGTTAAAGTAGCACCCCCACAATATAATTTCTGTGGTAATGTTGCACTTTTCAGCTCAATCTAACCATTCACAAAATTTGTGTTCTACTTAAATATTGCATCTCCCATCATGAAATGACTGGAGAAAATCTTATGGTTTCTTTTATTTATGATGAAGTAAACCAGTAAGTTTCCATTCAAGACTGTAAACTGAAACCCTCATAGTCCTGCATCCCTCAAAACAAAGAAAAATCTAATTCTAACCAACATAAAATCTAAATTAAGTAATAAACCAGACATAAGCATTGGCAAAACAAATAGGAGTGATATTAACCAGCTGAGCATTAATTACAACATAAGAATTGAAGGTCAAGGGGAGCTTAGTATTTGCTGAATGTGCATAGAATGTAATTGTTTAGTTCAAAAAAGAAACATTGCAAGGACTCTCATTTTCATATGCAAACCTTGGAAAACAGTTTATTATTTTCATGCCTTCCTTACTCACACAAGCGTGGTGTTCGTGTGACAGCAATAGTCTCAGGAGAGCATCAATGAAACTTTGTGGAGACCTTGCTGTATTCATGTTATGATGTGAGATATTTGAATATGCATGGGCAACACTATTTCACTTGAAGGTTGTTGAGTCTTCTGTTACAGATGCATTAGAAGGTCAATTGTGAGATTTAGGTTGGAGTAATGCTTTGAATTCAAGACTACAGAGACCACTTGAGGTTTCCATTATGATACTTTGATGAGGTGATTAGTGTAGGAAAATTATTCCATTTCAAACCTGAACCATTAGAATAATCATTATACATTATGGGACATTACACTGTATTCTGGCAGTGTGATTATTTCAGTATTGTATTCACAGTGAAATAAAACGAATGGCAAATTAGAAACACTAAGCATGACTTCTGAACAGCATTATAGGCAAAGACAGAAACCCAAATGACTGTACATTGCTTAGTACATCAGGAATGAGAAGACATATTAAGTTGTTAAAAGAAACAATCAAAGGAAGGTAATATCCCTTGCAAGAGCTGACTAAAGAAATGGGTGGTCTTGGAATGAGACAGGAAAAACATCATCATTAACAAGAATCAGAATTTAGAAGTAGGAAATCACAGAACTGCCAGATGTCTCAAAAAATCTTCTGATCCCAGCTTCATGCCTGAAAAGAAGATCTATGACCTTATTTCTTCTTAAAGACATCTGTTAGCAGAGACTGCATAATCTCACCAGACAATCAACTCCAAAGCTCCAGTATTTTCATTAGTTTTGCTATAATTTAAACTGAATCTTTTTGTATGTTATTAATCTCATTGCTTCTTCTCTATTCACATCATGTACCCTCCATACAGGAAGCAAATTTTTTTGTGTTTCAAAATTATGAGTTTGTTCTCTGTGGTCTTTTCTCTATTAGACTAAATAACTTTTATTCATCCTCTCATTTTTCAAAGGTCATTATTTCTAGGCTTTGCTATTCTGATCTTTCTTGGTCTGCTCTGATTGATCAACATCTTTCCTGACATATAATGCCTGAACCTGGACCTATTCCTCCAGCTAAATCCTTACTCACGGTAAGGTTAATTTCATCTGTCTGAAAATACAAGCAGAAAATGAAGAAATGGTCGTTTTTTCTGCACAGAAAAGAATCACTTGTTTAACTGTTGAAACAGATTTTTACCAAAAGTTTAGATAATTTAAAATACATTCCATGTCCACATTGCCATGACTTTGAAATGGACTTGGGGTTGGGGGTGGAACTAGTGTCTCTGACATTTTCAGATTTAAGCAAAATGCTCTCTTATTTAAGATTATTTTTTTTCCAGTCTAGAACCTTTTCAATTTTTGTTGGTATGAATCTTCAAGAAAAACATGAAATTGTACATGATGTTGTACACACCTTACTTTCTAACCATGAATCTGTTCCAACCACTCTAAATAATATTGGACTGCCACATGTCTCCTTTCAGAAACAAATGTTATATTTAATATATCTCACCCTGTTTTGTGTAATTCTGCATGCTTTGGAAAGGAAGTGATTTGTTAGGTGACAAATTTACAGCTGGGAAATGCATACTTGCTACAAAAGTCCAAGAAATGTCTCTAAAGTGTTAGTGGAAGCTAGCAAAACAGAAACTGTGAGAATGAACAGTGCACAGCACCTCAAACCTGACAATATGTGTTGGCAATGTTCATTTGAATTGTTTGTACACATCACCTCATTCGAAATTAATTGCAACCACACAGATGAAACACTTGATGTTATTGCGGAGAGCCCAATAAAAAAGGCACTTCACTAAGGAATTGAAGAAATTTCTAGAATACCTAAAGGATAAAATGGAATGTAAAATAGTGAAAGTTTCACTCTCTTGCTGAAAACAGATGTATGAACTATACAGATCTTGAATCTGCTCCCAAACAAATGGATGGATCAGAAAAAGGACAACAAAGATGAATATTAGGAACATCTATTAAAACATGCCAAAAAGAAAACTAGCTCTGAAGAGGAAATACGTGAAAGAATCCATGAAAGTAATAATCAAGGCAATGAATTGTGTGAAGAGGGTAAATAAGAAAACTCTGCTCACCTTTTCCTTATGTAAAAGGGTAAAAACCAGTGCCAGTGAAAGAATGATTCAAAGCAAAGCCACACTTACCCTAGACAAACACATTATATTCCCTGTGTCCAAAAGATGAGACACAGCAACTTTTCCTAGCTCCTGGGAAAAGACTATGTAGCTCATACAGGTCCCATCTACACAGCGTAAGATGACAATAAAAGAAAAGTCTGCTATGCAGATCAAAATCCGTCCATCTTATCCAGGAACCTCAGTGGCAGATCAGTTGTTGGTGAGCAGCTGCTTTACTGTCTGCCAGTATATAGTACTAGTCACAGATACTGTGAAAATAAAACGTTGATATCAGAATTACAGGAGCATATAAAGGAGGAAATAAACACATGGATAACGATAATGTTCAGATTATTATTACTACTAGGAAGGAGATAAAGCTCACTTTTCTGAGAATTAACTTGCATGTCTACATGATTTTACTATGTATTATTATATTATTATTTTCTTGGCATATTCTTTAGAGTACCTGTTCCAGACCATGATATTGGCAAAAGGATCATTTGTTTACTGTATCATGAAAAACTTAAACAAAGTCAGATTAATAAAATGAGAAGAATCATTGTTTTAAATGTCTAGGTAATAGGAACTTCAGAGAGCTATTTTACCCAACAATCTGTTGTTTAATTTAGTTTTTTTACCTTTTGATCACATTCATTTCATACCTGTCTAGTGACTAATGTGGCAATGTTTGCTTAACAATCAGTGTTGCAGATGGTACCATGCCTGGAGGTGGAACCATGTATGGAAATGTCATTATAACTTAAGAAATAAAACTGAAGATTTAGATTATGCTATTATGAAAAAAAAATAAGCTTCATGCAATGTTAAAATGCTGGCATAGTGACAAAACCATAAAAGCAAGGGAATGCTATGATAAGGTTTTCAGAAACTGCTTTACTCTTCTCCCAGAAATTAGCAGCAGGCATGGCCTGGTGCTCTGTCAGAGGAGTTCATTCATCACTACAGATGCTGCATTTCCCAAAAAGCTTTGCTTCAAAAAACTTTGCTTCAACAAATACCTCTCATTTGTTGTTGTCACTGCCTTGTGACACTTCAAAGAAATATAGGTTGAAACAGGTTGCGTCTTGTATAACAGCATTGTCAAATTCTACATAGCCGTGATGAGGAAATTTTCACCGTGGCTAGTGCATGCAAATACATTTTTCTCCTGGTGTGTTTACCTCAGATAACTTTACAACTTCTTCCACCACCTATTAATTTGTTACTTTTAAGGAATTTTAGGGATTGCCACATTTTCATAGAATCATAGAATGGTAGTCAGAAGGGAACTTAAAAATTACCTCTTTCCAACCTCCCTGCCATGGGCAAGGACACCTTCCACTAGACCAGGTTGCCCAAACCCCAGTCTAAGCTGGCCTTGAACACCTCCATGAATGGGGCATCCACAAACATCTCTGGGCAACCTGTTCCAGTGCCTCACCACCCTATCCCTTGTCCTATCCTTTAGTGTCTAATCTAAATATGCCCTCTTCCAGTTTGAAGCCGTTATCCCTTGTCCTATCACTGCATTCCCTGATAAATAATTTCTTCCCATCTCTCCTGTAGGCCCACTTTAGGTATCAAAATGCTGTTATAAGGTCTCCCCAGAGCCTTCTCTTCTCTAGGTTGAACAACCCCAACTGACCCAGCCTGTCTTCATAAAAAAGCTGCTCTAATGCTCTGATCATCTTCTTGGGCCTCCTCTGAACTTGCTCCAACAGGACTATGTCCTGCTTAAGTTGGCGGCCTCACAGACAGACACAGGTGGGATCTCACAAGAGCAAAGCAGAGGGGCAGAATCACCTCCCTCAACCTGCTGGTCCTGTTTGTTTTGATGAAGCCCAGGATGTGTTTGGCTTTCTGCGCTGCAAGTGCACTTTGCTGGCTCATGCTGAGCTTCTCATCCACCAACACCCCCAAGACCTACTTAGGGCTCCTCTCAATATTTTCTTAGGAAACATCAATATAATATTGTCATACCTAGCATTGCTGTTAATCTGACACAGAGTTTTGCAATACCTGTGGCTTCTACGCATGATAAAGTATGTTGTGGTGCACATCTCCAAGTCTACAATCTGACTTGCTATTGTACATATAGCTTCCCAGAGCTGACTCCACAGGCCAGTGGAAGACCTCTATTTTTCAGCACAGTAGCCAGATTTCCTCCAGCTAACACCAGCCAAATGCAATTTCCCTTCACCTGGTGCTGCTCATTTGTTTCCTGTGAAATAATTATGCAAAGAGTAATTGGCTCTGCTGATCTGCACAGCTGCAGGCTGAGGAAAGCTCAAATTCCACGCAGTGCTTCTTGCTTGCTCTCACAAACAGTAGGAGTGACAAGAAGTTCTGTGCTTGTCTGGAAGAGTTAAAAATAAGGCCTTGTGTTCTTAATTGAGCAGTGTGTTGCGATGGACCTATAGAAAATCTCTTTTTCTAAGTAGGAAGCTGATTTATCTTCCACGTTTTTGAATGTTACGTAATGCCTCGTGTTCCCTGAAGTAGTAGTTTTCATTAGTGAAATGTGTAAAGATCACCATATTTCCATTGGGAAGTTTCAAGTCTGTCTTGCAGGTTGCTTAATTCTTAAAGTAAGTTTTCTGTTCATAGTTCTAGTACTTAGATTTAGTAATTAAGTTACATCTCAAAATGTACCATAACAATAATTTAGGGTATTTCTGGCCTTAGGGGCCTGTGTGCTAATTGTAGAAACAAATTTATTCACAGTAAATTAAGACAAACAGGAAGGCCTTCAGCTGAAATACTGTGGAGAATGTTTGCTAAAACTGAAATGGATTAAAAAGACTTGGTAAGACTTTGTACTAGCAACCTAAATTAAACTTATTTCAGAATTTGAACATAAATAGATAATTCAGTTTTTTAAAATACTTAGGGAGCAATAACAGAGTTAAGCGTATTAAGTCTTGAAGAAATGCTACTGCTTTAAATGCTTTAAGCTTTACTAGCACAACTTCAGAGAGTATTTCTACTTAATGGAAAACAAAAGTTTGCTGAAATGTTGAAGTATATATTTTTATAACCCATGAGAGAACATCTGTTTGTGCTTAATTTTGTACAGGTGCACCTCTAGATTTAAATTTGATCTTTTAGATGATCATTGGATTTTGATTCACTGTTACACAGCTGTAGTTAAACCAGAGGTACTGCTTATAATAGAAAACTCTCCACTTAGATACTGCTGTGTTTATATAATGTTCTTCTATAGCATTCAACTTCCATTGCAAAGTATGGAAATTAAATCATCACATAATAATAATAAAAGTATAGATACCTAGTGTGTCATCCATAGATGAACACCAGCTGCTGAGATTTAAACACTGATAATAATCTGATAAATATTGTTAGTATGGCATTAGTTCAGCAACTATTACGTTTAACTGGACAAAATTATTTCTGAATGCAATGAGATCAGTCTCTTACTTTGGGTTTTATTTTCCCTTTGATAAGTACATGTGATGGCTTTATAGTCATGCCATATTTTCCCAAGGTTATTGAACTACTTCGTGAGTAGGCTACAAACCTGACATGCACAGTTGTATCATTCAGTCACAAGAAGGACAAGGGAATTTTCTTTTCCTTTCAGCCACAGAATAGGGATCTTGCCAGTCCGTAGAGAGAAGAGGCTTTGCTGTCTTCTGGGTGTACATCAAGACAGCTTTGTGATGCAGCCCAGCAGTGGTGTGCAGGCTGGTGAGGGGGCTGCACTGCCCCTGCTGTGCACTGGACAGTGTAGGGGGGGCTCACACCCCCTGACCATACCACTTCCTCCCTGTGAATTGCGGGACAGTGCTGTGTGGTTCAAGTTCAGCTGATGAAGAAAGAGAGGACATGTCTCCCATTGGACTCAACATTTTTTCTTCCTATTTCAACACTGATCTCTGTTCCTCGGATTGGTGAAGCTGGACAAATAAACTAAAGATGAAGATAAAAAGACTGCATGGTGAGGTCCTAGCACTAAATTCTAGGAATAGATTATTTAACACTTCTTTATGAACAGGTAAGGCCATAGATGTGTCCCTGAGGATAGATAGCTCTGTGCCTGTGTGAAACATGTTCTCTCTGCATTTGTTGACCTAATGATTCACATGGTAGTTTTATAAAATTCTTCAGAACATCCAGTTTCTTGATTATGGAAAAAAATATCAACTCTAAACTCCTTGAGTGTCCCTTCTAGAAGTACAGTTTTACTGAAAAATCTGAAATATTTCTGCTTTATCAAAGCTTACAATAATGAAGCCCAAAGAATATGCTACATCAGAGACATAGCTCAATTTTAGGCAATGGCATTTTGGCTATTTACAATACAATTTGTCCCTAAGCTCCTTTGTAATTTGAAAGTGTACTAAGGTTATGTGTCGTAGGGTAGTTTCTAAGTTCCCATTTCTTACCCTCACAGCATGGCTGAGTTTTCATGGTTTCTAGATGTAAATCAGCATAGTTGTTTCGACTTCAGTGTAACATTTAGAAGAATCAACCCCCTTTTTGTTCATTTTGAAATATTTCCTTTTAAAAAATGAAGGCAATTAAAAAGAGATTTATTAAATGACCGTCCAGTTTTTGCTGCTACTGAATGTGTTCGCTGTTCAGAGTTTAATTTATTTAGTTAACTTTTCAAAGGTTTATTTTAAGCCTTCCTGATTTGTTGAAATAGCAATTTGCACATTGTATAAGCTGTTTATAGATTTTAGCTGCTAGAAGGTTGTTAAGGATATGAATCTATTTTGCCTTCAGGCATGTCTGTCAAAGACTGATCTGCAAATGAAAAAATAATTACATACTATTTCAGATTATGTTTTGATGGTAATTTTGATACCCTATAAAACTGAAACAGGCTTTTTCTTTAGGGGAGAATAAAAACAGAGGAAAAACACTTTGTTCTAATGGAAGGAGCAAAGCCGTTTATACTTAATTTAAAACACCTCTAATCAGGGTTGGAAGTAGTCTCTGTGAAGAACAAGGGTTATCATATCTGAGAGATGGAACGGGTTTGATTTGTCATTTTCCTCTTTCAAAACCTAAGTGAAATATCTATAGCACTTCAGAAGAGGATTATTTCACCTAATCACCTGTCCCCATGGATAATTGAGCAGATTACAGCAGGTAAACTTCAAACTCTGGGTAACGACACCAGAAGAGCTTGTCTGCTTTCCAGTTTCCTTCCTGAAGAGCATCTCTCCCACAGATGGATTTGAGGGAGTTCTTCAGCTGTAGCAGCAAAGGGGCAACACCTCCCTTACCAGCAGTAATGTCTTTTTCCCATAGTTTCTTGCAGTTAGAATACTCATTAAAAAGTGCAGACAGGAGGAGAAAACAAAAGGAGTTCTTTCTCTTAATTCCAGTTTTCTGTACATGCTTTACCTGCTTTCTTAAATCTGTCAGGTTTAGCACAGCTAGGGCTGGTAAAAGACTAATTAGAATACAGTTCTAGACCTAAAAGGTTTAATATATATAAGGAGTAAGAGTTTCTTGCAAATGTTTTCCTTTGAGAAAAGTGGACTGGATGAGTGAAATATAAAGTGGATTAAAAGCTGGCTGAACTGTTGGGCACAAGGAGTGGTCCCCAGCGCAACCGACAGCTGCTTTGCAATCAGCATCCTCAAAGATCACCTCTGAGGCTGACCTCATTCATCATCTTCATTAGCAATGTGGAAAGAAGATGGTGTACACCCTCAGCAGGTTTGTGGGCCCAACCAAGTTGGGAAAGCAGCAGGTACACTGGGGTGCATGTCGAACAAGCTGGAAAGGTGGTCTGATGGAATCCTCACGCATCCCAACAAGGGCTCTGCATCTGTGAGGGAATAACTCACGCAGCCCCAGCTCAGGCTGGGGTTCGCTGTCTGGGAAGCAGCTGGGCAGGAGAGGTTATGGGGGCCTGGCAGACACATGATGAGCATGAGTCAGGTGCATATACTGGTAGTAATGAAACTGAGCCCACATTGGGAGGCTATACAGTCAATTCAAGTTAGATATGAGGGAAAATATCCTCACAGTTAGTGGGTAACCCCAGGAGCAGGTCTCCCGGAGAAGCTGGGGAACATGTGTCCTTGAAGGTAGATAAACTCAGCTGACCAAGGCCATGTGCAGCACAGAGTAACTTTGGAGATAGTCCTGCTGTGGGCAGGACCTTGGATCCAAGGACTCTTTCCACCTAAATTATTCTGTGTTTCTAAATCAAGGAGGAAAAGCATAGAGTACTTCCCACTGCTTCTAAAGGTAAAGCCTTAATGGGGCTGGGGACCTTGTTCACTGCTCCATCTCACAGATCAAGAATCTTTCTAATGATGAAACAAATACCGAAAGAGAAGACAGGAAGACAATTGACGAAGGGAATCAGCTCCATTTTGGAGACTGTAAGTAGCACTAGTTTCTCTGGATTATAAATACTGTCACCTGGAAAATTTTTACATCAACTAAACTGTTGGCATAAATTGACCTAAATTGTATGTTTGGCATATTTTATTTGTTTACATGAACTAAACTGTATGATGAGCTATTTTTAACTGGTGATAATGAACTCCAACAGCTTACAGGACAAATGAAAAAGATGGGTTCAACTGTGCAGAGACAAGACTGGAAATCAGAACTCTAAAATTCTCCTCACAGACCTACTGCACTAAGTATTTTTCATAAACGCTTTGAAACAGCTGAGATGGAAAATGCTATACAAACATGAAATAATATTACTAATATTATTATGCTTTGTATAAATGCTTCTAGCAATAAAAGGAGATGAGGAACACAATCCTACTATCCCATAAAATTTGTATTAAGCAGAATTGCCTGTGAAGAGAATCTTTTAAGAGAGTCTCATTAGGGATCAGCTATCCTTCATGCTATACCAAATGATTAGTAACCACAGTGAAATAATCTTCCACCTGGCAGATAAATGTACAGGATATCACAAATGGGCATATTAAATAGCAGAAATGCAGAACAAAGAAAGGCATAACAGGAAAGATTTTAAAAGAAAATGTGGCTATACCAGTAGGCTGTGGTTAGCTACTGTTACCAGTTTCCAGAAACTGTTGAGTCTTTCCAGTACCTGTCAGTCTATATATAGATATGATGTTCATTTTATTGAACAGCATAATGCTCTTATAGTCTCTTACATTCTGAAGACCACAATGCTTTCTACTGTGATCTCCAGTGGCCATGGGCTATCACTGAGTGCCTTTTGCTACAGCATATAGATTTGCTTAGTTCTTCATTTTCAAGTTTATGACATTCTGGGTTAGAAGAGAACAGACGTGTATTTTAGGATACCAGTGCGTTCTCTGAGACCAAATTTTAAGATATTGTAATATTCTATATTTTTTGTATATTTCTATATTTGAGTTGTTTTAGATTATTTTTCTGTACTACCTGCATAGCCTGTGCAACTTTCAGCCTGAATAACTGTTTTCTGTGCAAATTATAAAGAAAGAAAAACTTTTATCTCATGCAAGCTGAAAACTAGTCAGGTATTATCTATTTTACCCTGAATTTCTTTGGCAAGGATTAAAGAGCCACAGAAACAAGGTGAAAATGTGATGTCACAAAGGTTAAGTTATCTTTGCAATAATTCCCCAAATTTTGAGTAGCAGAAAAGAGAAAATAATGTGTATTATGCAACTTTTTCCAAACTGACAAATTACAGGAATACAATCACTGAGTAGTCTTGTACTAGAAGTGAGTGAAAAGCAATAAAAAATTAATAAAAATGGAAATTTCTAATTTAAAGTTTTTGTTGACTATGATTGCATCCTTAAATGCTTAAGCTAATGAAGATTTGTGTTGAATAATACCCGAGATTTATTTAATCACAAAAAGAAATTTTTTGGTGACTAAACAAAATTCATTTGAGTGAAAGCCAACTGCAGTTCATAAAGGTTAGCCTTATAAAAATACTAGTCACTGTGCCTAGGTATAAAATCACAGCCGTAATACTGAGTTGTAGGTGAACAAATAATCCACAGGGTGGGAGATTTTCATTTTTAAAAATCTAAGAAACTGGGCAAATTTAAATAAAGTACTGTATATTCTCAGTTTATCCATTAGGTGAAAAGAGTGGACTCACTAAACATATTATTTTTATATTTTTCTAGTTCTTCTGTACCATCATATCTTCCCTTAAGTTGGAAATTAAATTAATTTATATGAAAGTCATATACTAGATTGACTTAAATAAGTGGCAGAATTTTGTAGATTTTGTTACCAATTTTATCTTTTTCTTGCTGTTTTTTGCCAGCTACATCCAAGTTACACATTAACCACTAAGCTTTGCTTTTCCAAAGTATCTTTCTTTAAAGCAAGAAGCTCTTTTTCTTATTCCTGAAATTCACCTGTACTCAGACCCGAAGGCCAATGATGATAAGAAGACATCAGTGGGTTGTTCCAAACAGGCCATTTTAGATATGTTTCAGCATCTGCTAGACCAGATTATATCTGGTACATGCCTGGATACAAAAAGGATTAGGAGGAGGGAAAGCTCCTGATCTTTCCTGAGTTCCCTTCACAGGATTATGTACTTTTAAAGTCAGCTCACTTTCTGAGGCGACTGGCTCTTTCTGGCTTCTCTGAAGACCAGCAGCAAGGGAACCTCAAGCCTGGAAAGTGAATGGGGTTTGCTACTAGCCCTGCTCGGCAGTGGCTAGGAAAAGCAAGAGGTGAGAAAGGAAATTTTGCGTTCTTTTACAAGGCAGGGTTCATCCTCAATGCGAATCAATGAATATTGGATACAGTCTAGTCTATGATTTGCAATGGCTTGCGCCTGAATGATGTTCTTGATACTTATTTTGAGTCTGCATCATTTCTATGAATGATTTTAGAAGATTCTAGTTTGATTTGCACTGCTGAATTTGTTTGGTTAATCTTTAGTTACAGAATTGTCATTGCTGGTTTTAGATAAAAACAATAAACATTCTAGTGCCTGAAAGAAGGTATTTTCCTCTGCTATTTGATACCTGACATGGTTCCTTCTGAAATGTATTTGCTGTGATTTTTTCAGCAACCAATTTCTATGCCAAGGGTTGGGGTTTTTTTGTTTTGATTTGCTACTCTCTCAGTACTTCAAATCACACTTACCAAGGTATGACAGAGTACAATTTTAAAGCAGGAAAAGCAGTGGTGACCACACAAATCCTTTTAAATCCAATCTGCTGGGTAGCAGAGTAATACTTGTGATTGGTGGGAAACCTAGACATGCTTTTGATCTCTCTGTAGATAGAAATTTCTCTGCAAGATTTGCGTTGGCTTTGCATTTTCATTTCGTGATTTTTAAAGGGATAACATATTTTCAGTAAATTAAACAGGAAATTATTTAGTAAGTATGTGCAGAAATTTCATCTCCATATTCTTGTTTGTGCTTTGAAAAACTTCTGTAGAATATTTAGTTCTGACATTAGCAAGGTAAGAGAGCCAGTGAGTTGAACTGTGTATGACTGGTGACTAGGTAGTTTATCCTCTATAGTCAGTGTTTAGCACCCATTTTTAATTTAGAAAGATACATATTCCATGCAATTTGTAAATAATTTGTACCAAAAATTTAGATTATAATCATTCAGCACATAGGATGGAGGGGAGTTTGAAAATGTATTGTGTGTTTTACATCCATTTGTGACAGTTCCTTGTAGACCACGGTCTCTCAATAGAAGAATACTGCAAGAAGAGATGTGGACACTGGGAAGTGTGCTGCTTATCACTGGTTGTACTCAACCATTTTATCTTCCCCATGTGCTTTTATTCTCTTTCAGAACACAAACTATTCTTTAGCTCCCTTGCCATGATGTTGAAAACGTGATGCCTACAGCATGGACTAAAGCTATATATTGTCTCCTATTTGGGTGTACAACAGAAAACATCCAGGATGGAAAATTAGGCAAAGAAGAAATTAGGCAAAATTGTGAGTTAGGGATGAGGACACATTAACTGGAGGACAGAAACGTGAGGGTATGTCTGGCATGCTGTGAAGCACAGTGTGACAGACCAGGGCAACTAGAAGAGCAAAGCCTGCAGGTAAAGAGGGCAGAGAGGGCCAAACCTGGTTTTCTTCTTTATATCACCTCTCAACATGCAGTGACCAGCCCCCAAAACCCCATAGGGTTTTACTTCAAAGGAAGCTAATTCATTCACTTTGGGAGAAAAAAAGCCATACTGCTTACTCACAGCAGTGCAGTGTGGATAGCTAAGGGCCTGGGACCACATCGTGGAATTAAGTTATATGCCAATATGTATTCCAGGTGTATCCATAGGCATCCAGTTAGACTTTGTTTGGGCTCTACAGTCTAACACACAGTTTCCTGCAGCGTGCAACAGCACTGCTTCCACAACAGATGGATAATTCTGGTATTTTGAAGATTGCATATAAAGTCTGAAATAAAAACTGATATAAACCCCTGAAATGGTCGCTAAGGTTTAAAATTGCAGCCTGTGAAGGATCTCATCATGGACCAGAGAAGTGGCAATAGTAATTTTTCTCTCTGAAGTCTTGCTGTGACCTCATCTGCAACAGTTTTGTAAAGTTCAAGGCAGAAAGATATTGACATATCAGGAGCACAGAAAAGAGTAACAGGAACTGTTATGATCCTGGACAGATAGATTAAAAGAAGTGTTGTTGAAAGGAACTATTGGAGGCTACCTGCGTTTGAAGGCAGTTAAAAAAGGGAAGGGGTGAATCACCACTAGGAGCAGCATGTTGGATTTCTTTTCAATTGGTGAGTTTTATGCTGAATGTTAAGAAAGAAATCTTTGTATTATTTTTCAGGGGGCCTGTAGCACCTCTACCACTCTACTCTAACCCATCCTTGGAATTGCACTAATAAACGTTGCAGTGATGTTTTGCATTTGTATCATAGTAAGGACCAAAACCACTGCCACAAAGGAGACACATTGCTCTAGGCTCTTCCTCACTCTAATTTCCCTATAACAAACAAACAGAAGAATACTGACACTAAGTGTTCGCTGGACATGGTCAGCCAAATTATGCTCTCACGTGTACTAGGACGGTGAAGTCCATGCCCACAGCCAAAAGCTGATTTGACCCATAGTGTGAGACACAAGTAAAGCAATAGTAGTTGAACATTTATACCCCTTAATGAGGTCATATTTAATATGCTGTGAGCGTTTCTGGTCACCTTATTATAGTAAGGTTATTGTAGAAAAGAAGTGACAGCAGAGGGCAATCAGTATTGTATAACACAGAGACTTAAACGTTTCATTTTTTTATTCTGAACATTTGTGACAGTAGGACTTTCACAAAGGAAAAAAGTGAATTGGAGAGGCACTGAGGTACACAAAGCCGATGACCTATTTAAATTCCAGCCACAGATAAGAGCACAGATTTGTCATCAATATAACGTGAGGAAGTTTAAAACAATGAATTAGCTATGATTTCTTTAAAGTGTAGTTAATAAATATGGCTGCAGTCATATGTCGGATATGTCATATGCCCCCTTGGGCACAGAAATCCAGAAATGCAGAGGGCTTGTCACAGGTACCGTTCCCTTCCTTTTGGCTGAGGGAAGAATTGATAGGCTGAAGCAGTAGCCTGAAATCTGCAGCTGTACACTGCCTCTCTGCATCCATTCTAAATCCTAGAGGAGATTTAGAACTTTTTGCTAATTACAGGACAGTTATTTAGAAGGACTGTAATTCTTTTTTTATTTTTATTTTTTTTCCTGAATAGATTTGGTTTTAGTATTAAATCACTCTCTTTCTCAGTTTGCTTTCCACAGTTAGTTTTATTGAGGACTACTCTTGTTCCTATGGATTGTGTCTCTTTGTTCGGGCAGATATTCTGATTTCCTTCAAGCTGCTATTGATTTCAACACAGAGAGGTTTCACCTCCACTGTTATAAATGCATTGTGTTCTTTAGAAGTGCAACATCAACAGCAGCTTGTTATTTGCTGCTCATCCTGCATGTCACCGTACAGAGAGGCTGGAAAACCTCTTGCCTCCCTGCAGAGAGAGCATTATTACGCCACCATTTGTGCCCTTGCAAACGCTGTCTTATGAATTTATTCCCTTCTTAAATGCAAAACATTTAACAAGATTCAGATTAGGTGCTAAAATCATTACTGATTTTGGAAAATATTAAAGATTTTAGGGTCTTATTTTGAAAATTAAATTTGAGCATTTTTAACCCTTCATTTACCATTCCAATAACATGATTTGTGCTACAGTAACTCTCTATTCATGCAGTAGGTATCTCTAAGTACAAAAGACCAAGGCTTTTGCTTCAAATGGATCAAACTGGTCTTACTGACACCTAACACGCTTTCTAACAGAAAAGTAATACAAGTAAAAGTAACAGAAAGCTGACAAACATATACACAACTGCACTGTCAGTCATCTATAGCAAACTATTCATTTAGAAAACTGAAAGGGTATAAAATATTTATGACTGAAAGAGAGGAAAAGAAAGAGAAGTGTGGCAGAGAGAGAAACATAGAGATCAACACTATGATCACTATGATTCACATAAATATACCTTCTGTTATATGGTGCTTAGACATGGTCCAGAACAGCTGATTGCAAATTGGCTTATTTGAAGATTTAACTGTTGAGGTGATTTTTTTAAAGTAAGCTGAAGACTTAGCTCAATTCAAAAAAAATATATATGTAAGAGCTATTATTCGTGCTCCAAGCTGAAAATTATATAAGAGTTATGGCATATATAACTCTTTTCTTCATGTTGTCATCTTTATGTCTATATTTCCAGGGCTTTCAAAAATAAATGGGAAATCATGTCAATTTTCTGTGAAACACTAGGACTAAAATGAATTACGTTCCCTGAGGAGAAGGCATTTTTGAGAAATACATTTTATGATGACTGTTTAAGATTACAAATATATTTCACAAGATGGTATCCCTATCACTAGGGCTAGTACAATTTCAAAATAATGAAAAGTTTATTTCTTATGGTAAAACATTCAACAATTATATTTTTAAAAATTACTTGTTGTCCTAGTTGCTATGTTTACTCATTTGAATGTAATAATGCATAAAATCAGACATCTCTTGATTTGCAAATATGGATATGCTTCTCACTCAGATTCATCAGAAATATTTTTTTCTTAAACATCAGAGGTTTGTCAGTACGTCATCTTACAGATGTTTCACATGAAATTGTATATTTTGTTTATTGCATCACTTACACAGTTTTCAAAAATATATATAGATTAAAAGGCAGTACATACAGCTAATTGCTCTTCTGAGGCCAATTAAGTGCTTGAAAGTAGAGCAGCATGGGTTAAGATCAGGCAGTTGTCCCCAGTGAGCTATGTTAAATTTTGGGGGATTGCAATGTAAAGGAAAATGTCAAGGGAAAGAAAAAGACACAAGGAAAAAAAGATAATGTTCCAGAAAAGAAAATTATGAAACAATCATAGTTTTCAGTTATGCAAATTCCTGTCTAGCAGTTGCTTTTGTGCTCTGATTTGTGTGTTAATAAACATGAGCTTTTTTTCAGCTAAAATAGATTTCTCATTTGAAGAAGGTACTTGGATTAAATAGTTGAAAGCAGGAAGATATTGGAGAATATTCAATTATCCTTTGATTCATAGATTAGTTATTCTTATTAGACTGGAAAAGCTTCGTATTATTCATTCTGTTTTGTTGTACTATATATTATCTACATTTGATTACTAATACTTGATGAGTGTTTTCTGTAATTAAAAATCCTAGTTTCTGTAAAGAACAATGAAATATGCATAATTTCCCTTTGGTTTTGTATTTTCTTTTTTTTCCTAACTCGAAGCTGTTCATACTTTGTAATCTGGGAGAGGTAAAATGGACTATAAATGTGTCAGTGAAAAGCAACCATTGAATTTTTGATTTCATATTCCGTCTAAACCCATAATCAATCTTTCGTTAGTTTCATCAGACACATTTGTCCTGACGTAGTTTGATTCAGCACTGAGGCATGTTGACAGCTCACTGGATACCGTAACTGATGTTGATTAGTCTACCTCTTCAACAACCCACTTAGTCTGGAGAATGAAGTCCGTGTTGGCCTCTGATCCAGAAGGGTGCTGGGATTTGTCTCTGCTGCCATCACACTGTATTTTATACATTCACAGTCCCCCACACTACATTTATCTTTAGCAGACACTCAAAACCTGATGGTTAGAGATAATCTCAACACATAGATAAGCACTGGTTTCGACAGCAAGTGATTTTGTCAATGTTTGTGAAAGGGAAACTGACAGCCCTGCTGAAGAAGACCTGGAAGCTTGCCCCTGCCTGCCCTTGCATGCAGGGCTACAGAGCCACTTGGCCACAGAGCAGTACACCCAGCATAGTGGCATCCAGCAGAGGGACAGAGCTGAGGTCAGGCTGAGATCAGTGCCACAGCAGCCTCACAATTCATATTCCCCTTCTCACCTTCCACCTCAGTTTGAGGTCTCCTGCAGAGAACTACTGTATGTGGCCCCATCCCTAGCACATCTTCCTACCACCAATCTTTCATCAAGGCTATGGATCAAAGCTTTTCTTTCCAGCATTGTTTTCCTCATACAGGATCTATGAATGAGGTACTGCTGGTATTCAGCTTTAGTTAGAAATATTCAATACAAGCAGAAGTGTTTTAAATTTGCAATAAAGATCCTGAAACTTGTAATTGGTATTTTGTTGTATTCTGGAGGGAAAAACTATGTTCCTGAGTATGAGGAACAATCAAACTACTGATGGAAACCATTATTGAAAATCAGAATATACTAGAGACAAGAAGTGGATAGAATAGATAAGATCTAAATTTGATGTATCCAGTATCAAATCTCGAGCAATGTTCTAAGAATAAATATAAATACTGCAAACTCCATATCCCATATGTTTTCTAACCACACTGGTGATTATCAGCCTGGCAGTAACTTGGCCTTATTTGCTACAGCACCATTGACATACAAATCCCCTCCAGGGCCAGCTTCTGGAGTGCAGGGCAATGAAGGATGCTCACCCCACACTGCTCATGGGGTTAGCCTCCTCAAGAGCAGACTGATCTGATCCATGATATCAGGTACTTGCTCCAAATTTCTCTGACCCTAGGGTAGTATTATGATTTTTCCTCATTTTTTTCAGCTCCCATAATGCAAAATGTTGTGCAGTTTTACTGTACAGTAGTATTTTCCTAGTGTGAAATTCAAGATATATGTTGGATGTGGTGGAAATGTGGCATGGAAGCACATTAGGGTGACTAAGGATTAAATGCTTGATGGGGTGGTACTGGAGTCTTAGGTAGGGGAGGAGAAGAGACACTAGTAGTCTTCACAAAATACTCCCTAGAATATTTTCAGTAGGTCAGGAATCTTGGGAGTGAGGGTTTGCAGGAAGCAGAGACAAGAGAGGGAGTGAGGGAGAGTCGGCTGCTGGGACATTGCATTGATTCGACCCAGCAATCCCTACCTTGGCATCCACAGAAGGAGCTGCAGGGTGAGCAGGCAGGGCTGCTGCATCAGGCTTTACAAGTAGAAGTGTTTCAAGGCAGAAGAATGTGTGACAGCATTAACTGGCATGAAGTTGTCTCACAGAATCAGCAATTGCTGAGAAAGGGACAAGGCAAGAAAGTGGAAAAGTATACTCTTTTTCTTTTAGAAAAGATACTATTTTTCTTTTAGAAAAGCATCATAATTACAGAAGCACACAATGCAATAACATATTTTCTGTTTGCTACTCACTGCCTCAAACAATTTAAACAGGCAAAGGAAATGAGAGAACCAGGAAGATTTACAGTATATGTTGATATTCTTGCTGCAGGCAAAGAGACATAGCTAATTGGCTTTATATAGTTTTAAAGGGAATGCCTTTGTAGAAGAGTAGGTACACTGTATTTTATTCACAGTGGTGTGCATAAAGCATTAAAAAAAAAAATAAAGCAAGGTTTCAAGCATACTTGCCTATAATCTTAATGGAAAATGATAATTATCTTTCCTTTCTGTAACTTTCTTTCCACAGTTTCTTGGTAGAGAAAAGAAGTGGTAGATGAGAGCTACTGGTGAGTGAAGTATACACTCAATGAGGTGTTTTCTCCTTTTGAGACAGGTTTACTGACATCAGCTGAGCTTCCATTGTAAAATCTAAACTTTAGGAAACAATTGTTCCTCGTTTGTCATCATTCCACACTCCAGTGGAAATCTCCACTTACAATGTGGCAATATTGACTTAACAGGAAGCCCAAAACCTCATAGACCGAGGGAAAATAATGTAAAGTAACTGCTTGGATTGATCAAATGTTAATATGGGAAAATACTAAAGACAAGCCATTCCCCATATATAAATGTTTCACAAACTCCAATATACTTACTGCTTTAATAATCTTACAGGGTCAGGCATTTTTGATACTTTTAAAAAGGCTTAACATACTTTAATACTTGTGCAAAGCAACCCTTGAGAAGCTGAAATGGCACATCACAAACATCATACACGTTACAAAGAGGTCTGTGACAAAACCAAGCTCTGAATCCAGATTTTCCCCAAACCCCATTTAAGTCTTTGTTAGTGAGACCCCATTCCTCTTCCTGACTCGTTAAGCCTTTAAGACTCCTACAAACTGTCAAATGGAGAAAACTGATGTGGATTAATTACTTTTAACTTAACCACACAAACTTCAAAGGTCTGGCATGGTCAAGTAGCCAAGAGTCTTTTAGTCCACATGAGGCTCCCGAAAGGCAGGTAGAAGGCTGCATTGGAGGAGAGGTGAGTTTTATGAGCCATTTCCTTTCAACTGGATCTGAGTGTCTGCAGAGCTCTTCAGAGATGGAGTGTGCCCAGCTTAGTCTGGTCTGTGGTAGCTTCCTTTCTTTTCCACAGACTTGCCTTGCTTTTGTGAAATGCTTTATATGCTCAATCACAACTGTTGTAGTTGCCTTTGGTTTCTCTTCTACCAAGGCAGTGGAATGAGTTTTCTAACATCAGTTTAGGAAGAGAAAAGCAGAGCCCCAAGGTATCCTGCAGAAAGTCTCCTATCAAAAAGCACACAAGCATTTTCATGGTTGGAAGACAGCTATGCATTTATGTATGAGTACATTTCCACCATCTCACAGTGCAAAGTCAACTGCAGTTACTGTAAAGGTCAAGAACTTATCACAGCAAAGGACATAAGGTTACTCTGCCCCTCAACCTTACTAGAAGAAGTGATCATGGAAATTAATGTCAGTATCCTGCTTTCTCAGCATGTTGGGGAGGACTGAAGGCGAGTGCATTTTCTTCTTGTTTATAGGTAAGCGTCTATCCTGCATCTGCTCTTCCTCTCACATCCCACTTTGTGATTTATTTTTGTTAGCCTACCTCAGACAGTTCTTTGCCAAGCACAGCTTTTGCAAGTCTGTGAAGCTACAATCTCATCTCTGTTTTCTTGTTCCAAATGGGGTAACTTCTGAAACATATCCACGGATCACTCTCCCCAACTTGTTCCTATAGAGACAACGGGGGGGAAAGGATAGATTTCTTCCATATTTGACTGACATCTTGCTCACAAAAAATGGGAAGGATCATTTAAAGACATAATTGTCTGCTAAACCTAGTAAATATTTTGCAAAACCTGAGTCACTGAAAATGAATTGTGCTTCAAAAACTTGCAATAATACCAAACACTTAATTTGGTCACCAAAGCATGAAAACGAGGAAAGCATTTTCAAGAAAGGAGTCGCTCCCATTGCCAACGTTTCCTCTGGGCACCTGAGCCAGGTGAGTGCCACCTCAGCTAGAAGCTCTGGAAGATACCTGAGTTTAAACGTTCCACTAATGATGGATTTCACAGCTGGACAGTTTCTTTAGCAGATTTGCTGACATCTCAATTAACAAATCCTAACCATGAATAACACCATCTACCCATGGGATTTAAGCTTCTTAAACCAAGCTTCTGCCTTTTCTACAGCTTCCTGCATTTTACAGCTTCCAAGTCTCTGGACGATCACTTCATCTCACATTGCACACAAACATCAAAAGTTAGTTTTAGCTGAATCTAAAAAAGGAGTTGTGAATAGGGACAGGATGTATTATCGTCTCAGCTGGATCAATTTTACAGTCCCCTCAGTGCTCCGTCACTTATCACAGTGCATGTTCAGCTCTGAAAAGCCCAATGTGAGGTAAGTGCTAGATCTTTTCATGGGATGGGGGATGTTCAGTCCAGCACTCCTCTAACAGTGAAAGCTGTTTGATCATCAGCAATAGATTTGTCACTAGAGACAAAGCAACATCTCTTGACACCTCTCTTATTTTGTTGGATTTGACCTTCATTACATTGTAGCTATTATGCTCCCCTAGAAGATGGGAACATGTGAGGTGGTGAAAACTGAAGATGTGCCTCTACTGAGACAACCACCTGAAGATGTGCTGCTGCTGCATACATGGCAGTCACATGTCAAAAGCATATCCTTTCATCAGAAGAATATCTTCAAGCTGAGCACCCAGTTTTTCTTTTGTCACTTGGCACTTATTCATAGAGCCAGCAGACTTGTCTTTAATCAGTCTTCAACAGAAGATTGAGAAGTGTTTTAAGTTAGAAATATACAGTGTTGTAGCTCATTGCAAATGGCAAAGCTGCCGATGAGCTAGTAGTGATGGTCATGAAAAATGCATGTGCACAGTGAGTGCTGAGTGGAAATGTAATCTGTTAGGGTCCTGATTTCATTTAGGCTATTGTAAATCCATAAAAATTCTCCAGAATTATCTGAACTTGTAATGTGTGATAGCAGGATAAAGCAACTTTAACTCCTGCAAACGTATCTGACATCAGAGTGGAGTCTGTTATTTCAGTATGAATATTTAGACTTTCAGTTTTTCCTCATCATGAGTAAGCTTTACTGTTAACTAAGTAGAAAAGCTAAAAAGAAGTTGTTAAGTATAGTTTCTTACTGTATATAAAATGCTTTTTATTTTAGCCTTGACTATCTGCTTAGTCCACCGCAGCATTGAGGACACTGCATCTAATCACGTTTTCCCAGCAAAATGAAAGGAGAAAGCACTTTAAAAATGAAAGACACAGTCAGTACAGACTCTAAAGGAGGGGTTAAATTAAAATTTAAAGCAATTTCAAGAAGCACAGTTAAACTCAGAACTGCAGGATGATTGTAGAGTAGAATGTTTTAAAATAGTTCTGACACTGATTTCGCAAGTAATTTCTGTACAGGATTGAATCATAACTGGACTAAAATTTTGGATGTGTTGCTCTGTGTCTCCCAGTTGGCTTCCTCTCTTGCGTGACACCATCACTACAAAGACTTTCCCTCTCTACTAGATCCCTCAATCCCTGCAAGCAGACCTCCTCCTGGCCACGTTTACTGCTGAAGGACAGCAAGTGGTAGGATGACTCTGGGCTCCTACCAAGTTTCACATCAGCCTCCTATTGTCATGGAATCACAGAGAAGTTTTGGTTCAGTTCTTCTATTTAAAAATTTCCTAGAGATCTCCAGCATCACTAATGCTGAATCACTGTTTACAGCCAACATTAGAGAACATTTGCTTCGAATGTGCTGTTGATGTTTTAAGAAAATTCCTCTGTGTGGATAATTTCTCATTGTATGGACAGTCTTAGCCTTGCTTAGAACTGCTAGCAATGAATATAGTTCAGACATAATGAGCTGTGAACAGTTTTGGGTATTTTTTAATCCTGTGGGAAGACTTCTTGACTATTGAACAGTCTGACCATAGGAGTGGTAAAAAAAAAATCCAGAGTCCCACAATGCCCATTCTGGGAGACATGGAACTGATGAAAGGAAAACTCTCCTGAAGTTGGCCTCCTTTGTGGATCTGCCCTTTCCTTTGTGGCACATTGACAGAGTGGTTGCAGTGAACGACCAGCATGACTGTGGAGATGAGGAAGTTAGGATTAGGATTCAGGTCACCTCAGACATATCCAGCAACAGCAACATAAAATAATTTGCAAGCTTGTATTGCCATACATTTTTCTCAGTTCTCATATATTTAACATTAATTTAACATTAATTATAATACTTTGTTGCAGAAACACTACAATGGCAATTAACTCTTCCTTTTCTGAGTTTGAAAAATCAGGAATAATTTAGTACGTTGTCGAAAATTCTCTGTCAGTCTACATGTACCTTCAGACAGTCTGACCTCACTCATTCAATTTTGGAAGAGAATTACCTCTAGTAATGCAGCACCAGCTGGCTGACAAGAAATGACCCATAGGGGTGAAAAAAAAAGTCATCATCATGTTAATTCTTCACCATCATTTGTTTGGGCTCTACCACAAAACAATACTTGTGTGAACTGTGTGAATAAATTTCCATCTGTTTAGTCTCAAAAGAGGTGGCTGGTGGGAAGCAGCTAAATCAGCAGTATTTGGCATTAGCACTTTCAAGTACACCTTTCAAAAGGATATTATTACTTCCATAAGTCACAGGTAGTTTTGGTTCAGATTATGAAATCTGCATCTGCAAATTAATTTTCTGCTTTTGAAGGTGACATGTTCTTAATTAATGTACTTATTTTAGTTCAATTAATATTTATGATATTTTGTCCGAGATTTTTTCCTGTATTCAGTTTAATACTGCTTATTCTAACTCTCAAATCTCTCTCTGCTTTAGTGACACAGTGTTTGCTATCTCAACTAAATGCTTTTGTTATGTTTGGTACCTTAGCAAAAGAAGGACTTTCTATTCATTATCTAAATCAGTGACTGGAACATTTTGGTGTTTTGCTGCTATTTGATTATATGTGATGTTTTACAGATAAACATATTTGGTGGACTTAACACAAGTCAATATTTAATAAATGACTGCTCTATAGGAACTTAATCTAAACTGTGACATTAATAATAAATGTTTTCAAATAAATGTTTTCCTGCATACGGCCTTTTGAATCATTTATAAGTTGGGCCCCTTTAGTAAGTCTTTTCATATTTAATGCATTAAGTTGGAGTATTTATTGCAGTTCTGAAAAGAACAAAGAATGAAGTTCAAGAGGAAAATCACTCAGGGTTTGGATGAAAGGAAAACAAATATTTTAGGTCAAATATACAGCTAATTAGGGATAGACTGCACCTCTAGGTACAACCTTAAATAAAACCTTATTAATTTCGTCCTCAGGCAAAAGCTTAAGTTTTGCATTCAGACCTGAAATGTTGCTTATCCAGCACTCCCTCGTTATACAGAGCAAATGCTTGAAGAAGGCCTTAAAAAGTTCTAGTGGGATCTTTTTCCTGACACAGAGAGCACAAAATTAACCCTGCCTACCTGTTGCCTGTCTCCTCCATTCCCCTGGCCTCAAGCAGGATTCGAGGGCCTCCCTCCAGCATATCCCCGGACTCCTCTGGTGAGCCCTGCTGCCAGGACTGTGTGATTGGGTTTCAAAAGTGTTAGTTTATGTGTCTCTTTATAAATTGGACTAAGGTTATGAGCAATCTGACTTCTACTGATAAATGTATATGAATTATTGCCCTGGAAGAGCAGTGTTTTCTTGAATTGATACCTAAAGGCAAACCTTCAATTAGTCTTAGCATATAGTCACGGCAGGGCTTACCTAGCAGAGGGTCAATATTTTGGCCATTTAGCACCTGTGGAGATCTGTTGAGGAAACTAATTCAGGTTCTTCCCTCACGCCTCCCAGCCTGTCCGTGCCTCCCCCTGCATTCCTGAAGGGTGCTTGGCAAAGCATACCTGGCCCCTCTCCATGTGTGCAACACAAATGGCTGGTTCCTGACCAGGGACAAGCTTGGGCACCTGTGAGGCTGAAGGCAAATTGCATGTAGTCATTGAAGTATGAGGTGCTTGTAAAGATCAACGTTCTGGGTGGCAAAGCACTACATGGGAACAGAGTGGCTATGAGAAGAGATGGAGACTGTGCTCCATTTATCAAACTTGGATTAGATACATGGAGAACAGTGTTTAACCCAGAGAAAAAGTAAATGTTTTCAAGACCTGAAAAGCAATGCCGTTTGTTGTCTACCTCTTTTGGGGTAGCAAAACAACTAGCAGCTTGCACTAGTAATTGTGAATTACTTTATTTTCCAAAGCTAGGAAATGTATAAGCAGGCACTAAAACAAGATCAAGGTGCAAAACCAAAAATTATTTTTTTTTATTTAAATGAAAATTATAGGTAGATTTTTATTTTTTTTTCCTCCTACTGGAAAATATACTCTGTAAAAACCAGGAAGAGTTTGTAATGCAAGTCTTCTGGATGACTTTGCATTTCTAAGTTTATAATTTTTGTTGTAAAGATTAATGTTGCTAACATGTACAAATTATTCTACATCTATAGGACACAGATTAGTGTTTATCATCAGCAGCACTCTGCCTATTTATTTTTGCTTCATTACCCATGAATGTATGGGTATGTTTATGTATGTTTTATGTATGTTTATGCTGTGGTTACCGCTAATAAGATTACGGTCTGTTCAAGTGGATCTTAGTCTGATACCTTATAGATGATTTTGGCTTACACTAATACGAGGCAGCAGGACTTAGCTGTGGATGAACATGTTCCTGGCCTCCCCATCAAAACAATCATGAAGTAACTGTGGAAAAGCAACAGCTTTCCATCCTCAGTCCTGAACTTGAAATATTTCTTTAATACAGTGAAAAGCCCAGGACCCCAGGAGAGTTGAGCGTCATGGCTCTAAAGCAGAGGAGATGCTTCCCAGCGGGCCAGAAAAGGGCATGTGGGTGCTGATGGTGACTGAGATTTCAGATGTATGTAGTATTTGATATCATTAGCTTTGCAAAGTTCCTGAGTCAGTGTACTGGCACATTCCTGTAAGGCTAATCTTCTTGTGCACAGAAGTACAAGTGCTGATTTAGACATTGAATGTTCTGCCAAGCAGTGAGGCAGCTGGAAGTCGAACATCCCAAAGTGCAGCACTCTGGGGTCTTCTCAGCCGATCCAGACCTTTCTGGTTTCCTGTGTGTATACAAAAAATGACACATGATGTATCAATCCTCCACTGGGCACAGTAGCTGAAATTTGCAAGAGGCTTAAAATGAATAATTTATTTCTCATCAACCTGAACAAAATACAGTGATCGTTCAGTAAATATCTAGAGGTATAGAATTCCTCACATTGATTTGATAATTTCACTATGATTAGTTAGTAAATCACTATATTCAAGTGTTAATAATATTCGTTTGCAACAGATGCTTTTCATTGGTTATGCGGCTCTGCTGCAACAGAGTTTTAATTAAACACTGTGGACATATGAAAAAAAAGATTGCAGACATCACTCAATTTCACACAGATTGATTTGAACTTTTGCTTCAAATTTCAATAAAGTTTCCAAACCATTAAGGCCTTTACTACCTCTGACCAGCTGCAGTACTGATACTGTAGGTTTTCCTGACATTGTTGAAGTAAGCAATTATGCAGAACGCATGCCTTTGAGGACAATCTATTTTTGGATTCCTAATCGGTGTATATTCATAGCCAGGAGAATGAATACTGTTTCCACTATTCTAAAGAAACTAAAGATTTAAACTGACGGTTTGAGAAGATGAATACAGGATTCCATGTTTTACTCTCTGATGTAATCTTTATGCCTCCTCAACTGACCTTTTTAATAGGGAAAATACTCAGAGGAAAAAAAGGAGCTCCTCCATTTCCCCTGCCAAGTTTAAAATTCTCTCAAAGAAGTGAAGATGCAGAAATAGACTTAACCCTCCCAGCATATAGACATTAGACCTCATGAAGTGCTGTTAATTGGTATTTTCTCTTATTGAGAATGTTAGTGGACTGGGGCTACAAGAAAGGAAAAGTGGAGACGTTTTTAGTCCTGCTGCTTGGCTACGGTCAGTCTAAATTGGTGCAAATGCCTCTGCAGTTTACCAGCAATGTTCTGAAGCAAACGGTTGCTTAGGTGGTTGTTTAATTAAATAGTCACCTTACTTATCTGGCAAGGTGGCATCTGCTTTCTGCGGACTTTGTTAAACCAATTTCCAAAGTTCGCACAGTTTTAGGGGATGTATCCTCCCCTCATCCCTTCTCTCTCCCCTGCCCCCAAATAGGTAAGCTCTCAAGCAATAACCAGTACTCTAACACATATATGTTTTGATCCTGACAGAAAATCAGAATCACAGAATCACAGAATTTACATGGTTGGAAGGGACCTCTGAGATCATTGAATCCAACCATGCATACACCAAAAAAGAAGAAAAAAAAACCACACACACACAAAAAAATGAACCCCACAAAACAAGTCGCCCAACCCAACAATCTTAGCCACTAAAACACAAAATGCAACTATTATTTTCTTATTTCAGTTGTTAGAGACTGGAGATACAGGAGTCATGCTATTATCTTCTCAGAGCATCATATAGACTTAAACACAATTATTTGTGAACAAGGACTAATTTCAAAATTCCTGTGGCTTTAGGGGAAATATGGTCTAACAGCTGAGATAACATTAGTAAAGTGCAGCAAAGCCTATTTCATAGAAAGTGAGAAGTCAATACCGTCTTTGTAGTCATATTTGGTTATGAAGGAAACTATCTTGTGTGAAAACTCTTCTATTTCATTTTCCTCAGGGATATGAGAAATGAACCATCAAGGATTTAACCATGCCGGATTAAGATGTTACTGCTCCTAAATGCCAGCCTAACCTGACTGGCCCTACGCCAGAGAATGCAGTTTCCTGGGAAAGAGGGAAATTGCAGTTTTCTGGTAGGGGAACACTGCAGTCTGATAACCTGGTTGAGATCCACTCCATTGGCAGTTTAAGGCAGCATGAGGTTGTATGAAACAAACACTTTTTTTAAAACTCCTCCAACAATAATAATAATTTCCAAGTAAAAGTAAAATTTCCCACATCAGAGAGTGGAGAGGAAAAGGAAATGTGCTTCCAACAGATTTTCTAAGTCACCATCGCTCCAAGTGTGAGTGACCCTGCAACTTTACTCAGGATTTATAGTGCAAAATGTGTTTAAATGAAGCCTGGCATTTTAACTTCTACAACCCACATAACCAGATTGATGATGGCTTTTTTTCCACTTCACGTGGTGGAGCCTGGCAGCAACTTGTTCATAAAACAACTTTTTCTTTTCTTGTATTGCCATCAAGCAGAAACATTACATAGTGTCCCTGATGAGAGATGCAAATTCAGCAACCCAGTAGAGAAAGTCTCCCACAAGAATCTATAAGACTTAGGGGAATTTGCTTAAAGATGCAAATAATGAAGGCAGAGGTTGGGAAAATAAATTAAAAAGGAAAGCAACGTTGCCATCTAGGAGTTTGAAGAGGGGAAGAAGAAGAATACCAAGTCAAGAATGAAATTTGCTACTGTATATTAATAAAGTACAAAAATGATGTAGAGAAGACGAGGAATAATTCAAAGAAAACAATCAGTAAGGAATTTACACGCAAACAAACAAGCAAACAGCAAAAGGGAAGTAGATAAAGCTGGCAAGGCAAGTTGTTGAATTACCATCCTGGGAGATGTTAATCTGTGAGATAGCTAAGAATAACTCACTCAATCCAGCCAGATGCAAAGAGATGGAAATGACAAGAAGTTCCTGTCAACTCAGTCTGCAATGTCACTCCCATACACTCTCATTTTGGTTCCCTGCAGTAGAAGTCACATTTTATAGCATAGACTACATTCAGATTATTTCCTATCACAAAGACAACTCTATTTGATTCATATAACCAGCACCTATTTTAGCTGTCATCTATGTTTTTATTACTTTTTTTTTTTTCTTGTTACAAGAAACTCTATTTTGGTTGCTTGCAGTTTGTTTATAAATCTCCCTTGACCCTGGGTTGGATCACATGCATTGAGACCATCGGCACTACAGTACACATGTTGTTACATCTCAAAGGTAGATTTCTACTAGTCATAACATGCTAATCTCACTTGAGTACTCGATTTGGAGTTCAGTGTCCAGCTCCAGGCTCTCCAGTATAAGGTAGACATGTAGCTACTGGAAAGAGTCTGTCAAAGGGCCAAAAAAATTATTAAAAGACAGAAGCACCCCTCATATGCAGAGAGGCTGAAGGAACTGGGACTATTCAGCCTGGAGGTTGAGGAGAAAGTTCGGGGGGATCTTGAACAGCGGTGTTCAGAGTCAGGACAAGAGACAATGAGCACAAGCTGAAATACAGGAAATTCCATTTAAACATAATAATCGATTATTTTTTTTATTATTTTTTTTTACTGTGAGGATTGTCTAGAAAAGCCATAGAGTTTCCATCCTTGGAGATATTAAAAACTCAGTTGGATATAATCTTGAGTCATTCGCTCTAGCTGACCACGCCCTGAGCAGGGCAGCTGGACTACATGATCACCAGAAGTGCCTTTCAGCCTCAACAATCCTGTGGTTGGTATACTCTGTAAATGCAAGGAACAAAACTGTCCGTCTTAAAATTATAACATAATTAAAATGATATATCATTTCACTATGCCTAACTCCAGGATACATTGATCACTGGCACAGTTTAGCATAGCACTGTTATAACACTGGTTTGTTGTATGTTATAGGGACGTTGTACTAATAATCCATATCATAGAAATCTGAAGACTCTTCTGTACTACTATTTCCTAATGTACAAGTAAATGTCAAGACACTTCACGAAAAGCAAGAATTGTTGCTGGGTTTTCCAACAGCAATACATATTCAAGCTTCAAAACATAGTCACATTCAGGCCCTTTGACATGGCAAATATTAACTGAAGACTAAGAAAGAAGATCTAAACCTGAGAAGCACATGGCTCTCTTCCCTTTACTCCAGGGTAAAGTCCTGCCTGCATTGAATGGCAATTTTGTGATTGCATTCAGCAGGGCCAGAACTTTGCAAGTTGAGATGTTCTTTTTAAATTAAATGGCAAATGGCTCAAATCAGTCAATATAAAATGCTGTGATATGTTTTCATAATTTCCCCACCTTATAAAGAGCTAAGAAAAATTGAACCTAATTTGGATAAAACTTGCACTACTAAACCCCTAAAATGATCTAGAATTCACTACAAGAAAGATTCCAGCAGAGCCTCAACCAAAAGTTTATGCATTAGACATGGAGATTCCTTTCCTCTTGCTCCCAGTTAGAACCAGCTAGTGACACTAATGATCCATGAAATTTTTAAGACTGGCACAAACCAAAACTGCATCTCCCAGCACCCTTTCCTTCCCTCATCCCCACCCAGAGAACTGGAGCAAGTTTTGGGGGTTTCCTGCCTCAAGGAGAGCACGGAAGCAGGCACAGTGGGACCTTTGACTCAGGAAGCCTCATGCCAGCTCTGCAGCATGTTTGGCCATTCTGTGGGCATCACCAGAAATCAGTCATTTAGTATAGGATGTGATAGAGTTTCCGCTCAGCTGAGTCTCATTGATTTTTAGAGTTTGGATGATTTGTAGGAGCATTGTGGGCAGGCATTTGGCAGCCTAGGGTAAGGCTGGAGAGATGCAGGGCAAAAACATCGTGGTAAAATGGACAAGAGGAAGGCTTAAACCAATGAGGTTAAAAACCTTTTAAATTTGGACAACTAGAATGTCTAATCTATACTTGCCAACATTTTGGATTAAAATAAATCTATTTTCAGGTCACCTTTAGAGCCATATTTCAGATCCCTTATCTGAGGAAAAGCAGAGGACAGAGTAATGTTGACACAACTGGAGGCACAAATGAGTACAGTGACATTTTCAGTGTGTACTGTAATGACGCTTTAAATTCAGTTTCTTATGAGATATAGTCTTTGACTATCCATTCTGTCATGGACTTCCAAAATATGTAGGCTTTCTGGGAACACACTGAAGTATAATGAGGTATACACACATATATTTTTAAATGAGCCATCAACATCAGAAAATTGACATCACAGATGGCACAAATACTAATCCTGTTAAAAGTATTAAAAACAGTGAATTATATCTTATTTTATTGTAGCTAATAACCATTCATTAGAGTGAAAAGCAGAAGTTTCTGATGTCATCTCATGGTATTCTCCTGCACCCACGGGGGAAACTTTCCAATTGTTTTATGGAAGACATATACAGTTGAAAATCTGGATTTACAGTTCATTATCACAAGAGCTAGAGCATAAATGAAGACACTATTCATCCTATGTTTAGCAATACTCATTATTAATCATATGAAATGGAGAAGAAAATATGTTAATTAATTTGAAAATGCCACAAGGCTAGGAAAGACTATAAGGAATTGAAAGGAAAATCTCAGAAGAGGGGAACCTTATTCAGCACCATTTTAGCTGACTGGCACTGCTATGCATTCCTTTGCTTAGGAATGCTGCAGAGCTATGGGGCAGGGCCCGGTAGAAAGGAGTGGGAATGCCTCAGGAGCTAGAAAGCTAGATTTAAGAGGAAAAATTGAATAACATGCAGTGAAAAAAAAAAAACAACCAACAACAACAACAACAACAAAAACAAACAAACAAAAAAACCCCCACAAACTAAAAAACAACCAACCAAAATAAACGAAACAACAAAACCAACAAAAAAAAAGCGCCCCCCAGAACCCAAAACAAAAACCCAAACAAAAAAACCCTAGTGATAACATTCTTAGGCCAACAAGTCTTCTGTGAAGTACAGATGAGTTAGTCAAAGTGCATAAAGCAAGATTCAGTTTAGACAACAGAAAAAAAAATAACCTAGAGTATATTGCATCTCTGTATTTCTAGGGTAATGGAAATTTAAAGACTCTCCTATTCCGTCTTTTAGATTTGTAACCAAATTCTGAATTTCAAAAACTTGTTGGTGTTTATAGCTGCCAAGATAAGAAAAAGTCCAAGAAGCGTCACATGTATGGGAGCTGCAGAGATCACAACCAGAGTAACAAGGGAGCTCCTACAGTCCATTGGTCAGTAAAAAAATGCAGACAAGTAAACCAACAGAGACATGCCCGAACTGTTTTTTGTCTGAACTAAATGTGTGGCTGTTTGGAAACAGCATATCGTATCAAGATATTATAGCGGCATATGTAGGTTGATAATGTTCTGTGTCTATGGCCATTGTTAATTTATATGCATATGCACATGTGTGTGCACATGCACAGAGGGTGGAAATGATCAGCAGATATTTAAAGGCAAAATTTCACTGTGACTATTTTGAATACAATCATAACTTATCAATGTTGCTGAATTTCACTTCAAGTCCCAACACAAAATACATCCATAACAACAGATTGTTTCATGTAGAAATCTCTTAATAAGTTGGAATTGCATTTTTTCTTGTTTGTTTGTTTAAGTTAATTTGTTTGGAGGATGGGATGAAGATTTTCAGATCTAATTATTTAACTGCAGATTTGCGGTTAGCCTGGTAAAGACAGCACATAATTAAGACAGTTGAGTGTTGGCAAACAATGACTTGATTTCAGTTGTAAACAAAGGAGGAATTATTTTTAGTAAAACTAATCGCTTGCAATGTTTTTATTGAGTCAATGAAGTTTGTAGTTTTAAAAACTACTTCTCTTTTTGGTAAGTTACAATAAACACAAACAGCATTCCAGCATTAGCTATGCACCAGTCCTATGCAGTAGGGTTGCTGGAGGTAAATTCTTGTACAATTTGGAAATAGTAGGCTAGTGTGTCCGAAACAAGAAGATAAATTTTCTTCAAAGCAACCCAGATAATTGGATGTGGAAGAGGAAAATACTTGTATTCAGCCTGCAAAGCTGTGGAGGAGGTTAAAACCTTCTCATCAAAAGGAATAGATTTGGGGCACATTCCTCTGTCACCATCAACAAGAGGTGATGAGGAAACGCTACCCAAGGGGTGATCACAGCTTAGCTCACAAGGGTGGTCTCTGGTCCAGTGCTGAGCTGCCAAGAGCCACAGTGTTGGAGAGAGGTTTCATCCTGCCGCTTGTGGCACACTCCTACACGTGTCAGAGCTGGAGAGGTGTAACTTCTGTAAGGGATGCACAGAAAACAGCACGAACAGATATTAAAGTTGTGGTTATCACATAGATGTGCCTGCAAAAATACAAGTGACAACATCCATGCTCCTTACAGGGGCTGCTATCTGAAGTTATCCCTTCTGTCACAGGGAATAGCTGCAGCTTCTCCCGGAGCTGTGGAGGGAGAACCAGAATCCATGTGAGGTGATGAGGGTTTTGTGCCGGCTGCTGCAGCACTCTCTGCTGAACCAAACAAGATGCTCGTTACCTAACGCTGCTGGGCAGTGTTGCTGGAGAAATGGGTTTTATTCCCGGTTACCATGGTGATGGTCAGAACAGATAGCTAACGAGATATCTGATGGGGCAGGCAATATAATTCCATATGCAGCAGGCTGAGTGTGGGAGAATAATGCTGCATATCAGGAATCTGCTTACCAGAGATCTTCTAGCTGATTTGTGAAAAAGGTGGCAAAGGGATCTTCCAAACTGCGATCTTTTACTTGGAGGATGATCTATATTCAAAACTGGGTATTTTTCACCCTTTGTGAGCTAATCCTGGACACAAATGCCATCTGTAGTATTATTATAGTCTCTTATCTATTATCTCAAATCTTATATTAGTCCATTAATTATTAACTTCTAATACAAATCACTATGATAGGGACCTGCTGCTCTTACATCTGAAAAGAAAACATTAATCTTTCTTAAGGTGTGAGTTCTTTTACAGATCACATCATTTCAACGCTTTAGCATCTAGCTGGAGCCCTCTTAGCTTCCAGCACTTTTAATGTGGTTTTCTGGAAAATCAGAGGAAATACGCATATGTGTCTGCATAACCAAATCAGATCACCTGTAGTGGAATAAACAGAGAGAAAGACTTATCTGCTTATTTTGTTAGTATATGCTATTAAAAAATAAGTGGTCTAATACACACTAAAATATTTTGCATCTTATTATTTTGCTATAGGTCCAGATTTATTTTTTTTCTTTTGAAGCAGAGAAGCATAGAATAAATCTTCTACTTTAAATTTTATAGATAATCTGATATTCACTAGTCTTCTGAACACAAAATCCTACACAGGTGGACACAGAGGTATGCAGCTGGGATGTCAGGCAACACAGGGGGGTAGAGTTTTTGAAAACAATAGGCAGAGCTGAAGCAGAGAGAGGAATGAAAGTAGGAAAAAAATATCACTGTAATTTCTACTGTTCCAGGTGACAGGCATTTAAGGACTTCAGCATGAAAACTCTCTCTTCTGCAAGTAACCTTATACACATGATTAAAGAATCAGGCCCACTATAGACCAAGGAATGCTTTGGCAATTGTAACCATATTTCTCAAACAAAGTACCATCCATAATTTGGTAATTCAATAGTGAATCCAAGCAATTTTACACTGGCTGCTTACCATCCATATTTTAAATTTAGCGATGGCTTATTTTGAATTATTCAGTTTGGGTAATTACTTAGCAAAATGCTAAGGCATAATGCTTCAGTTCATTGTTTACACAAAATTTGCCATTGGACATACCCTAAATATTATCTGAGACCAGTTCCGCTAGATACATGCGAAACATCTGCTATAACAGTTACCCAAACAGCTACTCAATCCATTGTTCTCTTGGAAAAAACAGGACAGAGAATCTCATCCTGCAGTAATAATAGGTTACCTCTACCACCTGCCTGTTACTAATTTCATACCCTGAATCTATTATATAGCTCACTGCACAATCCTTGTTTGGGCCATGTAGTTAAATGCATATAGGTAAACAAACAGATAAGAAGAAATACAACTAAACTAGGAATGTGCTATAGAATTTAAGAAAGAGCACACCAAGAGAGTAGTCTCTTCAGTAATGAAATATAAAAAATTTTTTATCTTTTTCTTTTTTTTCCTTTCCTTAGATAGAAACAAGATAATGTATAATTCTCAAAGAAAAACTGTAAAAAAGACACTAAAGAAAGCATATTCTACAGTAAGCAATTTTTATACTTAGGCGTCTGGAATACAAGGACTAGATCACGGTCTCTGTTGAAAGGGTGCACCCCTGAGGAGACACTCTACATGTGTCAGGTAACATAAAATAAAAAATAAAAAATGGAATGTAGTTCTCCACAGGACTTTTTTTTTGTCCTACAAACTCTGTTAAAACAAAACCTGCCCAATTACACTGAATTATGCAATGCTATGTGCTTATCTACTATGGAAACTGTTCTCTAGATACAAGAATAAAAACAAACTTGGTCTCATAATTATCCTATTCTCCCTATATAAATTTAAATTGGAATTTAAAATATTGGAGGCAGGCAAATCACACTTTATTTTCCAAAGAAATACTCAAGGGATCATACTTCTTTATTATTACTAGATGTTATGTGCATTATAATACCATCTAGAAGCTTTACTTACGGACCTGGACTTCACCCATTTCTTTCTATTCTAATTCTGCACTACACTAATAATTAGAGACAGATGAGAACTAGGAATACTTGTGCTGATTTCAACAAGTGCTGAATTCTGTATTCCTGACATCAGTCCTGTAGCTGTTTCAGTTCTGTCTAGAAATGCTGCAGTTAAAAATAAATAACAGAACACTTTAGCCTTTCTTCATTCTTAGTCTGGAGAATATACACCGGCTGGTTTATGTGGTAGAAAATGTGTTTGCAAAGCTAAGATCCACCTTGCTGCATTTCACAGGGAATTTTTGTCAACTTCTACAAATCAAACAATACAAGTAACAATTTGGCGCTCTACATTCATCAATTGTTTATGTTATCTCTTAGATTATGTCTACCACAGTGAATTTTCAGTCCAGATCTTTTCTCTACCTCATTCAAATCACAAAATTTCTTCCCAATGGTTTTTCCCCCAATCCATTTGTTAAATGTGCACATCAGAATTGAATGGGGAAATCCTTCTAATGCTCTGACAGTGGCACTCTCCAAAAAAAGCATTACCTCCCTTCTTCTACTCATCAGCCCCTTGGGTATTCATCCAGAAGCTGCACACAACCCTTCTGGCACATCCCCAGTCAGGAACTGGGCTGCTTCCCACCCTGGACTGTTAGACCATTTTGAAGTCATTCCTTACAAAGGTACTACCCCCACTGCTGCAGGTACCTGCTACTCTTAAACTGAGATTTTCACATTCCTCTATGTGTAAAACCTCTATTTTTGTTTGAATGGAGTCTGACTCACTATACAGTGGGTCTCACACTGGTCTTCTACAAGTCTTTATATCATTTACAGCCTTATTTTGGGCAATGTTTGTCATTGACATCTGATGAAAATGCCCAGTGTCAGGCTGTTCCTAATCATACCCAGAGCTTTATTTTAAGGCGACTGGCAACTGACAATAGCTCTCCACTGGTCCCTTCATTAGATGTTTAGTATGGATTTTATTAGTGCTCTAGAGTGACAGTATTTTCATTGTAACAGCAAACCTATAAAATTTTATTATCTTAAATTTATTCTATTATTAACCAATTTTCTAACCTCAAAGGATTATAGAATCATAGAAGGGACCTTAAAAGATCATCTAGTCCAACTTCACAAACAATGAGCAGGGCCATCTTCAACTAGATCGGGTTGCTCAGAAGTCAATCCAACCTGACCCTTATACCTTTCCAGGGATGGGTCGTCTACCACCTCTCGGGACAGCCTGTTCCAGTGTTTCACCACCTTTATCATAAAAAAAATTCTTGCTTACATCTGGTTTAAATCTGTCCTCTTGTAGTTTAAAACCGTTTCTCCTTGCCCTTTTGCAACAGGTCCTGCTGGAAGTTTGTTCCCATCTTTCCCGTATGCCCTCTTTAAGTGCTGAAAGCCCACAATAAGGTCTTCCTGGAGCCTTCGCTTCTCCAGGCTGAATAGCTCCAGCTTTTCAGCCACCAACACCCCCGAGTCCTTCACAGCAAGGCAGCTCTCCTTCCCTTCATCCCCCAGTCAGTATTGATAGTGAGGGTAGCTTCTACCCAGGTGCAGAACCTTGCACTTGACCTTGTTGAACCTCATGAGGTTCACAGAGGCCCACCTCTCAAGCCTGTCCAGGTCCCTCTGGATGGCATCCTGTACCTCTGGCCAACTGCACTATTCAGCTTGGTGTCATCCAGAAACTTGCTAAGGGTGTACTTGACCCCACTGTCTATGTCATTGATGAAAATATTAAACAATACTGTCCCCTATATGGACCCCTGAGGGACACCACTTATCATCAGCCTCCATCTTGTCATTGAGCAATTAACTGCTGCCATCTGTATTCGACCACCGAATCAATTCCTTATCCACTAAACAGTCCATCTAAACATCAACAATCCATCTAAACATCCACTAAACAGTCCACTAAACATCAAATATATCTCTCTTGAATTTAGAGAGAAGGATGTTGTAGGGGATTGTGTCAAAGGCCTTGCAGAAGTCCAGACAGATAGTTCTTCCCTTCTCCACCAATGTAGTCACTCCATCATAGAAGGCCATGAGGTTATTCAGGTGGGACTTGCCCTTGGTGAAGCCATGCTGACTGTCTCGAATGATCTCCTTTTCCTCCAAGTACCTTAGCAAAGCTTCTAGGAGGATCTGTTCCATGATCTTCCCAGGCGCAGAGGTGAGGCTCACAGTTCAGGAGCTCCCAAGGTCCTTCTTTCTACCCATTTTTAAAAATGGCTGCAATGTTTCCCTTTTTCTAGTCATCGGAGACTTCGCCTGACTGCTGTTCAAATATTGTGGAGAGTTGCTTGGCAACTACATCAGCCAATTCCCTCAGGACTCAGACTCATCTCATCAGGTCCCACAGACTCCTGTATGTTCAGGTTCCTCAGGTGATCACAGACCGGATCTTCTCTTACAGTGAAAGGGAAAACAGGATTTACTCTTCACAAAATTTTGTTGAAGGTCTTAACTTCTATGAAGGTCTTAACATTCTATGATTCTGCTGTACCCTTACATTTTGATTTTGTTGTCTGTCAACACTACTACCAAGCTCCAGCCTTCTCCTCTGGTCAGCCAATACTTCTTCAGGTTCTTGCTCTTTTCAAGTATAAGTTATTCTGTTTCTGTGGTATATGAGAAGACCAAGCAGATTGGACTCAATTTATCAAAACTGGCTGATACTTAAGATATCTATCTATCTCTCTAAATGTGACTCATATATCTCCTGGGTACTAGAAAATTGGAAAGTGTATAGTCTCCTTCTCAAATCAAATCACACAACTCTGTTATTTTGCAAATAAAGAGCAGAAACATTTATTGAACATATGTGCCTTTTTCATAATTTATGAATAATTTTTACCATTCTTCATTCCTAATATACCTGCAAAAGCTATTATAATAGAATCGTGGAATGGTTAGAGTTGGAAGGGACCTTTCTTTATCCTTATTATCCTTATTTCTGACATGGATTCTCATCTATATTTAGCTACACTATTGCATTTAATAAATTCTACAGAATTCTCCTCTATTTCCAGTTTTCAGTTTTTAATAGTTTTAACAAATGTTTTATTATTTTTAATATTATTATCACTTGTAACTGTTGCCATTTGGTTATCACCAAACTTCTTTCCTTGTGAAATTATAGCTTCCTAACCTTCTACCATGACTTTCCACTCTGTATTTCCCCTTCTACAGATTGTTCCTATTTAAAGTGTTCCTTTGTAATTTTGTTTACAAAACTTCTCAGTTAAGAGACAATTGATCTGAGATTAGTTATCTAGTGCCTAAATTCAAATATATTTATGATTCTGACTTTCTGGGGTAATAAATAACTCTAAAAGTTAGTACGTTGGTACAGAATTCCAATCACCACCACTCTTCTGCTCTTTTTCTAATAAAGTGACTGACAATGTTTGACAAGTTTTACAGGTCTGCATGACTTCAAACTTTGCTGCAATTTTGGGTTTTTCCCCTCATGTCAGTTTAAAAATAGGAATAAAATAATGACTAGCAAGGGGTACTTTAGGCAGTCTGGAATGTTTACACAATGATATAACATCTCAGGAGAGCCACTCAAAGGACTTCAGAATACAAATGGTATTTTTAAAGTTTTTTGAAAACTGTAAGTGTTGAATATAGATGCATTTTCATTATTCTGTCACGTGAACAATATTGAAATAGACTTGAAAAACATCTGCAACACTAAAATCATAGACTGAACTTGGTTTAACCACATTTGCACCTTATAACTGTCTACAGTTTGGTAATTAACAACTTGACTCTTGAAAAGTACTTTTAGGGGAAATTTCTATTTAAGCAGAAACAATCATTAATTCTTCCAAATGCGTCCCCACAGAAGACACCCATGCTTTAAGAGCTCTTGAAGCAGAGTCCAAAAGAGAGACAAAGCATCTTTAATGACTAGAGATAACCAGCAAGACTCTGGCAGGCAGGGCAGAACTAAGGAGCACAACTGAGTGCCAAAGGTCCACAAAGATTTGTTACATTATATTCATGTTTAAGAATTTACACAGGTGTCTCAGATACGCTTTACAGCTCACATGCATGCTGGTGACTGTGCTGAATGTCCTTAACTGGGAAGAATATTATCTTGTATCAAATAGGAAATTTAGCCCATTGGTGAGAAGCCTTGCTGCAGCTCCCGGTTGGAGGGCTGGTGTGGAGACAATCAACTAAATAATAAAGAAGCTACTTGGCTGCACTCTTCATAGCTGGGATTGGGCTTTGCACTTTGCACTGTAGCCAGTTATGTCTTTGAGATTTTTTTCAAAGAAATGTTTTCTCTAGGAGATATGTTGCCAGAAAAGTGTTCTTCTGGACTGAAGAGATTATTAACCGCGTGAATACAAAACAGAAGAAAAGCAGTGTCTTCTTTAGTAGGATTGGTATAATTTGCCCATTGTAATGTAGCATGGGTATAATTCTAAAACAGCTCCCACAGGAACATCTAGTCCTAAATTATTATGGCAACATGAACGCTACCCACCAACAGTAGTCCTTTACCTGTTTGTGACTACAGAGAAACATTGAATCTAGCCTTAACCAGCAATATGAAGATAACCCAATTTTCCTAGTAATTATAACATGTATGAAACAAAATAAGGAAGTTGGAAGTACTTCAAAAGGCTTATAATTCTGTTGCTTGTCTTTATCTTTTTACTTCTTTGTAAGTTACCCTCATTTTACCTGTCAAAGGGTAAAATTCTCTATCATTTTAATGGAGTTCTCCTGATCATAAAATTTCAATTATCCAGTGACTGAAGGAAGCAAAACCCCTTTCATTTAAGTGCCTGTTCATGAAGTTGTAATGCTACAGTCTAACCAACTACCAGTCTTAACAGCTAATGTACTTCATGAGTTATGGACTGAAAAATGACCATTCTAAAGAGCTGCCAAATTAATACAGGATTTTTTTTTATTATTATTTTTTTATTTTTTTCAGGGAGAATAGTAAAACTGTCCCTAACTGGGAGTTTCCTCTGCTCCTCAGAGAAGATTTTTCTGTGTTCTTGTGACGAATAAAAGGCTCCCCTTTTCTCACTGACAACTTGCAGAGACACACATTTTTCACTGATTACAGAGCTGTCTGAAGGTTTCTGAAAAGGGTAGGAAAAACTGACTAGAAAGGGGAAAAGAGGAGCTGTAGCTGAGCAGAGATAGAGAATGAGGGGAAATCCCAAGAAAAACAGCGTTGTGGAGATTTCAATTTGCTCTTTCTTCTCCTCTCAGCTCTCTGAGCGGGCAGGAGAGCTGGAGAGCATCCTTCTGCTTTAGGGAGGGTCACCCTCCTCAGGAGATGTCGTAACACCAAACACAACAGCTCCAAGCCTGGTGGCCAGTCTATCTTCCCAGAGCACACACTTGGTAAAGCAGTTATAGTTATTTCCTCACAGATGCCTGCTGCTTTGGGCAACTTTCTGCTTTTTCTGTCACCAAGGCAGACCCTGGTTATGAGCTGTTATGCTGGTGGAAGCTATTCCCACCTTTCTGTCATCCCACACTCCTGCATTTCAGTGTTTGGATCTCCATGAAGACAACATATCCAGTTCTGGGTCCGTTCTTGCAATCTAATCCCAGTAAGAACTGGCAACTATTTTAATGTACCTAAATCTATTCTACTCCAAAACTACAAAGCAATCCTCCTAACTGCACCATCTAAACTACAGCCTGTAAGGTAACACTCACAAAAACACTGAAAACTGAGCCAATGCCCTGGACCACACACGTATTTTTGTACCCAGGGCACCTGAATTCATCCCCTAATCTGTAGACAAACTGTTTAGCGATGGTCGTCTTCCTTCTAACTTTACCCAGAGTCAGTGGAGAGAGTGAGTCTTCCCTAGAAGACAATTTGCTCCTGTCTACAAGCTTCTAAATTAACCAGTCACGAGAGGGCCTTTAGATGACCAGCTTCGACTATACGCCTGATTTGTTCAGACAGCAAAGCAAACTGAAATGACTCCTATTCCTTGTGCCTTTTTCTGCTTTGTTCCTCCATTCACAAGACAGAGGTAATTATGTACCCACAGAATAATTTTATATGTTAGCAGCTAATGGTTGTGAAGCACTTCAGTTGAGAGGAACAAGATATAACTGGTCAGAAAGAGTAATTCTGAACTGCCTAAATATTGGAGTTTTCCAATTAAATTTCCAACAAGATTACTACCTAATGATAAGGTTCCTTGATAGCACAGTTTTAGGGAGGGTGGATTTAAGAATTAGTAAAATAACAAAAAACTTAGAAGTGTGATTATGTTTCTGTATGTCAGTGCACAATTGTAACCATGAAGGACAATGAAAGATTTTTATAGCAGAGTTTCCAGAAGTAAAGCTTCTCCTATGGGTGAAAATTAAGAACCTAACATCTTAATGTTTGGTTCATTGTTTAAATTTTATCTCTAAATCTCCTTGATTGTTTTCAATATCTCTAGCTTGCTGGGAGACACTGTCTTACTTCACAAATTTCTTTTGTCTAGGTGAAATGCGCCACCAAAGGCAGGTGGAAGCAGTATCCAGGTGCTTGCAATTAGTGACTCATGGTCCAGATTCTGGACAACAAAATCTTCAATTACTGACTTAAATTAAATGCATTCTTAGTTACCAATAGTTACCTTAGAGGGGACAGTGTTGACGAAGGTAGTTACATTTCTTCTGCTGGCAGGACAAGAACATAGTCCTACAGGTGATGATTTGAAGGTATTCCATCTTTTTTTTTTTTTTTTTTCCCCACTGCGCTTCTCTCATTTCCAGTGAGTAAATAATTAAGTCTTAGTTTTAATCCGACAAATTTAGGTTTGTGATCGATTACAATATTACCAAAGAACAGAACTAAAAGGAAGACATGCTATGTGGAAACTGGTATAAAATATCCTTCACTATCTCTGTGCTCATTCATTCCTTAAGCTTGTCATGTACATTACTGGTTATATTGTAAATCTATCTATAAGGTGCAATATTTCATTTCCATTTGGCATTCTAATAATCTGTTGGCATAATAATACAGAGTGAAGAAAACGAATTTTCAGAAATCTTGAATATGCAGGGTCAAGAAGACATTTCAGATAATAAAAGCAACACTCTTATAAAAGAGAATTGTTAACCTGGTCTGCAAATAGTATTGACATGCTAAAATGCAGTCATACAGCATCATATCCTGCTAGATTCTGGTTCCAGTAGACAAATTCCTCCGAATTACATTTGTACAGGGTGAACAGCCTCAAAGCTTAATATGCTGTCTTCAAAGTCTTTATTTAGTCCTTCTGAAAATTATCGAACATCAGTAACTGTAAGACAAATTGTGCTACTTGATAATGGTCTGATTCATGGTCAGAGCTGGACAAAACTACACAGTAGGTAGATACCAGATAAAATTACTGTTTCAATGTGTAGAGAGCTGAACAGCTGGTTTGCATTTGTCCTGCAGCTATGAAGAGGAGGGGAAAGAAGTCACCTTGCTTGCTCTCCTGACCCTGCAGGGCTGTTCATCTTCGCCTGAAAGGATGCAGAGGGTGAACTGCAGGCTCTGTTCTCCAAGGCGGATGAGGTCTCTCCACTAAATTGTTGCAAGCTTGTCTTGAACTCTAAAGCTCCTACTCACACGTGGTGGGCAGTTTCAGGCCTAGCACGGCCTTTTTGTTCCCCTGTCCATTTTAGCTGTCTCCACAGGGGTGCTCTGAAGCCCAATCTCATATGCTGTTCTATGCAGTGTGTGGGGAAAGAAGTGCTTGACTCAGCAATGTGAACTACACCAACATCTGGCACCTGAGCCAGGGGAAAATATCTTTTTGAGAAATCCTCTAAATTCAGTGGTTTCAGCTTCTGAAATACTCAACCTAGGCTTGCCAAAGCACTTTTGTACTGACACACAGTGTTCCTAGCTGTGTTGGGAACTTTTACTTTCCATATGTTTTGTAAATCCTATGTAGTATTTTTATATAAAGCTTTCTTTTGGGCGGTTTCATACCACCCAAGATTCCCTATTCAGATATTCAAATCACATATTTATTGTTAAAGAGTACTTTGATCCTTTCAGGATGCTTAATAAAGTTTTTTCTCTTTGCATCTGTCTTGCAGTATAGGAAAGTCTTACCAACATCTTCCTCTTGTGTACAAAATGCCCATGTTGCAGAGCGCTCTCAGAAGCTTTCTTTTGTCTTCAGTGGCACATAAGGAAATGTAATCCCACTGTGCTTCACTCATCGGTAACACAGAGAATATTCTGCTCAACACAAAGCTTGTTGGCAAATACTTCTGTCCACCCTGCTTGGCTGGAGACTTAAGGACATGAATAACCAAGTCCCTGTTCAGGTTAAACAAAGTGAGGGAAAGTGGGGCAGTGTTTGTGCTGTTGCCTGGCATCTCGACGAGTTTGCTATTCAGTGCAGATTTGTGAGAACTTGGCAAAAGATGTAAATCTCTCTCTTCCCTGCCTTTCTGTCCACTTCCATTACCAGGCTGCAAAAGGAGACCCCACCTTTCAATTCTTTCCTGAGGGAGAGTAGCCTGGAGAGCACAAGGTGTGTGGGCACTGCAGTAACAGAGACCATGCAGTCAAGAGGCAGAGCTTTGCTGAGGGGAAAGGGCAGATTTTGCTGAATCAGCACCTTGAGGACCCGCTTAAGTCTCATTTGCTTACATGCTTAAGTGCTCCCCTGAATTACAGCCCAGGGCAAACAGCTGCCAGCCCTTCACTTCCTGATTAAAAACACAAAAAAAACATTTCTGGAAGCTGTTCATGTGCTATGAGCAGCGCCTTCCAAGGTTCCCGTCTTTTCCTGATTATTCCTCTGCACCTACCCAACAGAACTCTGTCCAGAGCGACAGGATTGCTTTAGTTTGAACAAACTCTATGGAAAGAATTGTATTTTCTAATTATGTGCCAATTTCTTTTCTCTTGCTTATCTTCTCCAAGAAAATAGTGCAGCTCTTAGCAAATATCCTGAGGCAGTACAATTGCCTATTAAAGAAGACTCCCTGTTGATTTCAATGCACTTTCAAAGTACTTCAAAAGGTTGATAGCACAAGGTGGCCCAAAGGTGCTTTTTACTAATGTGTTGTTTGGCACACAGAGAGATAATAACAAAGGAAAATCTGCCTGCTTCTTGAACATGGTCATCAGCACAGGCATTGCTAGACAAAATAAAATAACCCTTTCATATTAAATTAAAATTTTTGTGTCCTGGAAATGTCATTTGTGACACAAAGTAAAATTCCAACCAGATTTGAGAAAAGGAAGTGTCTCCTACTCTTAAATAAATTGGAAAATCAATGCAAAGCAGTCCAGACAGTACCTACCAGTGAGAATAGAGTGAAATATCAGAATAGGTAATACTCTTTCAGAGGCCATGTGATGTTTGCCTGTGCAATCCACACTGCAATCTCTCACATCGGATTAAGGTACCTGAACATTTTCAGATGCAAACATGCAGCAGCAAAGCCACAAGAGGGAGGGAGGGAGGGACAGAAAGCTGGCACCCAATTTTGGGGGAAGAGACACTGCCTTCCTCAAGACTGCCTTTCCTCAAGGCAGAAATGCTATTTCAAGACAGACCTGCGTCCAGCTTGAGAAGATAAGAGTGAATCCTTTTATATCAGCAGTCATACTGGCCAAGCACAAGATCTGATATCAGCTCTGGATTTAAAGAGATTTCATATAAACTAATCACCCATCGCTGAACACAGAGGGAGGGAGGAAAAGGATTTAACAATTGATTGGTTTCATAGTTCTATGCTTTATTTTTTCCCTCATAGTTTTTTTTAAGTACATGAAGCACCTCTATTTAACTCTTCTGACACAGTTTAGGTGACCTCACTATGGAACAGACTCTCGCTTGCATCTACAACAAATTATTTCAAAAGTTATTGCTGATTTTATGTGTCCATTATTTAGTGCCCTGTTTAATTTGAAAAAAAAAGGGGGTTTAAAAAAAAGTCCCAATTCTTACCCTGAAAAGGTCAACCCCTTTTTAGACATTCAGCTTGGTTATTCTAGTTAACAGCAGCCCTAGCTGCTGTTTAACAGAGATAAGTAGCATCCTGTCTAGATGAGGTTTTCAGTATCATCCTGTGGGAAAATTTTCCTAGCAACAAAGCCATTGGCTAGACCTGAATCTTCCAGACTCCTGCCGTAAGTAAGGTGAAATAAGCACAACAAAATCCAGAACATCTCCAAATAGCCTACAAAAGGAGCATTTGACTCTGGTTTTTATCTTAGCTTTGGATTAGAAAAAAAAATATTTTACAACTGTCAAGAAGAGATACTTCTATGTTAACTGACAATTTTTTCCAGATTTTCTCTGAATGCAAGTGAATAAAAATCAACACAAGGGCAAAATAATTACTGATTGGTAGAATTTCATATTTCTGCATACATCTTCTGTCAAAGTTTTTTGTCTTTAAGTTTTTTGTAATCTCTGTAACTTGAATTGATTCTTTGGTGAGAATGATCTTTTCAGAACTGTTTTGGGCCTCTTTAGAGCTAAAGCTGCAGCTTAAGAGACAGCTGACAATGCTGTTTGACCATCTCCCTTTGTGCAAGTACTTGTGTATGAGAAAATCAAACCCATAAATTACACAAAGAAAGTGTGCTGCACACTCTATATCAATAATGTCTCTTAAAGCTGATCCAGACAGAGGGCTCCCAATATTTCTACTGCTCAGCAGAAGGTGTCAATATTTAATGTGACAAGCAATGCAAGAGGGAAGGTTGTTGATGACAGGAAGGAAATGGATTAGTTCTTATGCCACAAAGATCTACTTTGACTTGAGTGCATTTTCCACGCTCTCCCTTACCGGATCTTTCAGGGTTGACGTATTGTTTACCTAACCTGGACTGCCAATGACAATTTTTCCTGTAACGAATACATTTTTCTAGTTACTTTGCAAAAACATTGATTAGTGTCATTATTATAATCAAGGATTAACTGCAGCCACAATTGGTGTTGCTCTGCTGGTTGACGTATAAATAGCTAATTACAATACCTGAGAAGAGAGTTTATGTCTCAGAAATGAAGTGTTACTGGTGAATAAGACAAACAGTTTTTTTCAGCCACATGTGCCTAAAATTATCAAAGCTTCTGCTGAGCAGAACTGCTTTTCACTCAAATCTTTATAAGACAGTTAGAGGCAAGTGATACCAGCATGTCTCTGACAAGTTCTTTGTTAGTATTGATTAAAAATAGCATCCAACAAATTCAGCATGTTACATCCTTATTTGATCAATAACTGAAGAATTCATTCTTTCATTTTTGGATCCTGAATATGGAGAAGCTTGAGTAAGCCTCCAGTTGAATGCGTTTGTGCATCTCAAAGACTCTATGTGGCCAAAGCCTGTGATCGCTCCTAACACCAGCTGATAACTGCCATTTTAATACAATTTACACTGGTTAGAAGAAAGAGGAGTGTTTCTTTTAGTTTCATTTTCTATTGGAAAAGAAGAAGTGTATGAACACAGTGAATATTCAATGTTCAATGTTCAAATGCTTATCTATGTTTCTTGTAATAGCCAGGTAACTCAAGGGTTCAAACGGGTGTTGATGCTTCTCTTAGTCCTTCCAGCAGCACTCATTCAAACAAGTTGCCACTTAAGGCTGCAGTGTCTCTAGGGAATCCTCAATAACAGAGAATGAAAATAATAATTTGTGGTATTTTTTCTCTCCAAAGATGGATTTTTTAAAAACACTTTTCATTCTCCTGGCTGCTGCAGAGGAAACCAGTTAAATATTTTCCATGGCATTTAGTGAGAAGAGACATGACAACTTAATCCCCAACTTTTATTTCACAAGTAAGCTTCCCCTATTTGGTCACGCCTCACCTAAACTATCAGTATACTTATCTTCCTTTTATCCTCTCCTTTGATGGGACTGCTGAGTCTCCTCTCAGCAACATAATATGTTCTAGAGTCTGTATAACCACCCATAACACACTGCATGAACAACAGGGCTCTTTGGTGCCCAAAGCTAAAGTATTGCCCATGGCCTTTCCTGACAGTTGAAAGTGCTTATCTAGGATGCCTTTCATTTGCTTGAGGGACTATGGGTATCTGGAGGAAACGAAAGCAGCATTTTGGCTAGTCTCAGGACAGTGTTGCAATCAACTGAAGCTATAGGTGGTATAGGACTCCACCTTTGAGATAAATGAATCACAGCTCAGCCTCTGCTTCGGTTTTGGAAGCAGGCTCACTACACTGCAGTAAAAATGGCTTATGAAAGGCAAAGGAGAAGAGCAAAATGGAATGAGAAATGCAAAAGACAGAAAGAAGAGGCAGAGAAATTTATAAGTCAAAGAACAACCAAAGAAATGTCAAGCATTGTTGGGCAGAATTTGAAAACAGTGCAACGAGACTTAACAGGGAATTCCTATTAACACAATATTAAAGAGAGATGAGACTTGATATTTAAACTTATTTCCCCATGTGAATAGGAGGAATACTAATAAAGGAAGCAACTGAAAGAAAAGAAAGAATGGCTAAAATCTAAAGAAGTAAAAGCTACATAAAAATGAAGAATTGATGTACAGAGAGTCAAAATAAGTTTTTGGGGTTAAAATAAAGAGTGGCCAGCTCAGAAGCTCCACTAGAATCTTTACCTAACTTGTGAAACAAAGGAGAATGTTGTTTTGTATGTCTGCCTATTGGGTTCAGAAAATAACATGATTATTTGCTAGAGGTTATAACTGTTAAAGTATATTGATAGAGCTTTGTTCTCAAGAGAAATAACATTTATGTCAGGAAGAGCAACAATCTCATTTTACACACATCAATATTCCTAGCCTGGTGCAGTCTCCTTTCCCAGCAAAATACATTCTATTAAAATAATTTATGTTCAGTATCCTGTCTATTGAATTAAGAGTATTTTCAGCTGTGGCAAAGGAATTTTAGAACCATAGCTTTACATTCTTGGATATGCTTCTTTACAACTGCATATGTTGCTGCATATGTAATCACTAATATAGAATACTTTTAATATAAAAATATTAAAGGAGGAGATATTGTGCTCAAGTAATCATGTAATTTCATTTGTTTATTCATCTAAACACTCTAGTCATACAAAGAGACAGAGGAACAACTTGAAGAGTAGAGGCACTAATGATAATCAGGACCTTCATCCACATGCCTCAGAGCAGTTTACAAATGACATGGTATCACTTCCTTTCTTTTGTAATTGCAAAGCAAAGGGCATACACAAGGTCTTCTTGCAGGTTGTCTTGCTGGCGACAAAGGCTAGGGCTCTTTCTGTCATTGGCAATCAGGAGGGCTGAGGCACAGAAAGCCAAACTTATCCTTCAGGATCACTGATTTCTTTGGAGGTAACATCTGCTCTCTTCATCCCAAGAGATGTGTTTCATTTTATCAAGCATAATACAAAACAAACCTACTCTAAGCAAGAAATTAGTATAAACATATTTCAGATTAACTGATCATGTCAATAAACTCTGAAGACTTTGCTTACTTTGTTTTGATTCAAACAGAGCAAGATTCAGTATTCGCTGCTCTAAATTGTCTCTGAAAATATCTTTGTATCTATTTTGACAGTCCCTTTCTCAAAGCTCAAGTGTTCTCACCAGGATGTACGCCCACGATCGCATTGAAAAGACAATACAAGGAAAGAATCAGACTCTGCTTTGGGAAAATGCATAAACCTGTTATATAGCAACCACTTAAGAGTAAAATCAAGGTAATTTTTTTCAGGTGTTCTGATTTTACAATTTTTGAACAGCCTGTTGAGAAATTTAAATGAATCTTAAAAACAGAGTCGAATTCCCCTGCTTTTACCCTCTAATTTACGTATGATGTTTTTATGTGCCAGCACAATTGAGTACAAATTACTTCCAGCTATATTTCAAATATATAGTCTGATGAGTTGGGAATTAGAGATAGACATTATGCATAAGCTTGTTGTCAATAATGATGTATATGCTACTTTCTTTTTTTAATTCATTCCAATTATGTGTTTGTACATTTAAACATTTTAAGATATTACAAGGCACAGCTCATATTTCTGGGATATACCGTGTTTTCTAATCTATAGGAATGGTTAAAAATAACAGATGTTGTTATATCTGGTCTTTACTCAGTAGTGTTCACGTACTCCCTATAGACTGCAACCAAAATAAGCAGAAGATTTGGATGCACAAGGAATGCGAAAGTGTCCCTTTTTTCCTGTGAGTGAATTATTCCAAAGGCTGTGAGGCAATAAGAAAGCTATTTTTCACCTATGGCAGATGAAAATACATAAATCATATCTGGAAGATATCAGCATCAACCAACTTCATTAAACCAAACTCTGTAAATCAAAAAAACTTCTTCTGATTTTAGCTATCATCAGATGCAGTTGATGTACTGAAAATCAGAAATCCAAAGTACTCAAAAGTGTATGAAATGCAACACAAACTCTGATGGAGCTGCTAAGATTTTCAGAAGTATTTCCAGATAAGTAGGCCTTTTGGAAAAATATCATCAGTATTTCCAAAAGTAATCAGACCGCCTTTTAAATCTGCTGTCATTCATTTCATCTATTGTTGCTTGTTTTGTCTCTTAAGGGCAAGGTGTACTAGGGTATCTGACTTCTGATAAAGGAGATCAAGCTAGGGTACTTTTATCCAAACAGTGAATTCCTAGAGAGTTAGCTGAACAAGTAATTTCAGCTCATGGTGAACTGGATGTACATTTACGTTTCCTGCCTTGACGATCCAATCCTTTTAAAACAAACTTAGGCTTTGTTAAAATTAAAATCTTCTTCTGGTCTTCTAATTGGTCTTCTGGATCATCTAACTGGTCAAATTTTTAATGTATAAATTTAATACTAAACAAATGAACATAGAATAAAAAATAAAAAAAAAAAAATGAAATTTAACAAGAGCAAATGCTGAATTTTGCACCTGGAATGGTGTAATCATGGTTATATGTAGACTAGGGAGAAAGGGTCTGGCAAGCAGCCCTGGAGAAAGAGATCTGGAGGACTGGGTTGATGGTAAGTAGACTACGTGTCAACAACTTGCCCTGGCAGCCAGAAGGGCCAACTGTGTCACAGGGTGCAGCAAGCACAGCATCACAAGCTAGTTGAAGGAGGTGATTGTCCCACTCCCCACTGCACTAGTGTGGCCTCACCTTGAGTACTGTGTGCAGTTTTCGGTGCCTCGATACAAGAAGCACATTGAACTATTCAAGTGTGTCCAGAGGAGGGCAACCAAGACGAAGAAAATCCTCAAGGGCAAAACTTCTGAGGGGGTGGTTGAGGTCTTTGGTTTGTTCAGCTTGGAGAAGAGAAGTTTGAGGATCGGAAGTCTATAATTTTCTCAATGAGGGCAGCAGAGAGGGAGGTGCTGATCTCCTTCTCTGGTGACCAGTGATAGAAAAAAAGGGTGTCAGGACAAGTTCATATTGGACATTAGGAAAAGGTTCTTCACTGAGAGGTCAGTGGAACAGACTCCCCAGGGAAGTGGTCAAGGCACCAAACTAGTCAGAGTTCAAGGAGTGTCTGGACAACACTCTTAGTCATATGGTTTAGTTTTAGGTAGTCTTATGAGGAGCAGGGAGTTGGACTTCGGATCCTCATGATCCCTCCCAAATCAAGATATTCTATGATTCTATGCTTCTGGCATCTAACCAGGTTGTTCTTTTCCCCCTAGAACTTGGAGCTTGAATTGCTATTAAGTGATAAGGCTTTCTTATACTTTTATATGGGCTATGATTCAACTACCACCAATCTGAGAGGCAGATAATAGGCACACCCAAATGTAATACTTGAGATTAATCCACACTCAGGATAAAACCTGAAGTGCAACAGCATAGCTATTTATGCCTTTTAAATACTTATTGTAAATACCTTTCTGTTCTCTGGAAAGAAGCATCGCTGCTGAAACCCAGTTGTCTTGTTTTGTTTATGTTACTTATCTGCTACTTTTCTTGTCTCTGCCCTAATATTTCCTGGTTTTGTTTTGGCCTTTCAAGAAAGACAAAAAATCTGAGCCCAAAGTAGAAAATGCAAGACAGTCCCCCTGCCCAGAGTGCCATCATAAATTGTTGTACCATGAGTGTCATGAGTGGTTCAACTGATAGGGACTTTTGGCATACCTATGATTACTCCTTTGAGAAAAGGGAGGACCATGGTCTTGTCAGCAATGCATCTATTCCCTGAACACTGGCCTGGCAGCATAAGAAAAACATGTAGGCTCCGTGTTCTTCTCAGGCAGAGATGAGGTAAGACGTATGGCATGCTCAGTATTTTACAGCACAGGTACCTAATACTGGGCTCTTAACATGAGTTCACGGATGGGACCATTTCCCCCTCTTTGTTTCATGAGTCACTTCAACAGCAAATCTGATCTGAAAAGTGTAGCAAACAGCTGTTTGCACAACGCATGTTCAAGGTCAAGGTACAAATATTTCTCTTCATGCCTTCTGTTTTGTGTTTTGCTAGTTAGAAATTGTCCCCACACTTGGGATCTTTACTAGGAATAGTTTAGCTTGGCATGCTGTGCTCAGATCTTGACAATATATCAATCACTAAGCTTGTTACAGAAAAGCAGGGTTTTTTTTTTTCTGCAAGTTGTTAATGCATGGACAATTTAAGGCCCTTTCCATCAGTGAAATATCTGCTGATCTGATATTATTTATAGGTGCATCTCCATCTTATCTCAAAATAGTAGCATATCAACAAGCATAATTTCCTTATTTATTCTTAAGGCATCAGGGCATGTGCAGCTCCACTACCACCTAAACAATAAGAAAGCAAGAAGCAAACACATTCTTTTTTATCTAATTTTATATATAGAATAATGAGAGGTTTGACTACAGGTTCTATGGTAAAATGATTTTATACTGATGCTGATACGTATCTTCAGAAGTACATCCAGGCACACCACAAATATGAGGGAGGCTCTGAGACAGCAGGCCATGCAACATGCTGTTTCAGTTTTTATGACTATCCCTTGGATGTCAAAGTTCTAGTAGAAAGGAAAGTGCCTGAGAAAACACTATGAGAAAAGCACTTTTTCTGCTCTATACTCCTTCTGTGCCTGGACTGGGGTTCTTTGTGTGATCCATTCTGTGCTAACCTTAATTCAATGCCATTTCTTTATTTGCATTAGAGTTCTCTCAAAATGATGGTGGCTTTTTCCTGACTTTTGATGGAATACCTTGGAAATAAACTCATGCAAGAACTCCTGAACAGGCATAAATCTCAGCATTGTGGCCTGAAATCCTGAAACACAAGTATTTTTTTTTCCTTGCATAAAAGCAATTATTTTCCTCTTCTAAGGTCAAAACATGCTTGCATATTCTTGATTTTTAATTTTTCTTTTCTTAATTCTACTGTATCTTTGCAGTGAAACTAAAAAGAGCAATGAGATTATCAAAAGAGGAGCCATGGTTTGTTATCTATTTTTTCAGCTTTCAAGATGACATGATTAACTATGTAATTAGTAGAGTCATTAATGAAGTTAGGAGGGATCACTCATAAGTGTTTAAAGCACTCTGATCCATTACTGTAGAGATCTTTTGAAGGTTAATGCATAGGTCTCATTGTCGGGTATAGAGAGATATTCACAGAAATATCTCAGAAAATATTTACAGAAAAATTCATCAATTTTCACCCCAACTAGTATGTATGGATTTAAGGTGCAGATTAGAAAAGGCCTTAGCTAGCCAAAAGACACGCCACTGAGGCATATTGCTGAGGAGAGAATCAGTATGTAAACAATCTCATTTGACAACAAAACAGGGTCAGTAAGACATCCTACATTTACACAATGGATTCTTTTATGACATTACAGTATGGACGCACAAGGTGCTAGAATTCTTTTCTAGAACAAAACTGTAGCTGGGGCCAAAGAGACTCAATTCTTGCCTTTCATAAACTAGAATACAAGTTTTAAACATTTTTCTTTCTTTCTGAAAACTTTGCAATTATGCTAGCAATACAATGTTCTCTTGCAAAAAATTTCAATTATAAGCAAAATCAATGAGTTCTTACCATGCTCTACTACCCCAACCCAGCACCTTTATTTCTTGTATTTCAGAAATTTTCACCATGCCATGTCAGGGCTGGACTCAACTGATTGGTACTGAATAGTTCAGACAGTGAGCTCTAGGTTATCTTTAGGTTCTTGAGAGAGTTCCTTCTTGTGCAGTCACTTCTTTGCGCATCATTGGAGTTTAAAATGGAAAAGTCATGTTTGCCATCTGTGGGAGTAAAACAGTTAGAAGTTTTCTAAGTAAACTATTTAATATCTTTAAATGCCATTCAATAGCTGTAAATTTATACTGCCTTCACAAGATGAGATAGAAAATTAGAAGTGAATGTGTGGGCTGTGTGCTATAAGAGGGAGGGAAAGGACATCAGGAGAATTTCCTCCTCGTTCTGATTTTGGGAGAGGGCGCCACAGTCTCCACCACATAATTTACAGCAGCTTTTGAACCTTATAACGATCTGATTTCCTGTGGAAAGCAGTACAGCCTGAGCCTCTACCATGAGATTCTGCTCACTGATGCCTGTCCTGCAACTAACTTGCCACGGATGCTCAAACGATTAACTGTGCTTGCTTTCATCTTTCTTGCCTTGGGAGACCACACAGATAAGTCAGAGAAAGGGGGCAGGGTGAGTCAAACCTCCTTCTTTTTTCACCTTTATGACTCTCAAAAGCCTAGCACAAAGGTTTGGATTTTCAGTGTTTTAATTAGCCGATGTTCAAAATACAGTGGAGTAGCTGTAATGAGCTACATAATTAAACAAGTTGATGTATTCAAAGAAAAAAAAATTAATATATTTTTGTGAGTTATTGAGACTCCTTCAAACCAACAGCACAGTGGGAGGTTTTATGAACCAGAAAGTGTTGAAGCTTTTCTTCAGCTACAACTGATGATCTCATAAAATAAATTACCTACCCTGACAAATTTTGCCTCACCTCTCCTCCGAATATGAATTCTTCGCTGAGCTTCCTAAAGGTACAAAGAATAATAAAGATCATGTAAGCTTTTAACAGCCTTTCATGGAAAAGGAAAACAACTCACAATAAAATAATGGTCTATCAGATGGTCAATATACTTTAGGTACTAAAGAACTGCGGCACAGTGAAGGCAAAACAAATAAAGGACAAGGGACTACGGCCAGAAAAAGAAAGAATCTGAAGGTGTGAGATAATTAAGTCCTGGACTTTATGTTATCACTCCTGCTTCCTTACACACACACAGCACAAGGGAGGGTAAGTGCTTGTTACAGAACTCCCCCTTTTTTTTGTCTCGTCAACATCATTCGTTAACTATGTTAACTTTGGGTCAGTTTGTATAAACACACATTTTACAAACCAGATTAAATGAAAGCTACACATCAGTTTACTGTATACTACATCCCATTTTATTTTACAGTAACCACTGTATCTGCAAGAATTTTGAAAAGGTCCAGTTATGAATCTTTTTCTGGTCTCTACTTTGAAAATATGTTTTTAATGATGATGTATAGATAATTATATGCCAGTATGTATTTCTTCATGCAAAACAGTTTCAGCAGAGGTAGCTAAAAAAGCAGCATGTGGTAAGCATTTGGGACAATCCATGAGAACAATCTTGATATGTCTTCCACAAAACATGGGAATGCAGATATTTAGATCCCCCCTTCCAGGCAGATCATCTGATTCTAAATTCCTTAAAAACTAATAAGTGAATATTTACATTTAGGTCTTGTAGCACAGTGCTTATTTTTTAGTGAAAAAATAATACTGATTACAATTCTGAAAGCCTGTAAACTCAGACTCACTCTTTCCATACATGACATGGAAAGAGATTGTGTCATTACCTGAAAGTAGTGGGAATTACAGACTTATGTGTAAGAAAAACTTTTAGTCTTCTCAGAGAGATCAAGCAGAAATCTCAAATGATAGTTGAACTAGAAAATAATGATATAAGATAATTGAATTTCTAAGACTATGTAATTTTATTGCAGATAAATAACCACAGCCATGTGACATCCATCTGTGTCATACTTAAATTTACAAATGCCATCTTGAGACAGATGTATATACACACAGATTTATACATACATCATCTCTTCAAAACTGCAGGACATCTCCTCAAAGACAAAAAGCTTTGTCTGCTCTCACAGCAGCATAAATCTGCTTATGTATGTCATGTTATTCCTGATGCATTCAAAACCAGCATGACAGCAAAGTCACAATTACGTTTCAAGTATGGAGCACCATGGCAGTTACTCTTTTGATGACCCCATGAATTAACACAGAACTTCTCCACTCAGCTGGATAGGACAGCACGCACCATTCAGAAGAGCTCCTCCCTGTGCTCCCTGCAGGTGAAAACAATACTCCACAAAACAGCAGTGGTGCTTTCCCTCATTTCACTGGGGAAATGCAGCTTCTCAGCTACATCTATGCTAATGCCCAGCTCCCTTTGCAGCTCCATAGACTGACCCCTGATATCCCCTTCTATACACATAGTTTCTATGCGAAAGAAAGCCGGACAGAAATCAATGAGAGCTCAGAAAGAGATGGTGATTTGGCTGTCAGAGGACCAAGTCCCAGTTGCCCTACAGCCCCCATTAAAAAGCAGTTCTAGATGTGGCCAGTAACTGCCAGTCAGCTGAGACCCATTTGAGCTCAATCACTGGGATCTTTTCCCCACCATAGCCCTAAATCTAAGGCTCTAAAGTGCTCCCTGCTAACGAGGTGGGAGTGACATAAATATCCTTCAGGCTGGTGAGCCTGGTGAAGAGCTGCTAATGACATCTTACCTGAATACCTGGGTGACAGGAGGATCATGAGTTATTTTAGGGGGCCACTGAAATTAAAACCCAAACTCCAAGCAGACACAATTCTCTGGGTCACAGAATTGGTTGTGCTTCATGTCCTTTCTCTGACAAATGGTTGAGAATAGCTCTCTGAAATACACCCCAAATTCTTTAAAATGGCAAAGGCCTCGTGGAGGTCTAGGAAGAGTAACTGTTCCAGACATCATAACAGAAATTTAAACATTAGTCAGGGTTTCTTCTGCCCACATATTTTAGTGCTTCTGATTACAATCACATTCATTAATAAATGATCATAACTTAGGGGCACATTCTTTCATCTTTTATCTACAGTCCCTTTTATCTACAGTTTTCTTAAAGAATTTAGGTTTGTGCAATCATGCCATGAGCATTTGTCTCTGTCTCTTCCTTCTCATCTTATAACTTTCAATTTTTGAAATTAGTTTTCATCACATTTCTTGCCAAAGTGGGTCAAAGATATTCTACAGGGTATCCCACAAGTAGCAGGAAGATAGATTCTATCAATCAGCACTTTCACTCTGGAAGAGGGCTGATCCTAATTTGATGCCACTGGCAGTACCTTTACAATGGCCACAAATGAGGGAAAAGATTCAGACATGATCTGTGTCAATAAGAGAATCAGAAAATAAAGATCCAATGATAACCAGTCTACGTTAGTTCTGCTGATTGTAGAATAAATGTTCTAGTTTCCACAAGCAGGGAAACAACCCTGAGGAAAACACAGGAGCTCGAGTGGACTTCTGCCTGAGACGAGTCCTGAGTACAAAGGACAGATGAAACATGCACAATGTGCAAAATGAGAATGTTTTTTCTACCGGTTGACAAAAAGAAGTTCTGAATCAAAGCAAACCTTAAATAAATCCAGCTTGGAAACTCTGCATGTCAAGTTTTATTATTAACATGTTAGCATAGTGGCTATATTAACATTTCTAATTACACACTCTATTTAGATAAAATTAACTGTAAGCTGTTAGGTTGTGCTGAGAACGATGCTGACAGCCATGACAGCTCTCTGGGTGGTGGAGCTAAGGTGAGGTGGTAGCTCTCACATCGAAAAGGACACTGGAGAGGTAAATCCCTGGTGTGGCATGGCTACTGACACCTATCAACATCTCTTTTTAAGGCAATCAGGTTGCTTTGAATGATTTCAGCATTTACACTAGAGCTATCAACTTGTGCAACAGGGATGAAGGGAAATACAGACAGAAAATGAACTACATGATCTTCATGGAGTTTTGTTCACCATCAGCTTATCCTGGTGCCTAAATTAAAAAAAATCCAAATGTTTTTTTCCTTTCTTTGGGATCAACTGCTAGGCAGAGGTATACTAATCTCTCACAGATAGAATGTGCACATATTTTTTAATTAGGTATCATGTCCCCATAGAATATATTGGATAAATGGCAGCTTTTTAATTCCTGTAACCACCAGCAAACTATTTCTTCCCTTCCTTTCATACACATATTAGAAAGCAAAAGTATCTGTAGCTGCAGCAGTAGAAAACCTCTGCAACCAAGTAGTGGAGTGTTTTAGTCCAAAGGAAAAAAATAGCATACAATTCTGCAAGCATTCATGTGCACAATAAAAATTAGCAAATGGGATTCTGGTTTGTTTTCAATAAAGGAAATATATTGTTCCAGATTTAGCTCCTTGCTATTTTATTTTTAAAATAAGACCAATATAGTCATAAATAGCACATTGTAGTTTTCCACCAAGGATCTTGGATTTTCCTGTGCTTGAGATATACCATAGAAAGAACTAATGTTTTTAGTTATGAAATTTTGCAATTTTTCACCTGTAGCCTAGTTTGAATATACTTTATATTTTACTGCAACTGTATCTAATATTCAGTGTCTTCACAGTTCTTGGTAAAAGGAAAGGAGAACAAATTTATGGTTCTATTACCAGAAAATATTTATCTTTCTTGTAAACAGCTAACAAGTATAATCAGAAATGGTTTCCTGGCAATTTTTTTAACATTAAGAAATCATCTCTTTGCATCACTTTCTGTATACCTGTCTCTGCAAATCGTTGCCTCACCATTTCATAAAGTATATAAGCAAAAGCTTAAAAAAATGTAAAAAAATACATTATTTTTTTAATGCCAAAGAATAGCTGCTGCATAAAATAAAAATGCAAAATGGTACCAATTCATATTAAACCAAGTTTTCATTATGTTAGAAAACATGGAGTTTGCTTTCTACACTCCATGCATTAAACATGGGGCTTGAAATTTTCTTTTGTTTTACACCTAAACTGCCCTAATGAATCAGCAGAGGATCAGTGTTGTAAAACCTGCATGAATTAGTGGATACCAAAGGCCATTGTTTTGCGCCTGGTGTGCACAGTACACTAACATTATTAACATTCTACAGGACACGTGCCTGTTCTCCTTTTTCTACAGTATACAACATGAAAGGGGAATTGCAAAAATTAACTGAAAGCATAATTTTACTGAAACAGTGGTCTAGCCAAACATTTGTCCAACTGCATCAATGTCCACTACACCATATTTAAGATTTGAGTCTTTGGGATTTGAGTTCCTCTATAGCAGAGGATGGCAGCATATTTCTTCCTGAAGGCTAGATTTCATGCTTATGGCAATTAGTGGGAATTAACTCATTAACTCAGCAGGTAACATCTACCTCTGGTAACATTGCTGATGTATTCTTGAGTATATCATAGGAAGCACTTATCTGGTATGGCTGTATTGTATCTTAATAAGACACTCTAAGTTATCTGTGTACATGAGGAAAGGGAGCAGATATTCAAACTAACTTTTCCAGCTATCCACATAGAGGACTACAAAAAAAAAAAAAAAAAAGAATCTGTGACAGATTTTCCTTATCTATGAATTCTGTTCCACTAATAATTAATGACAGTCATCGAAAACCTTTAGATACGACAAAATGTAAAATAAAGAATTCTTTATGAAGAATATTTGGTTTATTTCTATAAAAAACAATTATATAAAACTTACCATAGAAACTCATTTCTTTCAAAGTACTCATTTTGAACTCTACTTTCAAAAAGTCTAATCTGTAAGAGAAATTCTACATTGTAAGATGTAACTTTATGTTGCAGGTAGCATTTTTAAATAAAAAATGTAGAGGTTACCTTTTAATAATATCTAAATAAGAAATGCTGTATCCTCAAGAACACTTTTCCTTTCCCAAAACTTGAAAGAAGTTTTTGCTCTTAAAAGAAGTTTTCCAGATGAAGGAAATAATTTTGTTCTTAATCTAAATATAACCCTAAGTATTTTGACACATCTTTGAAGAGTATTCTAAAACCTTTGTTTCACATTTATCTTTCTGTATTATAACTTTGGATACATAATAGCATACTTAAAAAAAAATATTTTTTCTTTTGGCATATTCAATCTAGTCTACCTCTGAGCCAGAGGCTGGACTATGTGACCTCCAAGGGTCCCTTCCCAATAGCACTTCCATTAATCTGCGAAGTTTATGAGTGTTCTCTGTTACTTTTGCATCAATTGATCCTTCCAATGAATAGAAGACCAGTAAAATCGATTAGAATAAGGCTCCTTCTCATTAGTTCCCAGTGAAATACTCTTTAGAACTTCAAGTATTTAATGGAAAGGAAGATGGTACAGGGAGTATTGGAAGGAATGAAAAAAAAAGCTATTATAGTTCCAGTACTTGACCATAAAGGTCCAAATTCAGAAAAACTTTAATTGAAGAAAAGCTAACATACTGGGCTGTGTGTGAAGGCCAGGCTCATCAAAAATATGGTCAGTAGCACATGCTAAAACATCCTACAAAACCCACTATTAATTACTTAAATTGGGACATCAGAGGTAAGGTAATGATAAATAGTACATGATATATTCTTTCTTTTAATCTTCTTATATGGCTTTCTAGAAAAACTGTGTGCAAGTTCAATGACTTATCCAGTTGCACTACAAGCATGAACTAATGTCAACCTCTGCCAAAATCTGACTAAAAATTCAAGTAAAAACCAATCTATTTTAATAAAATGTAGCATCTACTACTTCTTTAAAGTGGGCATTTGTTGAAAATGTCATTTTAATGGAGTAACGGTTAGTGCATTTCTAAAGTGTTTTTTGAAATATTAAAATTTTATGTTTTAATTTGAATCCTCTTTCCTTGGGAAGCTGTAAATTTTTTGCTTATAAAGTATTTCACACATGCAAGATTGTGAGAAGAACTGTTGGATTAAATTTACTTTAAACTAATCATAAGCATTCTGGATTGCCTTCAGCCATGGAAACATTTCTGATCCTGTGTAAAATATTGGTGGATTTAATGGAGCCTGAAATATTGTAATTAGCTCAAGCATGTTTTTCTCTAACAACCTATATATAATTCCACAACACATTGTTCTTTCAGAAGTAAAATTCATATTTCTTTCTACTGAGTTTTATTATATTTTAGCCATTATTAAAACAAAATACAAAAACAGAAACTGAAAATTTCTTTTACATTTGAACAATCATTACACCTTTTCCATAGTCACTTAACTCCCGTACCATGAGAAGAATATACATGTGCATGTATGATCATTTGAAGAACACTGCGTGTGCGTAACGTGTGGATACATGTACCTGCTCAATTTCACATACATTGAGATCACATCTATGCTGTACTAAGCAGCATTGCGTTATACCGTTAAAACATCTTCAAACATGCATCTGGAGCATTGCACCTTAACTATTAGCAGAAATAGAACTCACCTAAAGACAGTTACTAACACCTTATTTTGTGATGAAATTTGTGTAGGCATTTCCTAAAAGGAGATTGTGCTTTTTAGAAGTGGGAGGTTTCATCTTAAACTCTGTTAAGTACACCTATAACAAACTAAGCAAGGCAAGTTGGTACACATTCATGCTAGTACTTGCTAATACTTTCCTGTGTGGCTGATTACTACTTCTTCTTGTGGCAGGTTTTTTCTCTTAATACACGTTTTTTACATCTACTAGACTAAGTGTTTATATTCTATGTACTTTCCCAACTAAACTATTATAATGAGAATCCATAGAAAGATTAGTAAATTCAGTCTTCTAATTGTTTATGCCTTTCTTCAAGGATTAAATTATTTCCATGATTTTCATCCATGCCATAGATATTCATTGTCACATACTGATGTAGTAACTTAATGAATTAATGTGTGTTTCCAATAGCTAGGTGATATTTGGTGCTGTCAAGAAAAAAAAAATATGCAAAAATCTTCTTTTTTTTTCTTATTTTCCTAACTAAAACAAATTAAGTATCTTTATTAAATATGAACATCCAAGATTATCAGGGCTTTTTCAGGATATATTTCTGTATTTTTTCTTCTTCTGATTCAAATGAGATTAAACAGGATGAATAGACACATTGAATCCTGAATAGTCATTTTCCTGTTTAAATTTTTCAGATGAAAAAAGTTATAGTCTTTTTATTTTCACCTTCAGAATACAGAGTGAATAAGCTATTCCACTTTTTGACTGATAAGTTGGACTTATGCAAAGCATTCGTCGCTGTCCCGCACAACATCCTGGTCTCAAAATTGGAAAGTCATGGATTTGATGGATGGACCACTCAATAGATAAGGAATTTGATGGATGGCCGCACTCAAAGGGTTGTAGTCAATGACTCAATGTCTAAGTGGTGGCCAGTGACGAGTGGTGTTCCTCAGGGGTTGATACTGGGACCAGTGCTATTTAACATCTTTGTCAGAGACATGGACAGTGGGATAGAATGCACCCTCAGCAAGTTTGCCGATGATACCAAACT
>VXBW01003107.1:552171-616463 GCA_013400375.1 Thinocorus orbignyianus
TCCCTGCCCATGGCAGCGGGGGTTGGAACTAAATGATCTTAGAGTTTCCTTCCAATTCTAACGGTTCTATGATTCAAAGTTATTTATTATTCTAAAGTGTTAACATGGTGGGACTGATAAGAATGATGAGAATGGAAAGAACTGGAATGATCATCACATAGTGAAGACCCCGGACTGGCAAATGGGAACATGTAAGGTGAGTTACTCATTCCCTTTGAGTCCTTTGTTGGGGTGCTTGGCAACCACTTGTTTTCCCTGTGCTTGACTTCTCATTTCTGTAGTGATGGAAATCACGCTTCCTCACCTCTTAAGAGAATTTGGAATAGTGGCTGATATTTTTGATGTGGTCAAATATTTAAAAGTTATTGACCACAGACATAAACACAGCAACTTGTATACCTCGATCATCTGCGATTATGCCCACTACAATTTTATCACAAACCTTATCTTTCTTTCAAATTTTTATTATTAAAATGTACTGGTGACTCAAGCAGGGAAATAATTCACTTGAAAACAGCCATTTGTCAACCTGGTAAACTAGTAAATAACAACCAGTATAAGATTTAATCTAATCCTAGCAATATCAAAAGCTAAAACATAAATAGTAGACAAAGGAAACTGAAACAGAGTTAATAGGAAGAAATAAGTTAATACCTGGTGTTTCTTGAAATCCTTTGTGGTTTTTTGATCTACTGTGGTTTATACGCATAACGGCTTATTTGTGGTTAAGCCATGAATTTACAGGCAGTGAGCTGATTTTCAAATGATATAAAAGGAAAGAGGGGACTGAAATCTTCTTTACACTGCAATGACCATGATACATGACAGTGTTATTTAAGTTGCCCTTCTGTGATATGATCGTGCTACAGAAATATTTATTGTATTTCTTATTCTCCTTTATTTGACAGAAACACCTACATATACCTTAATAGTCTAATGCCTTCTGCCTTTTATTCTTATTTGAATTATTATGCCCAGATAGCTATATCGCAACAATTTTCACAACCAAGTCTGATTTCAGAAACAGATTAGAAGCAAGGTTACTTGCACTCTTTAGGCAGTAAAGATATGAACACTGTAAGCTAAAAGTGCCTGTATGGGTCATCTGTCCAAGAACAGATCTTGTTTTTAACAGCAGAGAGTAAGCAGTACATAAGGAATCAGAACAATCACCACTTGGAAGATTTCATTGATATCAAAAATTATAAACTAACCAATCTATTTATTTTTTAAAATGGAATTTTCAGAACCAAGGAATCTTGAAATTTATTGTTTACTTTCAGTGAGTCTTTAAATAGCAGTCATTTTTGCTTTGACTTGGAACTACAAAGGGGCAACTAGAAGGAAATAAGCTGTCATTTTTAATATCCTGCTTTTCTGGGTTCCCCTAAAGAGATGACAGGAGGAAGTTAACAAAATTTATGATTTGACCCATATTAATTGGCTAAGTCAGAGAGCTATTAAGGACTATAAGCTATTAAGTCCAAGTGACTGCAATTTTATACAGAAATCTCATATGAAATTTCAAGTGAATCTGCAGACAGAGCCAGCTGAACTAGCCAATAAATACAGTGTTATGTAAGAGAGTCGTGAATCGTGTCTAATTTTAATCAAAATATGTTTCTCATACTTAAATATTGATAGTATTTTGAATACCCTTCTCAATATGGATTGCAGCATAAGTATGGTAGCTAAATTGCATGATGCTCTAAAAGAGTTAATAAAAAATATATTTATATATGTTAAGGCTGCTTTCTAGATCATAACCCAGATTTGTTTTAAAATTTGTAGAAGTGAAGTCAAGATTGACTTTGGATCCAACTGTGCATCCTTTTCCTAATCATTTCCACAAAAATCATGTGGTTTTGTAATATTTCCTTACATAATAATACTTGTAAAGGTAGAAATATAGGACATCCTCGTAAGTGAGAAAACATGAACTACAAAGCAAGCAGGGATAAATATTTCTGGGGCTGAGAGATGGAGGCACACAACAGAGACAGGATTTAGTGTCCTACAAATGTCAAATTTGATTTGCAATTTTTTTAAAGAAAGAATCTGGCATTTTTCTTTATCCCAAGGGACCCTCAACAACACTCTGACAAGAGGAGAAGTTCTGTATCACGACAAGAACTCAGCTACTGAATTGAATATAAGGAGCTTTACGTTCTTATATATCCTCAGCATACAAAGCTACATGCCTTATCAGAATGGCAGACAATGGTGCAGATACACTATTTTTGTCAGATGCAAAGTATAATTTGGATTTTTAAAATTATATCAAAAAAAGAACCAAGAAAGAAAACAGCAATATAGAAAGAGAAAGAGAGAAAATTCAGGGGGGAAAAAAAAGCATGATGTAAAGGAAAGATTGTCTTTGCTTCTGTGCTGGGTGTGCTAAGGAAAAAGTTCATTCTCTGCCTTTAGGAAATACTGGAAAAGATAGAATGCAACCAATTTAAATTCAGAATGAATCATCCCTGAGTTGTTCTGTACCCCATAATATGTCAGACTTCTCAGTCCAGTTCAACAGAAAAGCTCTTATTCTTCCTTGGGTTTTCTATCCACTGACTGTGGCTTCTTTTGAGGAATGTCACAGGTTTAGACTGAACAGTAGTAGAGTTGGCTTTGCTGAAAGGCAAGTCAAAGAGAGCTGACCTGGCAGAAGATCTTTGCAGCCTCTGTTATTTACAACAGACTTTAAGAGGACCTGATTTCTCTAAGTTAAGTTATTCAGCGGCCTTTACTTTGGCTGCTAATATCTGCTACCTCTACCTTAGTTTTACTTTTGATTCCATGAAAAAAAAAACAATTTCTCCTATGTATCACAGCACCTGTGCGTAACCAGTTTTTCCTCAGCAAATTAGGTAAAGAAATGACTGGGAAAGAACTGAGTCTTTAATCTCAATGGCAAGACATAAACACCTGGTAAACTTCTTCTATTTCACAGGCACTGAATTGTTGAAACCAAAGCAGAGGGTTACATCACAGCAGGACAGTTCTGGGCCAGCCTCAGGGGAATGCAACAGCTGTGGGATTTTTCCCCAGGATTTACGAAAAGAAAGAAAAATTTCCTGTTTGGGTCAAATGGAAGAAGTGAGGGCTGTTCTGGACAGAGCTTTCCTTTGAAAATCTCCCTTTGAAACAGCATTATATGGCTCTAATTCTTCCTGCTAGTGACATGAAGAGGGAAAGGGTGAAGATTGCTTGATGGCTGCTGTTGAGTGACGACATCCACAGTGCAGTCTGGACTTTCTGTTGGCCTTAAACTTTTTGTCCTTCTCTATTAAACATTGCCTGAAGAGTGAGTATACTGTTTTTAAACTGCATAGCATGATACAAAATCTGTATGGAGAGGCTGGCTGTCCTAACTATCAAGGCTGCACCCAGTTGTCACAAGTTTTCTTCGGTTTTGAAAAGATCACCTCCATAAAGTTCCAAGTTGCATAGGACCCAAAGACAGCTCAAAGTAAGGAGTCCAAAACAGTTTTCTGCTCTATTAATTCACTGGTTTAATGCAGAAGGCAACTTAAATATTAGACACAGTCACTGTTGGTCAAAGTCACTGTGATCTGGGTCTAGAAAAGTACATAAATGGTCTGATTTAGGCCAGGATTTATACTGGTTTTTTATTGCCTCACGCTGGAACTTAGGAGTAAGAGAACATTTTTGTTGGTAGTTAACCCAGTATTGAGGAATTTCTATAGAGCTGTGCTCACAATGATGAATTTAGTTCAGGAAAGCCAAATTAGAACAAACCCTAACACCTTCTAAATAACACGATGAGTTTTCAACATCTTAAATTGTATGAAACAGCCCTCTCAGGGCTTATACAGCATCAATAGAATGAGATATTTTAGTTTTCTTTGTATTTATCTGTTTATCCCACACAAAAAAATACAAAAAACCTCAAAAATCTAATTTTTACCTTTTGCTTGAAATTGCTTGCAGCTCTATTATTTCCTACCCATATACTTTAGCAAGCAATACTATATGAACCATATATTAATGTCTCTCACTTCTTCACGTACACATTATTTAGGATCATTTTATCTAACTACATGCTTCAGGTCAGATCAGGACTATTTCTACTACAATCTTGTCCTGTCTCTAATATACGTCTCTGATGATAAAATTAGTAATGAGGAAAAATTGGCTCTCATTAAATAACTGGAAGTGTTTCTATTTACTTCAATGGGTTCAAAATATGATCTTTATTTTCTTGTTTCCATTGGTGGATGAAAATGATGAGAAAAAAAGCTGTGCTTTTGTCATTAATGAAAAGCTGACTTTGTATGACTTAATATCCTTTTTTTCAGTACCCATACATTGTTAAAAAGGTGTGCATTCTTCTCCTTAAAAATATTTCCGCCCCTCCTCTCTTCCCCAGTTGACAAATTTCAGATGTTCTTAAACATAAGGGCTATGGCCTTACTGTTTCCTTTGTGGAAATAACTTGTCATATGAAAGATGACTCCTTTTGAGACCAGGCAAATGTTAGCCTGCCACTGACTTGGCTGAGCTAAAGACACTGCTAATTCAATAGCTTCTTGCTACCTTTTGTCTCTTCCATCCTGTTCCCATAACAAAGTCATAACTGTGTTGCTCCCAGTTAAAACCACTGCACAATTTCACATAGTATTTTTATATTCAAAATTCTATTGGCCATAACCTTTGTTAGCATTCTCATTTTCACACCTCTAGATTAATTCTGGATTTGTGACACATAGTTGAAGACTAGTATTTTTTTATCTGAAAACACTGTTTTTCTTTTATTTGTTTATATTATGAGGGAAATGTTTTATATCTCCCATATTTTTGGATAACCTACATGGTAATTGTAGCTTGGTTTCAGCATCTCTGCCCTTGCCTGTATTTACTCATTCATTCAGAAACGTATCTGTATTATCAAGCATTTGGAAGAAGACATTTTAGCTTGCTGGTTCCTGATTTTCAGAATTCCAGCTTCTCCTTTAAAAATGTCTGAGTTTATTGGGGTTTTTCAGTTTTATTGGATCCCCTCCATAAACTGGTAATCCTCACACGTTGGTCTGATAGACTAAGTATGAAATCAAGAAGTTAATTCAGTAGCCTTTTTCCCAGCTGGAGATACCTAAAAGATGATATGGTGTTATAAATTACAATGATGGGTTTCCCTCTTTTCCACTAAAGGGGTCATAGTCCCAAAGACAGTAGTACAAACATTAACAGAAGTAGCTTTATTTGTGAGTGGTAGAGATAATGTTGTTAAACAAAATCCTAATCCTTTTTGCCATCATGTTTTTCATAAGAATATCCTGACAAGCTACAGCAATATGTAGGCCTATTTGAGAAGACATCTTTAATCTACATTTTATTATTCATGTACCTATTTTAGCTTATTTTTAAATCTTAAAATGAATCTGACTTTTTTTTCCTCTAGGAGAATTTCTGGAAGAAAGCAGCATCCTGTAGCTACCCTGCAGGACATATGTAGCCAGTGAGTGCTATAGGTCCATTCCTGTGCTTGGTCCAAGAAGATCTGTCTTTCCACCATCAATTACAGCACATTTAGCCCAGGCTCATACTTCCAGCCCCAGAGGCTCTGACTCTGTCCCAGCACAGATGGCAGGCGTCACCCTTGCTAAGTAATACATGAGACCTTGACTCTAGAAAAATCAATCTACTTTCATTTTCACAAAGCATGAAAGGTAGATTGCCCCTGAGAGCTGGGGTTTTTTATTCCTGGGTTTTTGAACCAGCAGATGATGAACATTGTCATTTGATACTTTAACAGCAAGCATGACGTGAACTGTCATCACAGGCAGTGCAGAGTTTTGCTGGCAAATACAGAAGTGATCACAATAAAAAAAGATTTAAAGCCTCCTTATTATTGTAATGACTGAACTTAACACAATAGCTTTTCATCTGTTCTTTGCTATTTTTTGAGTCAGCTGTTCTTTTCTATAAAACTTCCCAGCCTGAGTCTCCTCACAGCTCCCTAATCAAATCTTGCCAGCTGAGAGCAACTGGGTGGCCTCCCTTCAGATCTCATCAGTGTCATTTATTGAATGGTTGTATCATTTCCAATACACCACGAGACTGGCCCTTCTGCAGAAGAGCTGAGCTCACTGCCCCGAGAGTGTCCCTTGATGCTGCGAATTGGCAGATGCTATGGGTAGTCTCAGCCTTCTCGTATCCCTCTGCAATGTTGCTGTTAATGCAGATTTTCTGCCCTGCCCATATAAGCCTGTCACCTTTCCCCACAGTATTTTGGTGGGTCATTCCACCCCTTGCTGCCTTCATTCAGCAGATGTAATAGGGCTCCTCTACCAGTCAGCACTGACATTTCCCTGTGGTGCTCCTGGGCACGTCCTCCTCCTTGTCACTCAGGTTTTGAGGCTGCTCCTCAGAATGGAAACACATGAGTGGGAGTTTATTCACTTCCAGACCTATTTTACAGCTTCCCTTTGATGAGCTGCCCACAAGCCAAAGTGGATGTTTAAAGTCTGCCACACTGATCAGTCCTGTCTTGCTGTCATTTTGTGTAAGCTTGCCTCTATCCAGCTATAATAATTTACATTTTAAATGTTATTTTAAGAAAGGATGGAAATAGTATTTTTTTTTCTATAGTCTTTATTGATTATAATCTTGCCTGTTCAGGTTCACCACTCAGGAAAGCTCTCACCTTGCTCTGCATCGCAACTGCACTCTCAGCTCCTAATGCCTCACGTCCCTGACACACTTTCACTCACCCTCCTCTTTGGTGGTTTTGCAGGGTTGTCCATTTCTGTGTTACTCCTGCATCTGATCTCACATAGTTCTAGCATTCTACATAGAATTAAAAACTCAAAAAGAAAAAAAAAAAGGAAAAACATAACAGAATTAATGAAAAATAGGAATACTAATGTGTGAATTCCAGCACAAAAGCACCACCATACCAGCGTAAGAACCATTCAACATAAAATACATAATCTATATAGAACACATATTCTCTATAGAAGGCATAATCTTTTCTGGCATTTAATCTTAGATGTGGATGTGCCGTGACCTACTGTTATAGAGGTTCACCAACTGCTTCTCAGCTACACTGATTAACTTTATCCTCTTCGGAACTTGGCATACACATTATGGGATGGGGGCTCTTCTTATTTCCTAAGTAAATTGTCCCCAGATTTCTATATTTTCTATATATGATAGTATACGTAGGTATGATTTCCACACTTTAAAAATATTTTTAAGGGTTGTCCTCCAGACCAGAAGGAAGCGTGAAAAAATAAACCTAGAGTTCCTTAAGGCACATCACTAGAAACAAAGTCTTAAAAAAAAATATTACTGTACATTCAACATTTCTTCTTTCTCAGAGTCATTGTCACATTTCTTGACTTTACTGGCAGACAGAAAAACTGTTAGTATTGTCAGCACTGCAGAGTAAACAAAGCTATGGAAGACAGAATAGAATTATTTTCTTCATATGTTACTGACAGAAAAAACAGCTGTAGTTCAAGTACTGATTTTTTTATTTTAAATAAATCAAAAGAAAAATGCCACAGATCTTACAAGCTGAAGAAAAATGCTAGCGTTGGCTGAGAGAAACATAAAGAAAACTTGCAGTAAAATTTATAATCTAGATATCCTGCTTTCCTATCTTTTCTCTTTTAATCCCCATGTATTTCAGAATATTTTCATTGGAAATGAAGGACTGGCTCAGATATCTAATTTTTTATTTAAACTGAATTTAATAATTAATGACTGTGATATTACAGGTGTTTATATTTAGTGTAGAAATTTTATAAGACAAGAAAATAATATAAAAATAAAAATATAAAAATAATAATATAAAAAGAGGTTGTAGAAGCCCCATCTCTAGAAACATTCAAGGTCAGGTTGGATGGGGCTCTGAGCCGCCTAATCTAGTTGAAGATGTGCCTGATCACTGCAGGGAGGTTGGACTAGATGATCTTTTGAGGTCACTTCCAACACAAGCTATTCTATGGTCCTATGATTCAAGGATCTACCACAAAAAAAGCCTTTGTTCCATAGCAATACACAGACTGCCCATCTGATATTCCATACCAGGCACATAAATTTCTTCAGATGAGAAATAAAATGCAGCCATTTCCATTATCATGGAAATATTAACTGACCACTAATTGGCACTGGGTGATGTTATTGAGTTGGATGAGTCTCCTTCAGAAATGTATGGTGGTGCTGCATGGGAGGCACAAATCATCTGAAGCTGGGTGGTCTTCCACACCCTCCCATGTACTGCATCATGCTGCACACCTTTCTCCTAATTTTGTTTGCTGGGGACAAATTAAGCCTCACTGTAAAATCTGATATTCTCTAAACCTGCTTGTGTAGACACCTTATCCTGCTCCCTTCTACAGTGTGTTTCTTCCCCTGTCCCTGCAGCCTGTCAGGGAGACCAAACAACTGTAAATCTCATCAAGAAAAAACAAGCAATCATTTTTTTACGGTTTCATTTTCAGAGTCCTATAAAACCATATTTTATGTGAGTACATAGTCTAGTCTGCTTTAAAGCCAACACTTCAGCCTTCCTAATTCAAAACTGTCTAAGCTCCAGCAAAAGGGGACAAAAAGAACCTGATTTTTTTCTTTCATAAACTTTACTGTGTAGTATGAGACATACCTATTACAAAAAACAGTCTGCCTGCAAAAGACAAAGTAGTCCCTCGAGCATTGTCTACAATTAATTGTCCAGAGTTTCTGAAGGTGGTCTCCCTTCATTCCTGCCTAAATAGTTCACTATTTTCTTGCAGAATTAAAGAAGAATGGCGCTTTTTTTTTTTTTTTTTTTTTTTAATGTTTCTTCTGACACTCAGTCACAGGTTACTTCTAGTTGATATGCCTTGTTTTAGGTCAAGACATATTTCCCTTTCTACTAGCAATTTCCAACAATGCAACATATGGCTGAATTTTCATGTTTGTTTCACATCATAACATGGTAGCCGTTGGAATTAATATAACGTTCAAATTTAAAGAAAAAAATTATTACTCATTTTACTTCCATACCACTTTGTGATTAATAAGCGTGTTTCAGAACAAGGAAATGTAGAAGCTAGGAACATTCAGCCACTTGACCCACCTTCATGATACCTTACTTCAGAAACTCCACTTGGTACTCTTCAGTCACCAGTAAGAGGTAGTGGTGACATATTTTGATTTTAAGCCTACAAGGGAGATTGCTCTTTCAGTGGTGCTTCACATGTATACTTTATAAGAAGTTTTCTGTCAGAGTAGATAAATAGGAAGTTGTCACCTGCTTTTTTCTCCACATTCCAGTGACACTCATCAACTAGATGATGTTCCCTATTCTACTGAGATTGGATCCAGTACCATGTTAAATGAACTAAGAGTTATTCCACACACAGAGGTGCAGGTTTTCCATTTCTATCTCCATTTCCTTGTAATTTGTACTGAAATGTGTTTTTCAGAACTTCAAATGATGCTTTGTCTCAAATATTACAAGAAATGCAGCAAAATCATGACAGTTAGCCTTGTAGACAGAATCACCAATGGTTGACGAGAAACAAAAAGAGATCCAGCTTTAGCAGAAGGTCTTTCATTTTGTAACAAATAATACTAAAGCCCTATATTAAAAATTTAGTGGAAAATTATAAGAATGAACAGGCGAAAAATAAATTTAGTTTCCATCAGAAAGTACCGTCTTATTAAAATAATTTCCTGTGTGTGTGTCATTTTTGCATAAAATATAAACAAATAAGTTAAATTTATTTTCTTTTTTTTTCATTCTGATAATATCAAACACGTTTTTTGTTACATTAATCTTTTAAGCTGTTTCAACTTTAATTTTACTACAGCAATATCTAATGTAAATATTCCATTCAAGATACTAATGGAGCAGAAAGAATTGAAAAGAGCATTTTGATGATTCTGAATCAAAGCTCTTTTAAGGTCTCCTTCTTTTGGAAACATCAGTTCCAGGGATGAAAAAAATTTCCTGGTATCTACTTTCCCAAAGGATACAAGGTATTGGTTCTCATTTTGCAGCCAGATTTTCTTTGATGCCTAAACCAAAGTCAAACTTCAAGCTGGAAACGTAAATATACCTTTCACAAGGTTTTACAACTAAGCTAAAAGTATAATAACAAGGTTTACTTCCCACCTCCCCAAATAAACCCAACTACATAGTAATAAGATTTATTTAGCAAAGAAACCACAAGTTAATCTGATATATTTGGGGGTCTGACAGGTGCTTGTATTTCAGAGGAAGATGTGTTACTGTCTAATATGTGACAATAACAGGGTAAATAGACTGTTCCATCTTTGTTTAATAAGCCATGAATACATTTTGTTTTGGTAGAAAAACTTTGTCAGAAAACATCAATCAGTATATACAAGAAAAGTAAAAATACTATCAACTGCAGCAGCCTCATTTACACTTCCACTCATCTGGAGGCAGATTCTATTTTCGACAGAGTAAGTCAAGAATAACTCCAGAGAAATCAGTGGTAACACACCACGTGAGGAACTGTGAAGTTATTTTTTGGCAATCTCATGTGATTTGATGTTTCTGTTTACTTTTGTGTTGTGATCTATTAGAACTGAATGGACAGGAGAATAAGGTAGAGTTGCACAGTTTGCACCGTGTCATGGTGCCCCATAAATAGAGCTCAGAGATGCTGGCAACAGAATCTGATACAAAACCAGGAGCAATATATCCTTGAAACCTGTCTGAAGCAGGGCACAGCTTACTCTCTAATGCCTTGGATGCAACACTGTGCTAAAGTAGCAGCACTGCTTCTGTCACCTGGGGTGTCACGACGCAGAGCAGCTTGAAGCTCTGCGGTGGTGTAGGCTCTGCATGCTCTCTAGAATACTTCATAAAGAGGCCCCTAGGCTCCCCAGGTTGGTGTAACCATAATTAAGAGCCAGAAAAATACAAACGGTGCACTCAAAGAGAAACAACCACACATTGACCTAAAGCAAGCAGCCACTCAGAAAATAGGTTGTGCTTTAAATTGCTTGAGCTTTCAAGCCCTAAAAATAATTAAAATCATTTGCTCTCTGCACACCAGGAAAGCCAAAGTTCTGTCACCAGAAGCAAAAATTGGCAGAATCACTTTATTTCTTTATGTTTACCTGTCCTTGAAATGACTAATTTTCAGTACAGTGTAGTGTGTCATGAAAACTAAAGCAGCCTTCCCCTCTACTTTTATTGTTAAACAGAGTTTGAAGTGTCTGAGTGGGGGAAAAAAAAACAAACAACTTGTTCAAATCACTAGCACATCCATGAAAATGGAAAACAGACAGAAATAAATCTCTAGAAATATAAGAGTATTGCATGGCCGTGACAAAGACAAAGAATTTTTTCTACATATTTACAGTGTATGTCACCCCATACATATTCAGACAAAACATTTGGACATCAAAAGGGTTGTAAAACTTCAGCATACTGAAATGTCTATTATGCGTGTGGCCACAGATTCCCCCTAGTTTCTTGCACAAAACGAATGTCACCTGTTGGGACTCCCCCTCTTTTGGGCATCCTCACCAGGTGCAGAGCATTGCACATGAGCAGGGAAGCAGTAGGAACATGAGGGCTGGGCAGGCCTGTCCACAAATGGAGATGTCCCTGGTCCTTTAAGCCAACCTGGAACTCCACCGTGGTCAGGAGTACAATAAAGGAGGCATCCACAGGAACATACGTCTCATGTCTGAAGTGGACGTCCAAGAACTAGTTTGTCCTGCCCTAATCTACCTTGAGGTTTGGTAATCTGGAACAGCTACCCACAGCTCCCTCAGCTTTAGATTTTACTAGTCAGAGCTGAAGTGCACAAAGAATCTGGGCCCCATAGCTCTGAATTGCCTGTCCATCTGTATCTGTAACTGCTTTTCCTCCAATCTTATCCTTATAGAATAAACTGTAATCACTATCCATAACCCCTAGTCAGAAAAAACAAATCACTCAAATTCATTAACACCAACCCCACCATATTTCGTCAGTTCTTGGACATCTCCAAAGCACCTCGCTTACTATCTACACTCTTGGTATCAGCAAAAAAAAAAATGCTACAAATGCAACTGTACCTTACAAGCCCTCAGAGCTTGGATCTATTAGACATCAGATGCTGTGGTTTGGTGGTTGCCCCAATGTATCCTCTTTATTAGATACTTTAAAGCCTTTCTGACTCTCTCAACTACTCTCTTACCCATTCAACCTGTTATCAAAAATTGGACCTTCTGCTCCTGCAATATGAGCTTTCCTCTTGTCTAAAATTCTCCATTCTTTAGAAAACCAGAAATCATCCCTCCTAAACACTGATGAACCAGTTTTACCCATAGTAATTGTCCAGTGTCTTTGCCTTCTGCTTTGATTCACTTCAGGGACAGATGTTCCATGGATATTTATCCCCTCTGGAATATTTCCTTGCTTTGCTTCCAACAAAAGCTTTATCCCCTCTAACAACTATTAAAAAAAGAAAATCTCATACAGCTTTTGATGATTATTGCTTTGTCATTTTGATGCTACTGCTGGTTTTTTCTGTGTGGGAAAAGGGACACCCTACCAGCCTCATTTTGCTTACAAGAACAGTTATTTCAAACAGCAAAACACAGTGAAAGCTACAAGTCATACAGAAGGAGTGTGGGTTTTATTCTTATAAGAATAAAAAAGAAGCTATGAATTAATTTTAAAACAACATCTAGGCATTTATATCCTTTTTATTAGCTCATTTAACAAAAATACATTTTGCTCAAACAGGAATTGGAAGTGCCCCTTAAGATATCCCATGGTTCTACTGTTTCACTGTGACTGTTTATCAGGGCTCCTGAGTGGATTTTCCATGGATCTTAACCCCAAGGCAAAATAGAAGACATTTAAAAAAATCTGGTTAGACACCCATACCATCAAATATGTGCATTTGCAATTATTTTAATTAGTTCTTAAAAAAAAGGTTAGTGCAGTGCTTATTAATGTTAGTATTACATTATAAATTCAGGTAAACGTATGTTCACTTATTTGAATGTCCAATCAGTCATAATTCTGCTTTCCCTTTTCTCTTTTGGCTTTAAAAAGGGATATTAAAACTCCAAATATTATTAATGTAATGTTATGATTGAGAAATTACACTTAGAGTGTAAAGAGACTCCAAGGATGGTTTCCAGAGTAACTGCCATTCAGCCAGCTTGCACTTTACGCATTTCCTGAAGGGAAATTCTGCCTCCTGCTCACCGCTGGACTAAATCCTTATGGTTACCTCTGACTGTAGAGTGACCCTGCAGCTGTTTCATGCTTTTGCAGGCAGCAGCAGTCATGTGGCAGCTGCTTTCCCTCCACTGGGGATCCAGCCATTGCCTGCACTGAGCCCAGCTCAGACCCCTCTTAACAACCGTCCTCCTACCCTAGGACCTTTCCCAGGAGCTCTCTACAGGACAGTCTTCTCTGTGTCCCACCCCACATATGCACTTGTACTAAGTCTCTTCTGTGACTTTTCCTCGGCTAATCAACTTTTTCCCCAAATGCTTTAAATTAGCATCCTCCTCCACGAGGATCTGAGCTGGCCCCAGTCCTGCTGTTCTCTTCCTGGAGCTGAGAACCTTGAGGAGCTAAGGGTTGAGCAGCTGCACAGCCGGGACCTCCAGATTGCATTAGAAATCATAAAGATGGAGGCCCAGGCTCACACAGGTGAGCAATGCTGACCAAAATCTCATGCCCGTACAGAAGCAATATTGAATTCTCCAATTTGACATCCATGGCAGTAATAAAGTTTCCTATTCACAGCAGCCAAGACCTCATCAAACACATCCCACCCCCAGATTCATCTGTGCAGTTCTTACTGAAATAAACAGTAAGTTTGTACATCTGTAGGCTGAATTTTGTCATGTTTTTATAAACACTGACTACTTGATTTGGTCTTAGTACTGTGAGTTTAAAAGCAGTTAAACTATGTTATTTTTAACTGCAAACATTCTGTGCCTTTGAAACTGTATGGCACTTTAAAATTGGTTACTACATTGCCTAGCATAAAACCAGCTAAATTTTAGCATATTAATAAAGGAAAAAGGATGTCCTCCCAGTGGGGATCAATACCACTATAAAATAACCTTTAAAACAAGTCATAATTGTGGAAATCACACCATCCCTGCTAAAACTGCTGACACATGAGGTCCAGCTCTCCAAGAGCAGTGGCTAGGGTACTGTCATCTCATGTTTCTCTAATATTCTCAAAGCCTACTTTGGAGTGTCAGATTTTGAGCTGAATTTGGGAAAGTTCAAGGCTGATGATAAAAACAACTGGACTGACTTTTTCTGAAGTGATTCTATGGCAGTGCTCTTGGTGTGGGTATTTTGGAAAGACATCTGACATTTTCCACAAACCACTGCAATAGGTTTAAACTAAGGAATTAAAAATATAATCCAAAGCAATTAAAATTCTTTCCTAAGAATGTCACCACAGTGTTGCAGGTAAAGCAATAGACAAGGGTACTGTTAAAAAAAAATGACAAAAAATAACAAAAAATCGGAGGGAACATAATTTCTCATTTTAATATGAGAATAAGAACTTGATAATAATAACTTCCTGAAGAAAACCTTCCATTTTCATAGTGAAATCTTGAGAAAAACAGTTTTGGAATATATAGCAGTTGACTACATTAAACAATCAGAAATCTATTAGCTTAGATGCTTATTACAATTTACTGTGCTCTAAAACATTCATAGAACTCTGTCAAATTATTCTGACTTCCTGAGCTTGACAGGATTAATACTGATGCCATAAATCAGAAAATATTTTGAATGTTGCTTTTTGAATCCCATAAAATTAAAAAAATTATGAAGAATTATCATAGTAGACAGTGTAAAGCCGTCTCTACATGCTGTTCAGCAGTCATCCAATCACCATCGCCTCTTTAGCTGAAAAAAATTACCATGTTGCAGCATGAAGAAACTTATCATCTGATTCAATGACTTGTTCCTCATTGCTGCAAACTTTTGCTGATGTTTTATCATTTGCTTTCTTTTTTTCATTTCATCAATAAGGCTGCAGGTTCCTGGAGTCAAGAAAGAGTTCTCTGCTCTGTGTGTAAACCGTCACACTCAATGCTGCCTTTAAACATTGGATAACAATACTCAGAGGAGAGAAAGAAACAGTGAAGGTCATGACAAATGTTTTGCTCCTGTTTTTGTGATCAAAATTTGCTTGAGAGCTTGATCTCGGAAGTGGCTGAGTCCTCTCATTATCTAGAGAACTCAAGAACATGTCTTTAGCGAACATAGCTTACAGTTCAGATCAGATAGTTTATAGTGTGTGGATAAAATTTAGTTTAATTTTCTTCAAAGAACAGGCCTGTTGGCTTGTTGGGCTTCTCCAGTGAGACAAAGGAGAATGCCCTTTTTTGCAGCAGAGATTCCCAGCATCCCATATAATAAATGTATAAGATTTCTTTTCTGTGGTATTAGCCAACATAATTATTCTTTATGTTGATAAATTAACTCCATGTGCCATATGCCAGAATTTGTTTAAATATTTGCAGACTGAAACTATTTTATTCCTTTAGCTCTGGGACTATGCTAATTTAAATCTAGTTTTTTATGTGTGTAATATGGTAATAGATAAAAAAGTCCATAATCTCAAACTTTTTCCACAGTGGTCAGGAATACAGCCCTGGAAGATTAGAGATTACACCTTAATGTCATGCCAAAAACTAATCACATGGCTAGAGAGAAAGTATATTTCTACTTTTTCTAGAATTCAATGTATTTTTTTTTTCTGTGTGCTATCAAAGTAATTTAAATTACTCAAGCAATTTAGATTCAATGTACATGGCAGTAATAAGTGCTAAATTCAACAAACTCATTTTAAGCAGACTTGCCAATGTCCTAGAATTTCTAAATATGGAACCATTTATGAAGGTTTATGAAGACATGGCATCTGTTTTGAATTTCCTGATGTGGATTTGAGAATTTAAGTGCCTTACAGTGTGGTATCTCAACAAATTCTTACATTCTCATCCTGAAAGTACTACTATGCTTACAAAGAAAAAAATGCTGCAGCAAAAGGGCTGATGATTCACTGCTGTTTGTCCCATGGTGTTCGTTTAGATTAGTGCTGCTACAGTGATTTAGTTCCACCTCAGAAGATAATGAGCCTAAATTTTATTTCTGTTAGCTGTGCAGGCATGAATTGCAGGATAACTATCTGGAAAGCAAAGGTGAGGAGATAGAATAAGTTGTTCACTTGGTAAAAATAATTTTAAGGTAATGATGATTCTTTTTTCTTTTTACACAAATAACAATAATGAGAATAAAAAGACTTCTGGCAAGAAACATCATATAACAAATTAGAGATAGTTTTCCTATTCCCTCCAAATGAGAAGAAGCTGAGATTCATTGTTTTTTTCAGTTGAGTTATCTGGATACCATGCTGAAAGCTGGTTGTAAATGCAGCGTTGCTAAACACTTACTCTACACTCATTTTAAAAAAAAAAAAAAAAAAAGACTGATACAAAAAAGCTGAATATAAATGGACTTGAAGTAACTTGAATATTTTGCCTGATCAGAGTTTTAACTGACCTGTGCATTCAGGTTCACCTTTCAAAGACACCCTAAAAAAAGAGGTATCCATTAACAGGAAATTAGTTGTAGGGGAAAGGACCCTGAAGTTCTGAAGTTCCTAGTGAGCTGCCCCTCTGCCTGCCTCTTGCAAGCATATGCATGTATGGTACCCACAGAAACATCTCCCCCATCCAAGACTGGTCTGTCTCAGTACTTCTTGAGTATGAATATACAATAAAGGAAAAGCAGAATGCCATTCATGCTATTAGTGTAGCAACCAGACGTGGTCAATTCCTTCCCAAGATGGAATTCAATGGCAGTCAATATGACATTTATTTCTTTTCTTTTCAGACATATGATTTCTTCCTTATTTTTGACACCATCTTATTTTTAGCTCCTTCAGAATAAGTAGAAGTGGCACACGGTGCCTTGGACAGTAACCACAGCACTTGAGGTACTGTTCTCAACAGGAATTTCCAGTTCTCATAACACAACCACATAGAGTGAGTGAACTCTGCTTCAACTTGCTCTCACCGGGTAGGAGCAAAAGTGCTATTGATTGGCAAGTTGGCATCAAAACCTTGACCATATAAGCAGCTTAAATAATTTCATCCGAAGATCTCTAAAGAAACTTCTTTCATATTTGCCAAATACCTCATTAACTAAAGAGATTTTAGTGCCAGGGTATGTGTGAGACCTCATTCTGCCATAAAAATTTACCACTCACTTAGCTGATACAAGGTAAAGCCCCAAAAATTAAACTGAACTCAGAAGCATGATGGTGTTTCCAAGCTACCGACCAAATCTGGGGTTTTATTACTACATAAGATATGCAGCATGACTTTTTTGTTATCATTCTAACCAAAATACTCAAAGGCTTTTCTGATCAAGTATGTTTATCTATAACGTAGATGTGTGCGTGTGAATTAGTCACATAGCTTTGCCCTGGAATCAAAGGCAAGAGATATGTACTTCTGAGATGTGATGCATCTCGTCCTAACGTAGATGTCAAAACCAGTCCAGGTATTCATATCTGAATTGTGAAGTAGCGTGTTCTTGTCTATTTACTAAGGGGCTCTGGGGACTAGCTCACTCATGGCTTTTGCATCCATACATTATCAGTGTTAAATCTCACCAAAACCAGTGAAATTAATCTGAAGCAGAACATCGAAAGGAATAGGATAAACAATGTCAAACCAACCCCAGTCCCCCTACCCCAGAAAAATAAACAAGCTGAGGTGCAAGGGAGCATTAAGAGTTAGGGAAGAGGGGACACCATTCCAGCTGGTGCTGTAAAACAATAAACCTCTAAGGAGTCCTACCCACCAGAGTAATCTGTTGTCTTCAGATTAAAACATGTGATGAGGCAATCTTCTTTTCATATGCCAGCAGATATGATCTAATATAGGTACTGCAGATGTTCATACTACACGAACTTGGCATTGTCTCTAAAGTCACGTTGTTCGGTAGGAGGCTCCTCCCAGTGCACTATTGGTTACAGGTGATGGCATTTGAAATGCAGTTTAGATTAACATTAGTCTTTCTGAATAAATATTTCACTTCAAATATACTTATTTCACAGTAACACTGATTGATGCAGATGCAGTAAAAACCATCAGGGACCTTTACGTGTTCTTTAAAGTTGAGTATTCCAAAGCAAGAAAACTAATTTATCAGTTCATTGAGCACTCCAAGGAGCTACTCCACTGAGGCCATAGCTGTCTGCCTTTGACCTGTACTCATAAAGCTGAAAAACTGAGAGTGCCCCTTTTCTCCGCAGTTTCTCAACAGTGTGCATTTGGCGACCATTAAGTTTAACTGTTCAAATGAAATGATTATGCTATTTCATATTTCTCATTTTCATCAAAAAGGATTAGTTTATAATCCTTACTACCATTTCAATGGACTAACAAAGCCGGTTTTCAACTGCAACAAAAAATCTAAAAAAATTTTATTCTTTATGATTACAAAAGAGATTCATTTTCCCTTCCCAATTTGTATAAAACAAAAATAACTCTAGGCTTAACAATACAACTTGCACAGAAGCTCTTGCCACTTCAGGATATTTTCATCATCCTATTACTTCCTTAAATTATAATCTTGGGAAACCTTAAAGAGAGCAAGCAGAATGACAACGTTTCAATATAGTGTATAGAAACTGTATATCCATGACAAGTTTGCCAGATAAAGATTGTATGAATATGTCTGTACTTGACAATGTTTAGCTAACACTCTTTAAAGACACAAAGGCTTAAAACATATGCGTAGAACTACCTCCCTGAGGGCTTAGCTGTCTGTGAACACATCAAAACAGCATATTATTTGGCTGTATATTGTACGGTATCCTAACTGTGTTACACATACTGCTTTCAATGACTACAGACTCAGCAGTATTACATAGACTGTCAAGGTCTCTTTTCTTATGCTTTAATCAAGATTTGACATTAAGGAAGATATTGTGTATTCATCATTTACTTTAGTGTATATCAGGTTTTTATAGAGATGATTTGAGATGAAATGAAGCTGTGTCATATCAACTTCCAGCCACTCATCATATCTCTAAAGTAGTTTTCTAAGCAGAACATAATATTGATGTCTTCTGTAAATATATATAATTGTCCACTGGTCGAGACACATGGAAATTCAGTTTGCCTCCATGTACCAGGTCTTATTATACAGGGTATTTTTTTCTTTCTGGTGGAAATAGATGGAATAATGAATACAGAGTTGAAATACTGAGATGAAAACAAGCATTGGGCATTTACTGTGAATTCTAATTTTCCTGTTCAAACGATCTTTCTATAAATGTCTGTGACACTTTTAATTTTGTTTCCTGTCCTGCTCAGCGTTTTGTATCAAAAGGATAACATTGTTATACAATGTATAAAATATCATTGCTAAAGTGGAGTATTTTCCAGTAATTACAAGTACAATAACATATTTCAGTGTCATTTGTCTCTACACACAATGAATAACTGAGAAACGTAAGACAGTTGTTTTAAAATACAGATATTTGCAACAGTAGCCCTTGCAATAGGTATAGTTTTTTCCATGTCTTGTGTAAGCTTTGGGTTATTTTTGTTCACAATATTCTCTGTAAAATGTTTACACAATAATATATCAAGTGTTGATTTTACTGATCAATAAAAAACCCACCAAAAGAGTTGTTAGGAATGCTATTCTCATGCAATATGTAGCAGACCAGTGAACAAACACTCAGTTTGGTATTCAGTGAAAGTAGAAGAGCAGGATGAGAGGTATGTGTCATCAGGCATTTTTTGAAAGGCCCATTAATAAAGTACAGCTTATAATGCAAGATCTCATTCATTACTGGCACCCAGAAAAAAAGATGGAATTGTCTGAACTACACTGTGCACAGAGGAGCGACTGGATGAAGACATGTGAGGTACTGGAAATTGTAGGGAGTTGCTGCTGCTGCAAGGTGCTGCTTTCTTGTGACACAGGCTCAAGAAACTGTCATGATCTGTTACACAAAAAAACTTCTTATTTCAAACGTCTCCCACAGAGAGCCCCATTTCAGCACATGGAGTTTTGAAAAAGGGGAAAAAAAAAAAAGAAAAAAGAAAAAAGAAAAAAAAAAAGTGTGCACAATTCAATGCTAGAGGAAAAATAACCAATTTAATGCTAATATTCAGTTCTGGGTCACAGATTTACTTTATGCATTCTAGCAAGAAATGGTTTGTAAAATTTCAAGTGCTGAAAACATACTTTCATTTTTTACAGTAAAACCAGGTTTGTTAAAATAAATTCATGGTTTTGGGAAGATGAAGGTTAGGGTAGTCTCTCAGTCTTGGGTTGGATTTTACTACACACGAAAAAGGTTGCGATGGACTCTATGCAGCTACAGCATGAGCCACGCCTAATTCAGCTGAATTATTTATGTGAGTGTTTATGACTAAATAGTGTCATCCACTTGGGATGTCAGTATCAACGAACATAAAACATCTAACTGGAGACTCAACTGGATTAGCAGTTATATTAGCACAAAACCCTGTCACTGTATCTATTGGATTCAGCAGTGCCTGTAGATATCTTCATCTGCTACGTAAAGGCACTTTGACATCAAGTCGTGGCAGTGAGCAGACTTAATGGATTGTGTGCTGCTGTAAGGGTGCGATCAGTCAAGTCAAAAAAAACCCCAGCAGCAGTTCGGAGGACAGTAGTGATCAATACATCCTTCCAAGGCAGCAGATTCTTATCTAACATTTTACTGGGAAATTACTTTAATTAAGTTCATCACAAAGCAACTCTCCTTCAGTTTTCTCCAGTTTTTCCAGATTTACAGCTGACCCTTAGCAATTCTAGATGACTACAGGTTTAGTAATCACAGATATTCTCAAACACAAACCCCACAGATCTATATCATTTCTGTATCTATTTGTGTTTATTTCCTGTTCTTCAGACAGATACGCTTCTGTTTTCAACAGTGCTGCAAATGAAAATGTAAGTTTTCTAAAGAATTGAAAAGTCTCTTTTTTTTACAATTCAGGTGACAGACAATATATGCAATACACACTTTTCAGATACTCTGTGAACCACAAAAAGGTTCCTCATTTATACAGAACAGGTAGATCAGAGAGGGACAAAAAATCATTCCCTCCAATCTAAATGATGGAGCGTGACCCAGTGTGTCACAGGTTGAAGAACAATGCCATTTGAAAATTAATCCCTGTAATTAAGTCAAGCAATTCTGAATATGAATTGACCTTTAAAAATCACCAGCTATTTGTCCATATTTCAAAGAAAAGAGTGAAATTATTGTCATTTATAAATTGGACACATTTTCCGCTTTGGTAGTAATAGCAGTATTGGCAGAATGGGGACAGAACTGCACTGTTAAACAGGTAAACAAGCGAGTATTCTTGTAAACCAAGGAAAAGGAAAAGAACCATACAAAAGAAATTTTGCTTATGAGACACAGAGACTTAACACATGGCATGAATTCTTCTCAGCTTTGTGCCGCTGTGGTTCCTGGCATGCACATTGAGGGTTTAAAGAGCTTTATCCATCTGTGGTATGAACAGGTCAGTCTGCTCTGAGGCAGCTGGAAATTACATGTCCTGGGAAATCTCATAAAATTTTCCCCAATTGCAACCAAAGTTAGTACAAGGCAGCTAGAGAACACAGAAATTAATCCTCCCTTTTCAGGTTGTAGCCTAAGTGATGTGCAATACATATTCAAACTAGAATACCGCCTAAAACAGTTCTCTCCAAAAGAGATGAGTCTCAAAACTGAGAATCTTGAAAGCAAGGACATTAAAGGGGACAGAGTGGCCATGCCCAACACCCATTCACACACACCTACACATCCACGTCCACATTCTGCATCTCCCATGGAAAATAGTCTTATCAAGTGAAAAGGAAAGTGCAATTTAATTGTTGGGGTTTTTTTCCTTTGTAGTTATTATAAATATTCTAAACCCACAAAAATGAGACATGAAGGCCACTCAAAGCGATACAAAGACAGCTAGAGAATGGCTCTGGTACAAGTATACATGTATGGTCCATCAGTTGCATATTTATACGGCTAATCTGCAATGAAGATGGTACATGTGTCACTGTTGCCATAGCTACAGTGGCCTTGTGGGGCACATATTGTATCACTCATCTTGCACTTATTTACTGAAAAAAACCAAAACAATTTCATCTATTATTTATATGATTCTTGTTTCTTTTGCCACTTCAGCTCAGCTCTGCATTACAATACAGCCACTTCACTTTCTCACAGTTCTTTGAATGTGGCTTGTATGATTTCAGATTAGACAACCACAAAAATGGCATGACATAATTTTCTGCTGAAAAATATAAAGCCTCCCATGATCTTCTGTGAATATGAATTCCAGACTGTTGGAATTTTTTTGATAACCATAAAATACAATATTCTCAATATGTTTTTCAACTATTTTCCAAGGGTGGGAGGAAATTCAAGTGAACTCAGTGGATAAATCACGTGCTATAAAGTAAATAAAGTAGTTGCTGTATTTCTTATTTCAGTCTTCAGTAATCCAGCCTTCTTTTGATGTTAAGTTCATTACAGTCATCAAGAATCATACAGATTTAATTCTGATTTATTGAATATAAAACATATTTGTCCCGTAGTTGATGTCCTGGGAAGATAAAGAAGGCAGAGAATATAAGAAAATATTTCTTCTAGTTATTTTTATGTTTATAGCCTTTAAATATTTGTTAAACACATTACAATATAATTCCCCACAACATAAACAATCACCTAGAAAATAAAAGCAAAATAATCGATTACAAACAATGTCCCATGTATTTCAGTACAGCGTTGCATGCCACCTGTCTTCTACAGAGTGAGCAAAGGAAAAGAAAAGTGGCTGTGCTTCTTGTACTGTACTGCACTGAGATGTGTGATGAGTGGAGAGAGAAGGGGCTCTGGTACAGTGTGGTGTGCAGCCTCTGGGGAACACATTTGGCCATAGTTCAAAAGCTGGAAACTTTAATAGTGCATACCCACAGAGGGGCTCTAAAAATCTTCTTTTTGATTACAGTGGCAGGAATATACAGTCAAGAATCAATTCAGTAGCTGAGAATGGCATTTCTTATTCAGGCAGGTGGCACTGCTCATGGTATAACTGTGGTCTCTCTCTGGGCACAGAGGTTTTTGGCAATGACTGTGTCATTGATTCATAAAATCATTTGCTGTGATTCTTCCTACATTAAGTAAAAGTGTATTTAAAATCTAAAAGCTGCAACAACAGACCAACAAAAAACAAATGGTACATGCGCCTGAGAAACAGATTTCTGTTGGCTGGAAGACCCCAGTCTCCAAAATACAGACTGAGAGAGACAATTTCTTTTTTAGGGTATCAAACCAAGATACATTACTGTGTTCCCAAGAAACAGCACTAAGCAGTGGGTGCCCATCTCCTCACCCCAGTGCAGTTCCAAGGGCCTGTGGAGGTGTACACCCAAACTGCACACATTAGTTACCCTTTACAAAATGAAAGTATGCTTAACATGGATGGAAAAACTTAGTCTTAATTCTGGCATGAACTGGTATTAAGAGCAAGGTAGGTATGGCATGGCAACCTTTGGAACAGCACAGCAAAAATATCTTTTTGCCATGTCCAAATACCCTTTTGAAAGTCATTCCCTTAAATTATCAGTTAAATAATTTCTCTCATCTTGCTGTAGAATCCCAAGAGCTTGAACTTCAGCTGAACTACTTAGTTACCTTCACATGACAGCATAACCCAGTTTGATTTTAACCCTTCTCTAAACATGGGACCTATCTCCTGTGAAACCGTGTTCAAAAGTCCCCCTAAAAACAAACTCCACAACTCCACAGTGACCCTGCAATGAAGAGCCAGACCACTTGAATTGACAGCCACCCTCTTAAATCTAATGTCACATCCTAGATTCAGGCTGATCGAGGGGCTCCATTTCACAAGGATGTCCATGGCTTCTTTTGCACCATGGGATCCTGTCCTGTTGTATTTAGTTTGTGTGGAAAGTTTTTGGTATCAGGGAGCTACAGGGGTCGCTTCTGTGAGAAGCTGCAAGAAGCTTCCTCTGCATCCAGTAGAGCCAATGCCAGCTGGCTCCAAGATGGACCTGCTGCTGGCCAAAGCTGAGGCCATCAGCAACAGTACCAGTGCCTCGGTGATAACACACTTAAGAAGGTTAAAAAAACTGTGTGACAGCAGCCAGAAGAGAGGATGAGAATATGTGAGAGAAACAACTATGCAGACATCAAGGTCAGTGAAGAAGGAGGGGGAGGAGGTGTCCATGCACCAGAGGAGAGATTTCCCTGCAGCTTGTGATGAAGAATATGGTGGAGGCAGGCTGTCCCCCTGCAGCCCATGGAGGTTAATAGTAGAGTAGATATCCACCCACAGCCCATGAAGGACCCCATGCCAGAGCAGCTGGATGCCCAAAGGAGGATGTTACCCTGTGGAAACCCCACACTGGAGCAGGCTTCTGACAGGACCTGTGACCCCGTGGGGTACACACATTGGAGGAGTCTGTTCCTGAAGGACTGCACCTCATAGGTTTGTGGAGGACTGTCTCCCATGGAAGGGACCCAATATTGTAGCAGAAGAAGAGTGTGAGGAGTTCTCCCGCTAAGGAAGGAGTTCCAGAGACAACACGTAATGAGCTGATAACAGCTCCCTCTCCCCATCCCCCTGCACCACTTGAGGGGAGGAAGTAGAGAAATCAGGAGTGAAGCTGAGTTAGGGAAGAAGGGAGGAATGGGGGGGAAATGGTTTAGGATTTATTTTTTATATCTCATTACCTTATTCTGATTGGATTGGTAATAAATTAAATTACTTTTCCCCAAGTCAAGTCTATTTTGCCTGTGATGGTAATTGGTGAGTGATCTCTCCCTGTTCTTATCGCAACCCATGAGCCTTTTGTTATTCTTTCTCTTCTCTGTCCAGTTGAGGAGGGAGAGTGACAGAGCGGCTTTGGTGGGCACCTGGCGTCCAGTCAGGGTCAACCCATCACATCTGTCAGACCTAGTTGGAACATAATATAGGAGAGGAGCCATTACAGGTAGAGCAACATTGGCAGCCCAGGAGCAGAAGCCTGCCACCCAGGACAGTTGTCACCTTGTCTGCACAGCCCTCTTCAGGCACACTCTTAATCTATGCTGCAAACACATACTGGTGTCACTTACTCATCTTGACACTGAGCTGGAAAGAGCTATGAGGGCTGCTAACCTCAGCAGTGCCTCATTTCATGTGTGAGTAATAAGCCCATATTCCCTAGAGGGAGATGAATGCTAATGGCTTGAAACTGAGAGGTGCTGAGCATTTAAAGCCTCTGCTGAAGTCGTCTTCTAACACAGAAGGCACCCGCACAATTACAGATGTCCCTATTCCTCCTGGGATAAGGACATGAATAAGGTTCTGTATTTTTTTGTAGTTATTAAAGGCAATTCAATGTCTTCTACATAGAGAAAAAGTAATAATATGGTGTCATTTAGATGGCTGCTTAGTACTGTTCAAATATGCTTATCTGTTCTATTTAGCTGTTTCCAATGAAGCAATATCAAAGGGTTATAAACAGTCTACTTAATACTGTGAAAACACACTGTGCATTTCCACATATTTGTCAAGTCATATCAAAGTTCAGCTAAATGTAATCCTACATCCCTTGCTGGTTCGTAACAATCCTTGAATGTGCTGATTAAGAAATAAATGTGTTTCTCTGAGACAGTGATTGATTTCTGAGTTCCAAGAGTGGCAGCTAAAAGGAGTTGTCTGCAGCTTTTTCTCCCTCTAATTAACAAAAATTAAACTGCTCTAGCAAGACATTTCCAATTAATCTCCCATTCAAACAAAAACTATTCTGAAAAGGGCTCAACATTCTCTGTGAGGTGTTTCACCTTTTGGTTTAAGACAGTCCAGTGCTTGACATTTCAAAACTCTTATACAAAAGTCTAAAAAAAATAAATAAATAACTTTTGTCATGACATAATCAACAGTGCGGTGCTGGTGTTATTTTTGCAATAGGAAGATGTGAGAATGGAAAAGCAGATCTCCATCTCGTAACTGTCTAGTGAAAAAAAAAAGAAAAAAGAAAAAAGAAAAAGAGAAACTAATTAAGAGCAGGTTGAATTGTTTTCAGGATGGCTTAAAAGCATTCAAAGTTTTCCACACATCTAACACATTATTGGAAGTTTCAATATATGAAAACTGGAAGATAATAATCTCTGGATTTGAGGCTACTGCATACATGGAGGAGTTCTCTTCACTAGCTCTTATGCTATTGCCTATTCATTATTCTGTATCACTGAAATTATATAAAACTTTTTTTACTCTTGAGAAATAAATTAGTCTCTTTTTTTTCCAACTGAATTATCTTAGGTTCATAGCTTCCAATTCTACCAAGTGAACAGATGATACCAGCAATATTGCAACGCTTTTAACAGACAGAACCTCAGAAGAACAGGGTAAAGAAGGGAAAGACTAAGGAAGCACTATTTGCATTCTTTTACTCTCTTTTCTCTCTCAGAACAGTTACAAAAAGTAAGAGGCCTATGCTAGGCATGTTCACCAAGTGTAATTATTCACCTGTCCCCATGAGCCTTCAGCAGCTGGAAGTCCTATAAGAGGGAAAATTTCATTCAGTCCAAGATGCCCATAACCTCTACTTTGCCCAAAGCAGAGCAGTACAATCCCATGAATGAGTTGCCAAAATTTCTGCAGGGCTCTAGGATGTTTTCATGGAAGAAGACTTTGACAGCAGTCTCAGTAAATGTCACAGAGACCTATACAGCTAATGTTGTTGGCAGACTTCTTTGTAAGGCTCAGGGACTGGTCCACCAGAAATCTACAGGCTCTCACTGTTCGAAATCCTAGAATTATAAAGACATATCAGCATCAACTAAAAGTAAACAATAGCATCTTCCAAAATTTTTAGGGTTACTAAGTGCTTGAAGCTCCAACTGACTTTAGTCAGATTTGTGGGTACTCAGCACTTCCTTAAGTCAAGTCATTTAACTTGAAATATTCTTGCCTTTGTCACTGTTTTAAAATATCCTCGATACTAGTGGCACTTCTGTATGAATATGATAGCAAAACAGAAGTTGATTTTGATTTTGGCTGTATGACCTCTTTGGAACTACTTTCACAGTCAATTATTCTTTTGGCTTCTCTATCATTTTACAGTATTAAAATTTTGTTTTGTTTTTATTAAAAGCAAATATTTTATTATTATATGAGAAAAAAGAATATAATTCCTGGCCCCCAAATTGCCAAGGAATTGTGACTATATGAGTGAGATATCATGAATAAGAAGTAAGTCAACATTTTTAAGACTTCAAGAGACAATGTTTCTCCACTATTATGGAAACCAGAAAAGCAATCTTATTCTAAAATAGGTGGAAGCGATAAGTTTTCACAGAGGTCAGTGGGAGTTTCTATGCATTGAGTAGTTTTGAAATTTAAGTTATGTTGACATGCCCAAAATACCAATTTAGGTTCTTGACATAGCTTCTCAATTTGAAAAATTCTGTTATGATTTGTGAGAACTTGCAGGGGGCAACTGAGAAGTTGCTCACTGTTGCAATACAACTGCAGGAGAAAGTAACTTTTGTGGGGAAACAGGTTCTTTCATTAGTTCCTGCTTTACAATCAGAAAACAATCTGATTGTAAAATGCCCTTTCAACATGATCATTAAATGTATAACTTAGTGTATTGAAACTACAAAATATAAGTCTGAGAATTCCACTTTTTTTTTCTTCTGACTGTTGTTTTTTATTGATAAATTCAATAACTAGTATGCAAATAGAAATTAAAATATTACACAAGCCAGTGTGAAGGAGGCAGCACACAAGTTAGAAGGCCAGAAGGCATCAGTGTGGCCAACCTGTCTGGCATCCTTTGCAGTCATATTTCTCAAAATATTTCTCTGCACATCCCAAAAAGCATCTCCTTGGAATGACATTCTTAATGTAGAGAAGCAGGCAGAAAGCTGAGGAATTTAAATCTCCACTTCGCCATTGGTGGGCTCTTCCCAATTTCAGACACCTCCTCCTCATATTTCCCATCTGGTTTCCACGGGCTTATCAGAGACTCATCCATCCCTGTCCCCAGAACATTTTCCAAAGTCCAGCTTAAGACCTGCAGTTCAAGACATGTGGCAGATGTCAGACAGCTCCCAAGATTCATTCTTATTTTCCCTTTGAAAAATAAAAAAAATTAAAAAACACCCCAAATGTCAAAGCAGAGGAAAAATAACCAAGAGACAGGCAATTCTCCATGGCTAATTGCCAAAAGAGTCAAGAACTTGCAGCTCATTTCTAGTGCTCCAGCCACTGGATCTAGTTTTATTTGTATCTTCCAGGCTCAGATGCATATTCAGATGCAGACTTCTCCAAGCCAGTATTCATCAGCTTTGTTCAAGTGCACCATTAACCTTCTTGTTGACAACTTCTCAATCGTTTTACTATGAATTACATTTCCAGGATTCTAATCATGGTTTCCTCTGCAACCACTCTGACCTGTTAACATGCTTCCTGACCTGGAGACACCAGAACTGAACCGGTAATGGTCATATTATATACAAGAAGTGAGTTCAGTCACACCTATACCAAACAAGAGATGTAAAGTCATCTTTAGGTTTCTTACTCAATATTCTCCTGAATATTAATTCTTTTGGACAGTGACCTTGTGAGCTCAATATGAACAACTTATCATCAGATGAATATCTGCCAAAAACTGCACTCTCTGTTCAAGGCTGCTGTGTACAGAGTTCATATACTTCTTATTAAAGGGGTTTTTATTTGATGCAGGTCATGAATTTTGATCAGCTTCATAAGAGATGTTCTCTTCTGTTTGGCAATATCTAATTGCATCCAGTAGCACTGTTTTGCATAAGACCCTAGTGTATTTCTTTGCAGCTAAAGTGACCCTTAAAGTGCTTGGCAATTTCAAAGTTATTTCAGTCTCTTGTCTTGCATTATATGGTGTTATTGTTACAGAGCTTACATTGAAAATACCGTTGCAGTAGCAGATTAACATTAATACCTTCTTCACAATTTCTCTGACATTAATTCTCTACCTCAAGTCTCTCACAGGAGAAAGCACCTGAAAAGAGACAAAAATATTATAAACCAATGAAACAGAAGGAAGGGGACAAGATAGGGGAAAGAAAATAAAAAAAAAAATAAATATATATATAATTTGATTTAGAAGCCTCGGTTCATTTTGTAAGAAATGGAGAAATGTGGACCCCTGAAACTGCCTGGGACTGACAATTGTCTGAAAAACAAGTAGATTGGTTGGTAGAAAATGCCAGAAAAGGGATCATATTTAAAATTAATTATTCTTCATCTTGGATACATGCATTAGTTACCTATAGATTGATATAGACTAGATTCCTAGATAAATAGATATAGTTATAGACCCTGATTCCTGTAGCAGAATAGATTTGTAACTAGAAATCCATTCACTCTGACATCTCACTTGTATGTGGTAAAAAGGAATACCTCCATGGTCCTTCTAGATATGACCAGAGGAGAGTTGCCCATTTTCTGTATTTTTGTTAAAGAACTCAACCATGATAGGTCTTAGTCCATTGACTGTATGGGATTCACACCCACATTTTCTGCTTCCCACAGAGATGTTTCATGGCATGACTCACACTTTTAGTCAATAACTTCTCAATGTAAATTGTATATACATACCCAGAAACAAAGACCTTTTCTTAAGTCACAGCAGTCTTGGCTTGATTCTCCAGTTTCCATGCCAAAAAAGTATGTGCTCATGCCTTGGGCCTGCAGAGCAGCACAGGTTCAAGAGGTAAGTTGGAGTGACCTCAGGATATAACACTAATATTAAGGATGTCTGCAAAAATGAAAGGCATTGCTTTGAATCCCTTCCTATTGCCTTGATGAAGGATGCTCTCCTTAGCCATGAGGGAGAGTGTCGCCATTAAGGCTGCTGTGGAAGAAGTACAAGCACCATTTTGGATCTGGTGCTGCACTAGCTGCTCCGGGCAGTGATAAACACAATTCAAGCTTTCCTGCTAACCCTGGCCTCTCGGGGTCATAGGACATCCAATATGGGCAGTCTATTGTCAAATACAGAAAGGAAGAAGCACTTAGGAAAAGATCCCTTAGGCAGCTTGCTAACCTTGGTTCCCTTGTAAGGGGAGAAACAGACACCCTTTACCTATTTTAAAGATGAAATAAGATATTTTCCTGAAATGCATGTCAATCTGTGTTGACTACAATGACTGTGACTGGAGTTAAATGAAATAAATGTCCTTGGACTATCACCTCAGCTGCAAGACAGGTGAACTTCAGACACAGAAGCAGCTTTCTGAGAAAAAAAAAAAAAAAAAAAAAAGCTTAGCTTCTCAAGGAGCTAAATGGGTTAGGTAGAAGTCTTTTCATTCCCTCATATTAATTTAGATGTCTGTATTTTCCCCTTATGTTGCCCTGTTGATGCCTAAGTGATTTTTATTCCGAGTTTGTCCAGAATCTCTCAGCAATGTAACAAAGACAAGATAATTTCTTTGTCCCTTGAAGCACTAAATTAAGCTAAAACAGCATGACAAACTAATGTTCTTTTCTAGCAGAACATCATCCTTAAGCACCTTCATTATTTTATCTCCTTATTGTGTCATACAATAGTCTCCTATTTTCTGAGCTGAATTCTGTGGGGCTCAGTGTACACTATTTAAGCGAGCTTAAGGATGTCCTTTGGCAATTACTGATGTTACCCTCTATATGACCCAGCTGTTTAATGACAGAGGATTAGTGTCCTCATAATTCCCATTTAAAAAGTAAAAATGGATTGAATGGAACAGGTGCTGTATTATTTGTACTGATCTTTTTTCTGCCTTACCTCATTTTATCTAATCCGAGCAATATTTTTGAGGGTGGCCTAGAAAGAAATGCAATTCTAAAGGGAGAATTCAACTTCACTAATTTGTGGACATGTCTAGGGTAGTCTCTACTTTTCATAATTTAAAAAAAAAATCGAGTTTCTTTCCATATATTTTGTTCCTTGAACAAAATCTGAGAAGTGGAAAACTCTTAACTCCTGATTTAAATTACTTGAAAAGAAAATAATGAGGATCAATATTTTGTTCTGATCAGATGAGATGCTGATATATGACTTTTGTAGAATTAAGTTTATCTCATCAGTATAAATTTACAATTTTTGAAACAACTGGTTCATATGAACTCCATGTGTCAGATTAATGCTTAACTTTGATTGCCAGTCTTCACAATGAAAATTAATAAAGGTCTCTCTCATATAGTTTTATATGACAAGCTGAATTTTTATCTGAGAATATTGCATAAGTAGCATATATCTTAGTCAGTTCCTCAAGAATATACCAATAATCTGAGCTGAGTTGTAAGAAAACATTGGTGACTATAAAATTAATATATAATCATAACACTATTTGTATGTTGTACAATTAACTGAAACTTGAGTTTGTCTCTAATATTAAACAAATTCACTAACTAGGACTGTCAGTCCCCTTCATTGTAGTAACGTGTTGTGCTGGAGAGGAAGCAAATGTGTTATATATACATATAGAAACATTTCTACTTGTTTCTTCAAAGGGTATCTTCTGCCATCTCTAGATATGGTAGCTGGTATTACAGATTCTGCAGTTCAAAATTTATCTTCTGTCTAAACTGGAATTCAGGTGGAACTCAAGGTTTCTGGATGAGAGGTGTTCAGTTCTACTTAGAGTGTTGGCAGTGAGTTGTTTGATGAAAGTTTCTTGATTTGTCTGATATAGCTTGCAAGGGAGCAAATGTATTTGAGTCTTCAGAAGTCAGAACCACCTGTGATCATATCTGCCATTAAAAAAGCACCATCTTCACTCTCCTCCATCTTTTGCAAGACATCCAGAAATCCTCAGCAGTTGCTCTATGAGTGTTTTTTGTCCATTAAGAACAGACACGTCTGGCTACTTAATCTGAAGTTAATATTGCAGCAGTGTTCCTTCTCTGCACTGTAGGGATATTTTTTCCCCTTTTTATTTGTTTCTTAGCAGATTTTGTCTCACTTCAGATTAAACTTTATAGTCACTTGGGACCAGTTAAAACTTTTGCTGTCAGTCCCAAATAAGTACTGTTTTCATACACAAAGTCCCAGGTTTCTCTGGGTTCTTTTACTTTGAGGAGAAAATCTACTATGAGGCATGAGTTCTTGTTGTTTCAAAATCCAAATTTCACTCATTCTTTTATCCAACAGGCAGGTAATAGAAAAGCACAAGCTCTGTTCGCTTTCTCCTTCTTTGTCTAATTGGGCCTTAGGAAGTATGTTTTGACATTTGGATGCTACTTAGAATAAAAAGCTTCTGGCAAATTGTCCCTTTGAAAGGTCTGAAACAAAGAAGGCAAAATATTTGATTGCTTTGATTTGATTTGTTTTGCTTTATATACACACACACAAAAACATCAGTAAAATACCAGTATTAAAATCCATTGGGGTTAAATAAAACTATATTTATCTTAATGATTCATTTCTCTCACTCTGGCAAAAAGAAAGGGCAATACCCCAAACATCTACAGTGCATGAAAGAAAAAAATCAGGGTTTTCCTAAATACCTAACAGGCAGTGAGTCATAAAAATTACTAAACCATATGTGAATAGAAAGAGCAGAAACTGCAGCATTTGTAAACTCATCAAAGGGTAAAAAACCACAGATGGGTTAAAGAAAAAATAGGCAGTACCCATGCAATTAAAAAAATTTGATGTGAAGTACATGAAAAAAATACTTACACCTCGGCTACTAAAGATCTAATATTTTTCCCCAGCTCTAATGCTTAATTTTCATCTTTGCATCCACAGTTTTTTGGTTGGGTTGATTTATTTTGTTTACTTGCTTTTTAAATGATCCTGCAATGTATTTCCCAGGACTCATGCAAGATACTTGGAGAGAAGTAAATTAGAAATTATGAGAATGTGCCGTTTACAAAAGAATAATAGATGAAAAGAAAGTTACTTCCAATTAGCATATAATTAATTAGCAAACGGAAGGGAGGGTTACACATACTAGAACAGCTAGTTAAAGAATGAATAGTTCAGGGCTAAAGACAGGACTGTCCTGCATTCCTGTAACTGACAGTGACAAACCTACTGGAAATTAATACTACAAAAAATGGAAAGAGTGAGTGACAAAGGAGTCAGAAAAAGGATGCTTCTGAAGCAACCATTTTTGGGAATTATATAATACCACTATTTCACATCAGCTTCCCACTTCCCAAGCTAGAAGCTGAAAGACAGAGGTACGAGGAAACTCAGTTTATTCAGAAACCAAAGCTTGCACAACATTCTTCTATAAAAAGTTACTTGATCACTGAAGAGAATTATTGCTCAGGTAATAATATTGTAATTTTACATATGTAGATAAAATAGAAACCTTTAATATAAATTTCAAAACATTTTTGTTCTTCTTCATATACTCCCTTGTTTTAATGCCTATTCATGAATGAGTATCTAAATTTTTATTAATTTAATCATTCCTGTGAATCATCAAATGAGAAACCTTTTATACCAAAGTTGAAAATATTAATGATCTAAACATGCATTTATTCCTCTAAACAGATATATCCTGGTGTTTCAACAGTCTGCATCCATAAACTCAGTATAACAGTAAAAGTTGCTCAGTACCTTTGAAACTTCCCTATTAAATGTGTAATAACAGACAACCACAACCATTATTTTTAGGCTCTAGGCCAAACTAATGAAGCTATTGAACTGTCTGTGTAACACTGGATTTCTCTTTCCTCTGACTTGTAGGGAGGCCACAAATAAGTTACACCACAAAAAATAAAATGTCTCACAATTCATAGAAATTAATCAGGGAAAAAAATTTTTCAAAATGTTTCTCTAATACCAGACAATATTCTAGAACATGTTATTGCCCTGGTTTACCAGAGGTCTGTCTTTAAGAAGAGACATTTTGCCAAGAAAACATCAAAGAAACACAAACCTACTTGGATTTCCAGATTAAAGTTTTAATCTTAATGGTTTTTGCAAACTTGTAATGGTTTTGATATGGGTAGTAAACATCACTAATACTACAGTAAAACACCATAGATCCTTTGCAGAAGCACATCTAATTCAACACATAGAAGAGAAATGGCAAAGAAATGAGGTTGAAACTCCTTGAGATCTTCTAGGTTGGAAAGCACAGATGGATCAGAGACCCTTGGAGACAGAGGAAGCTTCAGAGGGAGACAACACCCCTGGAAGTCTTTTAAGGAAAAAAATGGAGTCTACTAGGAAGTCAAATTGTCCCCTTCTAGGTCCTTAAGAACAAGTAAAATGAGAAAGCGAAAGCATCAGATATGCAACATAACTCTGGCAGAATGAAACACTTTGTACCTAGTTTATTCTACAGAGATTCAGATGCTTATTTACAAAATAAACTCTTCATAGCTGAATAAACACTGTGCACTCAGATTCTCAGCATCACAGATGGTACTGCTCTACTATTTCTATAGTTACACTACAACAGTAATCTTACAGCATACAAAAACGTGATATTTGCACTAGCAAACATACGAAATGCAGGACCAGCCTAACAATGCAGAACATCTTTCATTAAAAGCTATGTGATGTGTTTCAAGAGATTTTTTATTAAAGATGTTGAGCTCTCAGTGGGGTGAACAAAAAACCAAAAGGCTGTTTGCAAACATTCATAGGAACATAAGGGGCATCATGAACTCCAGCTGAGACTGAAACAGTGGGGAGTGATCTCTGAGGTGATTCAGTATCCAGAAGAACTGTACTGACGAAACACAGTTGGTAATGCACAGCATGTGTCCAGACGTATTCCTGCTTTTACCCCACCCGGGTAAACTATGGAGAACACCCCTTTCCCTCTGCTATGCCCCACACGTGCCCAGACATTGCCTGGAGTGGGACTACTGTCCCAGGCTGAAACCATCCCACAAGCGTAGACAACCACATATTCACTGGTGCCTGTATCCATGCCTCTGCCTGAAGCAGTGTGTTGGTGCAGATCCAGGGAAACTTTTCTCCTTAGCTAAAAGCAGCTTTTGAACCCAGCTCCCTCTTGAAATACTGTGTTGAGTATTTGTGCTTTGGCAGTAGCATGTTATGTTAAGCAAAAGAGGGGTACGTGACGCATTATATTGCCTTTGATTTCCTCTGGCAATTTTGGAAAATCCTTCATTGTTAAATAATGAAGAGGGTGAAAAAATATGGGGTCCTGGAATTCTGATGTTAAGGGTAGGTTCATTATCAGATACACCAAAGTGCTGGATACAAACCTATCAAGCCCAAAGTGAAATTGCCACAGGCCGAAAAAGTTCCTACGATCTAAACGCTATTTATCTCCATGAATAAATACAATACAGAAGATGAAATACAAATCTTCAAACCTATTCTGAATATGTTATTTCTGCAATCATTTCAATGCTGTATGGTAATGATTTTGAGAGTAACTTCATAAGCTATAGTCTTCATTTCAAGCAGATAGTGCAAGAATTCACAAACAGTTTGTTGACCTTTCTGGCATGGAATATAGTAATGATCACATTGCTTAGGCAAAAAGAACTTCTCATTTTCCATCAGACTGTTTTTTTCACATGTGGGGGAGGGGAAAACTCAGCTTAAGGTCTCCATGTAGCTACAGTTTTTCTGCAAATGCATCTTCAGGACTTTAAGAGCCAGAGAATAAGTAGGTTTACAAACAGAAACAGAAATTCTGTCATCATTAATTTGCAAAGAGATTTTAGCCAGCAAACCATAAAACACAGTGGCTCTATTATTATGTAAAATTATGTGTCTATAATATACTATATAAGCAACTCAGCATACACGAGATTAATGTTTTTACACAGCTACTGCCTTAAAAGAAAACGATCAAGCGTCAGGCAAAGTCAAGCAATTGTGCTTCCCTAAATGGATATCTAGCATGACACCTGAGATTTTCTTTTCTTCTTGGCAAACTCCTGCCTCATTGACTACACAGCTTCCCATTTTTCAAAAAAGTAAAGCAGGCACTCAGGAAACTGCCTCTCCTGCACAACCTAGAGCTATAAGGATTTTGTAGGAGGGAATCAACTGCAAGCACAAAAGTTTTGCTGTTGATACTAAATTCTTCAACACAGTAAAACCAAAATCCAACTGAGAACAAATATTAAATGTTGTTAGGTTATCGGGTAACTGAGCAATACAATGAGGATTTATGAGAAACATAAAGCATTGCGCATGTGGAAAAGTAATTCTAATCATACATAACTGAGAGTCTGCAGATTAGCTGTTGCCCCTCAGAGAAGAAACTTCAGAATAACTTTAGTGGTTTGAAGTATCAAATCAGTACTAAATAATGAAAAACAAAAAGTCAACAACCCTATCAAAGTTGGAAAAAATAGCAAGATAAAAAAAGAGTGAAGAACAGGAAACATGAATATGACATTATGAACTGGTGATGTACCTTCATATTGAATGATTTGTGTATTCCACTCTCCCTGTCTCATCTCAGGAAAGGATATTATACATCTAGAAAAGTGAAGAGGATAATTACAAGGCAAAACAATGATGAAGAGAGAGATTACATAGACTAGGATTCTTCAGCCTTGAAAAACATTACTGACGTGGACTACAACAGATGTATAGGGTATCACAAGTAGCTTGGAAAACACAGAGAATGACATTGCTACTCATGACACAAAACTAAGACCCATCACAAGAAATTAGCAGGTGGAAGGTTCAAAGCTAAGCAAAATCCATTCTTCAAATAGCACACTGCTCAAGTATAGAACTCATTGCTATCGAAGACAGAAGAGGCCAGAAGTTTACCATGGCTCAAAAAGTAGTTAAATATATCAATCAACATGTATGGTCTGGGTCCAGAAATTTCCTTGATCCAGAAATTTTTAAGGCACAGGCCATTCAGAGAGTGCAATTCTATCAATGCTTGTGGGTCCAGGGTGCTATACTTTTTCAGGTATCAATAGTTCAGTCTTGCAGGAATCAAATGGACCTCTGTTATAACACACTGCAGCCACCCATATGTTCTCTCTTGATAAAATCTTTGCATGTACTGAATGAGGTGTTTATGAGGCTATAGAATAACAGAATCATACAATCGTAGAATGGTTTGGGTTGGAAGGGACCTTAAAGATCGCCTAGGTCCAACCCCCTGTCGTGCTCTCAGACACTTTTTGAAGAACCCTGCACAGTACAGCTCTAGATAAGGGCTGTGAGGGCTTGAGAACAACCCAGCTAATTTTCAGAGGGACAGTTTTTGTAAGCTATCAGCAGTAGGAGATGTGGAGCTACAGTGATCCCGAAAGGATGACTTCAGGGAATCTAGCTGTCAGGCTCAGGCAAACCCACACTGAGATCTGCAAATTTCCTGAAGTTAATTACTTGGGCCCAGAAACAGACATGTTGATGTTACAAACAGTAACTTCTTGTTGCATTACTTTCCTTGCTCTAAAAGAGGTGTCCTCAAAGGATACTTGTGCTGACTAAATTAATTTTTACTCTAGATTTAAAAATATATATATTTCTTTCTTTTGTCTCATGCCTCAGCAAAGTAGAACTATTTGCATTAAACCAGTTTTCCAAGAAAATTCAGAGTTACATTGTGCAGAATTTCAGACTCAACATTTGCTAGTTTGGCAAAGTCATAAGCAATGAAGTAGGATTTTAAAATAGGATATTGCAAACAATTTGAAAACTCCTTAGCATTATTGGTCTTACCCTTCAGGTCAGGTTGAACAAAGCGATGTGGAAAAGAATTTTCATAACAAAAATGGTTAAATTTTTATTCTGATAGAAAGAACATTTGAAAATACCCATGAATCACAAAACTAGATTTTGACACACCTTCAATCTCAAGATGGTATGGCTGAGTCAGAAGAGTTCTTGCTTTGGAGAAGCCTGTAGCTACTTGCACCTTGTATCACCTGGTAAGTAGTCCAGTATTTGAGCCTAATTTTCTGCTGAAACTGAGTTTGAGCAAAATGCCAAGCTACAGATTAGAAGAGCTGTTTACTTGAAAATAGCAAACGCTATTATGGAGGTGGTAACCTATAGCAGAGTAGCTGAGCTGACAGCTGGGGATGATAATGTCTTCAACTACTGCAACAAGATTTGCTCATCTGTCAAAGATCTTAGAGAGAACTCAAATAGCTGGCTGACTGGGAAAAAGTCACCCTTCACAGCACTTCAGCATTTAGTTTCACCAGCTGAGGCCCAAGCTGCAAGCTATTTCTGCTGTATAATACCAAACCCTGAAGCTATCAATTCTGGATGTCATATAAACAGTGACAGCATTGGGACAAGGGCATTTACCATAGCTTGGTCGAGGTTGGGTAAAGCAATGGAGAAGAAAGGGGCTGGCATGCATCAAAGCGACGGGAGGCATTTGTTTCCCTCTGTTGTTCAGTTCTTGCAGCCAAGAGAGAGCTTCAGAGAGCAGGGGATACTTTTGCTTGTTTGCAATGCTGGCAGATAAGATCCTATATGAAAAAACAAGGGGAGCTACCAGTAAAACTGGGACTGCAATCATAGGCAGGAGGAACTGTATTTTTTCTCCAGCATGCAGCCTCCCTTGGTGAACTTTGGGTATAGGAATATCACCTCTATGTGATAGCTCAGAAAATCTGAACAGGACAAAAGTAGGTTTGGTTCTCCCACCTACCCTTTCCCACTCCAACTACACTGTGCATGGTTAAAAGCAGTGATGGTTCATATGCTTAGTTTCATTGCAGAATTTAACACTGAAGTAACTTTTATTCTATATCTTTTCCTATACCTCTGCCTCCCTGGGCTTCCCAGACTATTCTTGCAGCTCTGGTCCATAAAGGCCTGGAAAACTCCAGAAAAGGGTTTTGCATTCATCAAAGACATGACAGTAAATCAAAAGCTGACAGTGTGTATTTTCAAAACACAATTATTTTATTTGATATTTTAGTTCCTGGTAATGTTGATATAAAAAATTTCATTATGAATCAAAACCTAATAGCTTTGCATTAAAAACAAACAAACAAACAAACAAACAAAACAAACAAACAAACAAACAAAAAAACGCCCAACTCGATAGTTCCTTTTATAAAATATTCATAAGGAGTTTTTCTACATTCACATCTGTATGAAAAGGAGGAGAATTTACCTAATAGCAACAGACTTACTATTCCTTTTATGTAAATCCATGACAGAAGAACAAGTTGAAGAAAAGCTTTTGTAATCAGTAAAACAATAACATCCTGCAAAATATTTTAATTGTAAGAATACTTGTGGTCGACAGATTTCATGTAGTCACCAGTAATACCATGTAGTTTCATCATGTCCTCAAGTTCTAGGAACAAAAGCCTGTGACCAAATCTTATCTACCAAATTATGTTTAGGCAGTACTGTAACATATTTATAAATATTAGAGATAACCACAACTTGGGTTCATGTAGTCATCTTGACACTAACGCTGCCAAAGCTAAATGACAAGGTTAGATCTTAGACCCTTAAATTAATGTATATGTATATGTACAGAGGTATAGGTATATGGAATAGGTATAGATAGGTATAGATATATGTAGTATGTATATTTTAATATCAGGTTTATATAGTGAGAGACTTGACTTCCAATACTCAGGATATTTATAAGTAAGCTTAAAATTAGAATTTTGTTCCAAATTTATGTATTCTAGATTCTAATTCCAAAAACTCTAAATAGCATTCCTGTGAGAGGAGACTGGCCCACTGAATATTCAATCAAGCAACGATCAAGCATATCGCCGAGAAGCAACGGTTTCTTTGTCCTTTCCCTTTTTCTTTTTTTCTTTCTTTTTTCTTTTTTAAAGGAAAAAAATGAGAAACAAGAATAATTTTTACAGATGTGTCAAGCAGCAGCAATGAACTACCATTCCTGGAATTAATATATTCAGAGCTCTGAAACAGATAAACTAAAATGGCTAATTTGTTATACAAAATGTGAAGTATCTAATCAAACACAGTTGCTATGAAATGTTTTTCCTATATTTTTAAAATTCCTCTTGCTCATTCAAGTGGATAAGACAAGAAATTTTTATACCTGTGCCTGGATAAAACAAGAATTAAAAGCAATTCAGTGGGCTGCCTGTGTGAGATGACAGACGACAATTAACACTGTTTTGAGAAGAAATAGTGTGCCTCTCCTATCTTCTCTGAAACTTTTAGCATCTCCCTATAGATAAAGCATGTTCCTGTGTATAAAAGAGACTCAGTTACCACAATTTCTTTTGAATACCAACGTGCTCCATGCCGCTAGGGAAAGTAGTCATGGGGTAACATATAGGCAGAGAAAGGCTTAAACATATTACAACAATGGGCCAATGCATTTTAGTACCAATAAATACAAGTAGCGTGAAGTGTGTGAAGGATGAGGGGGAGAGGAATTAAACATTCATACACTCTGTAGGATTTTACTTCAGCGTCAATAATCTTATATGTCATTGCGGTCAGTTAAATGGAGACCTCTGTTGTTCATTATGCAATTCCGGATACAAAGCAAGTACCATGCTAAGTACGCATATAAAACAGAACAATGAATAGTATGAAGAATATAATAATTATCTTATACGCAACAAAAATATATCTTTTCTGCTGTTCCAGTCTTGAATAACATGTAAAGTATGCATAATAAAGAAGCACATAAGATTCAGAGAAGAGTGATAAGAATAACTGCACGAGAAAAAACTCTTGCAAAGAGTTTGAAAAGACTGAGACAGATTTAAGAATATTTTTCAATCAAATAAGACTTTGTTTCCTAATGCATGAGGAATAGTATTATCAAAATTCAAAATTTAAAATAGAAAGAGAAAATAGTTTATCACCTGGCAAGGGTGCAGCCAAACTGAGGAACTCATTACACACAAAGTCATTTTGTCCTAAAAATGAAAAAGATTCAAAAAAGCAATTGAGAATTTTATGTGGGTACAGAGAGTTATTGTAATATCCTGTGAGAAGGAGGTCAAACTACTGTGTCAAGACCTAATTCTGATCATCTCTAACACAGAAGAGTCCAGAATTGGGTTTAGCCTGCATGGTTTAAGCAACGCCACATCTTTCAGTAACAGGCCTTGCATGTCACCCCGATATAATATGAACCCAAGTCAGCATGAATAAAGTATTTCTTTTGTCATATCACACATAATAGGAACTACTAACATTTTTTCAGGACTGTTTAAAACCTCTCTGAAACTTTGTATGTTTGAAAATATTGGTCAAGGGGCAAAAAATATTTTCAAGTGGAGTTTCTGTCATTGAAAAGATTTTAAGAAAAATGTAAGATCTTATCATTCAAGCAACAAATACAAGGTGCTTTTTAATACATCTATATTCTGAAAGAGATGTAAGAATAGTCAAGTACTCCTCAAAAAAAAAAAAAAAAAAAAAAAAAAAGTTGAAATTAAAAAAGAAAAGGGGGTATGGTAACTCTCTGAGTCTCAGCAGCAAACTGCCAGACCGTCTGCTGGCACTGCTGTCCTAAGCACACATATGATCGTGAAAAAGGATATGTTGGCTGCCTACATTCATGTCTGTGTTTTCAGATGGCTCTCAGCCTGTTCACATATTGATTGGGAGCTTTGGTATAGGAATGGGTGCCAAGGTATTTTGAGTTTAGATGGGCAGCTTGCATAAATAACGTTACCAATGCCATATCATTCACAGAAAGTCCTGTGAATGTTCCAAAAAATCATAACAGCAGTTGGCATTATATTTTGTGGAAAGAATAGTCTGTTTTAGACAGGAAACAGAAGGCATGATGTATCATGCTGCATAGCAGCAATTACAGGGGAAGCCTCCTTTTTCTTCACTGGATTAAATTCTGGAGCAGAACGTGCTTAGAGATGTGTAAGTTTCCATTAAATGGCAAACGTTTGCATTGGAAAGCTGATTCAGCCTCTCCCAACCAACATATTGTCTTCAGCTCCGTAGCACTATCTAGGATCTCAGCAAGATTAAGGTGTTGGAGTCTCTTCTCACTGTGTGGCACAGCTAAAGCCAGCTACCTTGCAATTCTAGGGAAGTGTTTATTTCCTGTCTGCTTGGGTGTATCAGAAAGGAATGGAGAGGAAATGAAGCCCAAAGAAATTGGTGTAGTCCTGTCTCCTCACTCAACCAGTCGCATGTACTATCCCATGCTTCCCTTGCACTTGTGGTACAGTTTTGCAGAAACTGAACTGGGTAATCCCCCTTATTCTAATACAGTTGTTCACAACTGTCATTGTGTTAGTAAGGTTATTAAAAGAAAGACATCAAAAGAAGGTGATTCGTCTGGCACAGACTGTTGGAAAGGAGGTTCAGGAGCAGGAGGAACTGAGCTTAAGGATTTCAACCCCACTGGCTGAAGAAGAAAGGCTATTGAGTAGAGAGCAGGCAGAAGAGGGACAAGCTACTTTAGTTCTTCTGACTAAATTGAACATCTACAAATATTTTAGTAATTGGTTTTTCACAGGCTAGAATTAGTATGCTTTTTGTTTTATTGAGGATCTTATAGGAGAATAAAATACTTTTTTCTATAAAATTTTGAAAGACACTCTATGAACTGCAGTTAAGTTAACACAACTTGTGTATTTGCATTAGGCAATTATCACATATTTATCTGTATCTATTCCTTTTCTTCTTTGATATTTCACATACTTTGGTTTCCATTTTCTCCTTTGCCTTACCTTCCATGGGACCAGAGGAGCTGAAGTTGAAGTCTCCTGTCCTTGGCTGAGAAAGGAGAGAAATTAATTAAAGTCATCAGTAACATCCAGCTTCTGTTCTGCCATTCTGGATATTAGCAGATGCTATCCTTTCTCACTGTAGTTGTTCTTATTTTTTTCTTTGTCATCTTCTCTGCAGCAGAAAATGTCCATGGACTCTTTTAGCTGGAGAAGCATTTATTCGTGGCAGTGTTTAAAATCATGCTGGTTCTCATGACTTGTTTTGGTGATCAGGTCCTGTGCACCTGGTACTCGCAAACAACCTTAAAGTCAATGAAAGATTCACTACTAACTTAGTGGAGTGGGATCACCCCCGTGGCTTGTACTAGTACTCCAAGACCACGGCCGATATCCCTCCTGAGTTTAGTGGACCTGGGGTCAACGTTTATCTAACCAATGAATACTAGTGGGAGGCATTTTGCAGAATTGTCACAGACATTTTTGTATGCTGAAATTTGAAGTTTCCAAAAAGTAAGGGATTTAGAAATAATCCAATACTGAATTACTCCAAATAGTGCCTTTTACAGATTTTTTTTATTATTATTTTTTTTATAACAACTATGCTGCAGCATGGGGAACATATCTTTTAAATTCAGCTTTTGGACAGAGATGGATAAAAAGAAGGTCTTATTTTATTACGAGGGATTGTGCTAACTTCCAGTTTTCTTATTTTTTTCACTGCAACAAAGATAGCTAGTTATGTTTAATAAATTTATTTTTTTATAAACTGAAAGAGCCATGTTCAACCCTGTTTGAGGAAGAAGCATGTGTTGATTCAGGATAGAACAAAAATAACTTCTGATCTTATGGTCTTCTAAGTAGTTAGACAGAGTTCAAGTATTTTCTGGTTGATCCCAAAACGAATTAAAATGGCTTATCTACAAACAGGTAATTATGCTATTTATTTAGCTACAGATTTAGATTACGTTGTCCTATTCTTGGTGATGGAGGTAGAGTAATTTTTCAGAGAGCATTGCAATTAGCATGGTTGACAGCTGATATGTCTGTCTCCAAATCTTTGTACTGACATGTGATGTCTATCTTAGAGATGCGCTCATTGTAGCATATGATTTATGTGTCCTTATTTTGCATTTAATTGCTATGACACATCAGAATCAGAAACCAAAACTTTAATCACTCATAACAATATTTGCCGAAAAAAAAATATAATTTTTTCTAACTCTAGTATATGGGAAACTAAGTGTGAGCCAAATCAATATGACTGCTGGATTTGCTAATTTACAATCTGAATTTTGCAGAATAGCTAATGTGTAAAATTCTCAGTGCTTTCAGCAACAGGCCTGCTATTACTAGGAAGGCAGGGGGCACCTTAAAGCTACCTCTGCTGCCAACAGCTGTACATCATGACTAGTGACAGCCTCCTTCAGTCCCACAGGGATTTGTTGTCAGACTAAGTTGGGCTCAGAAGCCAGCATGCTGTTGCTGTGCTGCGTCTCCAGCTGATTTCCCTTCTGGATAGCTAGGACTGTACGAAGTCATTCCAATCCCGCCAATCCTGTGTGTGTCTCCCCCTCCCGCCCCCCCCTTTTTTTTTCCCTTTTATTTTCCTTTTTGTTGTCCTGTTGTTTTGTTTTGGGTTTTTTTTTGCATAAGATGGACCAAAATAGGATGGATGCATGTGAGTGAACTCACAGGGAAACACCGTATCTAAGTATCTAAGCAAAGGAGGAGAGCACTTCTCCATCAAACAAAGCTGAGTACAGTTCAGCTCTCTGAAACGGTTCAGTTTCTCTCTGTAAAACCCGATGATGGAAGCTAGAGTAAGGGAAGCAGCTGTATGAACTGCAAAGTAATTTAGGATGTGGTTATTAAAAAGTAAACTGTTGGTTTCTTCCTACAAATGAGAAGTCATTGATAATAGTAATAACTTTTAGATGCAAATGCGTAAACACATCTTTAATTGGTACACAGGATTTGACAAGGCTGGTTTGATGGTGTGATAAATCTGCATGATATAGTGTTTCAGGTTTAAAGTATATATACTGAATCTACTTTTGCAATTGAAGATACAGAAAGGGAAATCTGAAACTGAAAAAGTTTAGCTTCAACAACAGGATGGTTTGATTAATAAATTAGATTGGTAGTTTAAGTATGTGCACTTGTAAAAACCAAAGCTGGTCAACTCAAATAATCTCTCTCAGAGATATAAAAACAAAATTTGTGGATATAATACAAGAGGACTGAAGTATACTTGACTTCAGCAAGATATTTGATAAGATTCCACAAAACAGTTTTGAGAAGAAAGTAGGAGAATACTAATTAAACTGTGGTCTTGAAGACAGATAACTAATCAAAAGAAACTACACACACAAAAACCACCTCATAGAAAACAAAAATCCTTTCCAATAGAAAAGAAATATTTTCAAGTTCAGAACCTGGACTTCACACTGAGAAGAATGTAAATCAAGGTAAGAACATCTCAGGTTTTACAGTCTGTAAAACAATCCTAGTATCAGTGCTTTAGGCCTGTGTAAGGTATTGATTTCTGAAGATCAATGCACTTGGCACAAAAATAAATTATTTTTTTTTTCAGAAAGGATAAAACCATGTGCACTGATCTGAAGAGTTTTTTGGGGAGGTTATATAGTCTGTTAGATGTAAGAGGGTTCTATGCCAACAAAGATATATAGCTTCTTTGAAGCTAATCAGCGATTTGCCACTGAATGTAGAAATCTCTTCCAAATATCCTGTGTCCTCTTGCATAAGCCATTTAAAATTCAAATATCTCACATAAATGGAAGAATCTGTGAAAAAGCTAGTATGAGTATTAACTAAAAAAGGATTAAAGCATAGATAACAATTAGAAGAATTGTTCAACCCTCGTATGTGTCAATGAGCCTTAATCACATATAGCAGACCTATCAGGACTTAAGATTTATTTCTGAGGACAAGGGCTCCCCTGTATAAAGACTGTGTGATCTAATACTACCATAGCCTCAGATCAGGGAAAGGAATTTATGAGCCGTCTGCTGTCAGATCTGTTCTGAGTGCTCTAAAGGCACAGGTAAAAGAAGGATCAGGACTGGGGCAGATTAAAATTAATTTCCTTCAGAACAATGGAAAGGACTTTTATACTTCCTGTGCTGTATTGAATCTTACAGCACATGGTTATTTTGTCTACAAGGCTGCTCAAGAAAGAGACACTATTTCTCTTCATTTTATAATAGGAAAAGGTTGGGTTTAGCTCTCTCTTTATATTCAGGGGAAAAAAATAAAAGGACTCCTTTAGTTCTAACTGTTTTGAGGGTTTTTTTTTTAATTGCCCTTGGATAGGAATCAGGCACAGAACATTGCCACCAGGAAGATGAAATATTCAGAAATGGAAGAAGCAGTGGCAAAGAGCTGCATTAGAGACTTGCCTTAACTATAACAGCATGGTGTTACAGCCTTTCCACAGTCATGGCTATAATTTGCCTTTTTTTTTATATCTTTAATTTACTGTCCTGAAGTATTATGTGATTATGATTGGCTATTGTTATGATGTGATTATGACTGGCTATTTCACTTAAATATTCTTTGTGGAAATGAGATGTAGCCAGTTAATAGCAATTAAGAAAGACAAAAGGAAAAAAGAAATGGGGTTTTTAGGTTTTTTCAGTGATACAATACTATCTCAGGAACAGCAACAAATACCTGGAGCACAATGTCAAAAAAAAAAAGTTGCCAGCCACTCTGCCTGGTTCTGAGGTCTACATTGTACCAACTAAAAAGATGGCCGAAGTGTTTAGATTTCAGCTGCATTAAGAAACCTAACACTGTACACATCTGATCCAAACTAGAATTAGGGTCAACATCAGACAGCAGACCATTTTTCTTATTTGCTGAACAAGAATCAAGATCACTCTAAATCACTGTCTCATTTTCCTAAAATGAGTTTGATCTTTAGCTTTGTGTTACTGACTTTATGTGAAAACTTGGAGGAATACATTCTCCTAAAAAGGAAAACCTTTAATGACTAATGACTGATTTCTGATTTTTTTTTTGGTTTGGTTTGTTGGTTTGGTTTTCTTTTTTTTTTCCTAAAAGTGCAGTTTACTGAAGTCGTAACAACTAGAAGGAGGGCAGAATATCGTAACAGGTACTGACTATAGTTTGGGTTCACCAGCTAACATTTTATAACACCCCTTAGCCATTTGAATGAGAATGTACACTGCGGGTAAATGGCCAACAGGGAAGGTTTCTTGGCATGAAATACAGGCAGACGTTGTGCAACTTCATCCTGTAATTACCTGTCAGTTCACCTTCGGTGTAAAAAGAATGAGGAAGGTAAGAATCACGGAATCATGTCAGAGTTGGAAGGGACCTCTAGAGATCATCTAGTCCAACACCCCTGCTAAAGCAGGATTGCCTAGAGCACGTTACTCAGGATGGCATCCAGGCAGGTCTTGAAGGTCTCCAGAGAAGGGGACTCCATAACCTTCCTGGGCAGCTCTGTTATCCTCACCGTAAGGAAGTTTTTTTCTCATATTTGAATGGAACTTCCTATATTCCAGTTTGTACATGTTGCCCCTCATCCTGTCATTGGAAACCACTGAAAAGAGCCCAGTTCCATCCTCCTTGAACCCACCCTTCAGGTACTTATAAGCATTAACAAGGTCTCCCCTCAGCCTTCTCTCTTCAGGCTAATGAGTTCCAGTTCTCTCAGACTTTCCTTGTAAGGGAGATGCTCCAATTCCTCAGTCATTTCTGTTGTCCTATGCTGGCCTCTCTCCAGTAGTTCCCTGTTTCTCTTGCACTGAGGAGACCAGAACTGGATGCAGGAAGCTAGAAGAATAAGGAGAACAGATACAAGGTACGACATGCTCGACTTGAACCCACTTGATTTATTTGATTTTGTGTGATTTTTCATTTTCTTATAGCAGGATGTTAAGTTAGAGCAGAGCTCCAGTCATTCAGCAAGGCTAGCTGGATTGAATTACTCATGCCTGTCTGTCACATCCAGGATGTCCAACAATGAAATGAAAGTCCAGTCCAACAAAGTTTCAAGAAAAATATCCTCAAAAGTAAGGTTTTTATATATGCATTCATTAAAACTGGGAGGGGAAAAAAAAAATAAAAAAAAAAAAAATCAGTTGCCATGACTCTTGATCAGAAAACCCTGCCAACTTACCATGAAAATGATATGCAGCGACTGCAGAAAGTCAATTTTACTTTAAAAAAACCCTCTACTAAAACCCCTTACTATGTTCTTTCACTTCACTTTCCATCTCCAGAAAACACTGAATAGATGTCTAAGCTTCAGCCTTTTCATCAGGAGTAAAGGGTGGATATAAATAACAGACATTGACTTGGGGAATTATAATCATGAGAGCGATGGTCTCAAAAAAAGAAGCAGAATAATTTTGCATAAGAAAATTATTTTTCAACAGGAGATTTAAAATAATGGGAGATCTTCAATTGGCATTACTTGATTGCTGCTAAATGTATTGTGTATTTGTCTGAAGAAAGCAGACACATGTTAAGGAGTCCCTTTTGATCTTAACTTCCTGATGGTAATTTCTCTTTAAATGGCTTTTCTGTTTTCATTGACAGCCAGTGCACAGGTGAGACAATTTTGTATATAACGTAACATTCCATTTTACTTTCCTGATCCCCACTACAGATAGCAAGCATTAGGGACAATATGTGATTTTAAAACAAAGTTGGAAGACAGGACATGGGGATGAGAAGGAAGAGACAGGAAAGTGAGAAGTCAGGAAGGACTAAGAGAGTGTGCATCCTTTAGCTCTGGCTTTTGTATGCCAATTATGTGGCTAGGTAGGAGGCAAGTAGAAAAGTCAGGTGAAGGATCCACACTACAATGGGAAGAAAGTTCTTCCCATCTTCTCTGTGGTTGTGCTGTATTGATCAGAAGGCAGTCTTGAAGTTGGGAAGGAGGAGATGAAAATTCCAGGCCAGCTGAAATAAATGGGCAGAGAATGATTGAGGACTAGAAAAGCTGCACGTTGTCCTGATTTGAGGTACAGCCTAAATGATGACAGGTTAGAGAATATAATAACTTTTAAAACTTCCATGTGAAAAATATATGATGAATAGCCATCTAAATTTTCTCTCTCATGCATGTGAGGTAAAAATAAAAAAAATCAGATTCTTTATTACAAGATAATTACTACACCACATTAGGGGGCAGATTTTGAAAGTTGTGCTAAGAAATGTAGCCATGAACTCTCTTTAAAGTCAGTAAGAATTGCTCAGTTTAAGTTTCAGTGTTTTGCTTTGAAAATGCATCCACCTTCTCTTTGGGAGGTGGAAAGTAATATTTCACTCCTTCTTTGAAAAGATTTTAGTTCTTTAGGAGACTTTTCCCTTTCTGCTTTGTTTATCACAATTTATTCCCAAAACACTGTACTTATTACAGAATTTTTTATGTCTTAAACTGTGTTTGCAATATCCTTTCAGAGGGTTGTTACTGAGATTACAGGATTTTTGCTCTCTCCAGTCATGGTCAAAAAGAATTTTGCCTCTATGTTTTTTTTCTACTGCTAGCTTGGGGGTATTAGTCATGCTTTTCTCCAAGGCAAATGTCTAAACTTATTCCTGAAATGACTATCCATACTGCTACAATAATGCTGTTCACACATTTGAATTTAATTGAGCTTGAATTGTTAAAGCTGTGTCAGCATTTTCATTACAAACCATACAGTAATCAAGCAGCTACCAAAAAAATACCCAAAATATAATCATATTAGAAAGTGTATGATGACATAAAACCGGTATGAAATTAAAACAATCTGTACCAACACAGGGTTAATGGAATTTTATTCTCTGCTCTACTTTTCCTCAGACTCATCTTTGCAGCAAATCAAATGATCTGTTTCTTCCAGAAATAAGTCTTATAGTGTATTGTCCCTGTACATTTGAAAGTAATGTTAGAAATGCACAGCAGTCATTTGCCTGGTCGTAGAGAAGATAATGTAAAATCATAATGCCCAAATTATTCCACTGAGAATACTACTAATGAGGATATTTCCATAATATAAGACACTGCAGAACTGACAAGTAACAAGAAATAAGTTAGTTGGGTATTGTATAAATAGGATGGAAAAATTATCAAATATTTGCCTGATTTTTTTAAGGCTTCAATTTAAACTTAATGTAAGGATATTTCATCTTGCCATTTTTAGCCTCTAATTACAGTTACCATCCTTTGGCTTGGCATCTAAATCACAGCCCGATGAGACTTATTTTTATACAAGGATATCATACAAGGAAAGGTCATGCTCTACGTAATTCTGGCTTTGTTTTACTGCTTAAGCCTATCATAATATGAAATTTTATCAAACACTAATCATACTTCTATTTTTTAGCATATTTAAGAGGATAATTAAGGCCAAATATCATGTTACCTAAATTAAAGGGAGGGAACATGAATCATTTCTTTCACTTCTGTCTTAGGAATTTAGGGCAACCACGATAAAATTCATAAAGGCAAAACACTGCCTATAATACGAAGGAAGAAAATCACCGCTTTTTTTCAATACAAGCTATTTTAAATATTACAAAACATGTTAAAATAATCCCTCATCTACTTCTTGCAAAGACAGAGATTAATGAGCGTAGACTGGGAACCGCTCTCTCCTCTGCATGTTGAAGAAAAAATATCCTGAGGCCCTAACTGGAACTGGCTTAATTGAGATCTAGTGGAAATGCAGCATTTTAAAAGGCTGATTTGAAAATGTTTGTTCCTGTGGCCCTCTGTTCCCGAAATTGTCAAACTCTCACAATTCTATGTAAGAGAAAGACTGTCCAAAGACCAATAATCTGTGACAAAAACATACTCCCACTGCATTGTGATGCAATTTGGGTACACACCAGTGCCCACCAGTCTAGGCTGGTGTGCAAGACCACCTTAAGCTTTGCAAACATAGTAATTTGAGTCCACACTGCCGATGTTGCTTCCTTGCATCTTAAAAATACTCACACAAAGCAAGATCCATTTTAAAGGGGTACTTAGAGTGCCCAAAAATGTATTTAATATTGTTGAAGCATTTCTCAGCAGTATTATGGAGTTGGACACCTAAAGGCTTTTGCGAGTCTCATTAAATAATGACCTGTGTACAGGACTTTTAATTGAAGCCTAAGTGACATGTTCAAGTCACACCGGGGTAAAGTATGGAGGTATGTAGGGCCACTACTATGTCCAAAACAAGTCCACCAGGCAGGCAGTGATGACACAGAACTCACAGGCTACCTGTCCTCTTCTGCATCAACAGCTAGAGGCCAGGACATCAGAAACTGCAAGAGACCTGTGTTTAGGCACCTGAATCCCTGCCCTAAAACCCATGGCAGGATAAGTTCTTGACCAAAAGAGTCCAAAATTCATTCTTAGTCATTGAGGTATCTTTCCTCATCACAGTTAGAAATCCTCAGGAATAGCTGAAGTACACAAATATGTTTTAACGTAGAAGCATCACCATCTGAATGGCCCTAAGTCTGCTTGAGGTCTCAGATCAACATGTATAAGCCATTTGCTCTTATAAAACCTAGTCTGGCATTTTTTGTCCTGGAGAAAATTATTTGTAAGTGTGAAAAAAATGGCAGAACATTTTCCCTACTAAGAAAGAAGCAGACTTTCTAGCATGGCTAAATGGATCCTGGTACTTTCATGACTCATTATTTCTACCAAAAGAAACAGAGTGTTTATTTGCTGAATGCTTATCAAGAGTCTCAATTTCTGCTGAAGTTAGTAATTCCAAGCACTCCTTTGCACAGCGCATTTTAAACTCTTACTGAACTCCCATCTTATGTTAAAGTAAATAAAACGTTTTAGTCTTCTAGCTGCATTATGCATGAAAATGAAGGTGGAAATAACATTTAACAGCAGTGGGTAGCATAGATTTGATTACAGACTGAGTCTGCATCATCTTGCTTACCACTAAACTGAACCCTTACCTTGGTGTATCAATGATCAGTATGAGCACCACAACAGCAGAGGAGAGATAAAGGGAAGTAAAGGTAAATACATAGAAAATCCATATCACTCAAGTGTGAAACGGTTAGTCTTCAGCTATTCATTATTCTACTGAAAATTTTTTCCAGTAATGAAAATATCTGTCATGACTCTTGCGACAAATGTATATCCAAAACAGGAGTTCAGACCTAGACTGCGTACTGCTATATAAACTGTTCAATAAATACTTATGAATAATAAGTAGAGTTACATAAATATGGAAGTGTTTTTATGTGATTTGTGAACAAAAAAGAGCTAGATTTATCACATGACTTGACAAAATGTGGTGTGAGGAAGAAGTTTCTGATTTAGTAAGGCACTTAAGCATGTATATAAACTCTACCACATTCCCAGGTCTGATTAATTTCTAAGTTAAGCACAAGCTTAAATGATCGCACTATCAAAAGCAACAGTACATTCCTCTCGAAATATGAATTAAATGTGCCGACTTGCACAGGTATTTAGTTCCATTTTCTTGTTCAGTTTATTACTCTGGCTGAATTAAAATCTGGTGGCTTCAGTTCCTATGAAAATAACAAAAAGAGTGACTCAGTCCTTCACTACCAGAAGACACTTCTCTTACCTTGAGGTAAACTACCAAGCTTCAGCACAGACAATTCAGACAAAGATAATAGCATGGCTGTGCAGCTCTGTACAACACAAGCAGGAGAAAAATTGGTCTAATATTTCAGCTCACAAAAACACGCATATGCAAGAAATCAGCTGAATTACTGTGATTTATATCAGCTAAGGGTCTTCCTAGTATTCTCTACTGTACATTTTGACTATATATGAAGGAATATTTAACAAGAGCAAAGTGATCAGAGACACTATAAATAGTGTAGGGGCTATTAAAAAATTGTTTAGTAACATTGACTTGCTTTCTAGACATAAGACTAAATGCACATATAAATCTCTGTTTGGATGCAGAATTAACAACATATACAAATTATTATTCTGCTATCCATTTTAAATTGACATAATGGAGGTAATAATTGTAGTAACTGCACATATAAATGCAGACAAACAAACTCCTGTGCATTTCTATACACAGGATATGGTCTATACTTCAGGAAAAAAAGTGTGGAGAACGCTCCTGAAACATTTATTTTGAAATAAATAAGCAATCAGTAAAGCAGCCCTGGGTTTAAAATGAAAGTTTTATAAGTCTTTTCAATTCCCATAGATAATATTTTTTTCTTTTTTTCTTTTTTTTCCTTTTTTTTAAAAAAAACTTAGTATCCTGGCTTATACAAATTTCAGGTCTGCAGATAACAGACATTTGACTTTTCTGTTTCTGGTTTGGAATTCCTCTGTAAACCTTTGCAAACATTGCACGAGCATCCTGATATTCCAAAGCACTTTTGCATAACTGTTATACATAGCACATAGACTTACGGAATCATTAGAGTTGGAAGGGTTCCTACCCACCTGCCATGGGCAGGGACACCTCCCACTAGATCAGGTTGCCCAAAGCCCCATCCAGCCTGGTCTTGAATACCCCCAGGGGTGTGGTACCCACAAATTCTCTGGGCTATCTGTTCCAGTGTCTCACCACTCTCACAGTAAAGAATTTCTTCCTAGTATCCAATTTAAATCTCCCCTCTTTCAGTTAAAACCAGTACCTCTCATCCTATCACTACACTCCCTGATAAAGAGTCCCTCCCCATCCTTTCTGTATGCTCCGGAAGGCTGCTAGAAATTTTCCCTGGAGCCTTCTCTTCTCCGGGCTGAACAACCCCAATTCTTTCAACCTGTCATCATAGGCAAGGTGCTCCATCCCTCTGATCGTTTTTGTGGCCCATACTTACTGTGTGTAATAATTAATATATATGTGATAGATTTTCAGAGAGTTCTTTACTTTTATCAGTGTTGGGTTCTGCCAGGGACTAGGTAACATAAACCTTTCCCTTCATATGGGGATTCAAGAACATCTTAATGCTGAGTAAAAGCTTACTTCATGATTACAAATCACTGTTCCCTGGATGAGGTCCCATCAAAGGGCATAGTTTTCTTGAAGTCTGTTCTCTCAGTAGGAACAGATGGACTGATCACAGGGTAGGGATCAATCATATGATGTATCTGTCGCGCAATTTCTGTAAAAGGGCTTGACTGAGCAACTGAGGTAGTGAAATCTTCTGCAGTTATTGAGATAAACAGTCCTTTTTTTTTTTTGGAACATCCACGGTCTTCTTACTAATTATAAAAGAACAGCAACCATGCCTATATCCATACAAATGTACTTTGAGGCACCTACTATCTTTGGATGACAAGATTAAAGTAAAGACAACAATATCATTGGGTCATTGTCCATGGTAAACTGTCACTGAGGAAAGGGATGTGTGCTTTAGGGGAAGCCGTGCTTTGACTGAAGAGCGCACCATGTAATTTCAAGAGAGGCTCAGATTCCCTTTTTTTGTAACTGAGACTCCCATGGCATGAACTTCCTGAAGTTATTTTTTTGCCTCTGGCTCCCTGAGGAACTTCTGGTTTCTGCAGCGGGCCAGAACATTCATGTGGAAGTTCTTTGGTTTATTTATGGGTTTTTTTTTCTGGTAAGAGAACAGCAGATTCATGGTACACTAAGTTTTTGAGCATTTGGGCAAGATTTTAGAGAAGAGATGCAATTGTCTCAAAAAATTATTAGTACTTAAGCAGTAAAATGAAACCAGCAATTTTCTCATCACTGCCTTGAAACCATTAATTTAATCACTGTGATATTATCTCTTTCTATAAATAACAATAAAAACACATTTAAAAGTAGAAACATACTTTGCATGTTATGAATTTCATTTTCTGGAATGAACCAAACCCATATCTGTTCCTTTTCCTTCTTATCTAAAGGATATAAATCTGATTTAACTTAAAATGAATCAATTAGCACTTTCCCAGTGTCATTTTATAACTGTCAATAAAGTGATGCTACATCCACTTGTAATTTCCATAGAAAAGCAATATATTATCATACCTTTATAATAAAAAGTTCCTTTATTATATGATTGCTAACCTACTCATTGAAAAGAAAATGTCACACTTTTTGAAATATTACAAGCCAAGAGACTTAAATTTAGTCCTGGAAAATAAAGTGACTACGCTGTGTCTTATGCAAGCATTCATCACTTCATAATTGATGGTTACAGCAGAAGAAAAACAAGGAAGATTTATGGTGATATACTGAGTAATTTTACCCTGATAGGGTATCTATCTCAAAAGATACCCTTTCATGAGAAAAATAGGTTGTGATGAGAACAGCTTGATTCTGCTTGCTTGGTGTTCCTGATCCGACCCAACTAAAACAGCAACTGAATAGTTGTGCTATATCCCAGCTAGGCTTTGGCTGATATTTTGCTGCTACTGCTAACTGGGTCTTTATGGCTTATTAAAATTGAAAAGCTGTCTAATTTTTCTTTTTTTGGGGGGGTGGGGTGATGTTTTGTATAGAAACAGGGGATTTTTACAGGATATCTTTTGACACCATCTATAATTCAAAGTCATCATGAGTACACATTATCTTTCTTCACAGAGTTAGCATGAAACTTGTTAGTGTCGCATATCTTCTTATTCAGATGTTAAGAGTCTTTATTCAGAGCTTTATAGCTTCAAATTCGTCTCGAGAAGAACTCTAAATCACATCAGTCAAAAGCTGCAATAATATGTAATGTTTGGAAAAAGACTGGTACTGCGAAGTTCACCTCAAGTACAAATAGTCCTGGAGCACACCACTTAGTAAAGAAATGCAGATGAATCTTTGAGATATAAAAAGAAGCCAGTCTGCCACATTTACTGACTTTGAGTAGCAGCTTACCCTGCAAGCTGTCCCACTGAAAAAGAGACACAGAAAACGTACTACTAACTGAAACAAGTAAAAAGTTTTCATTTCCAAAACAGCTGCGATGAAGGAAAAACACACTGCGATGTGCTGATGTGCACAGTCTTTAGAGTGCTTCTCTAAAGTTCTTCCTAGAATTTGCATTAAGTGCTAGTCTTTGCTTTGCTTTCAATTTTATATGTTCAATGTGTTTGGGGAAAATTTCACATCAGCGACATTGAAGTTCAACGGAATTTAAAAAAAAACTATTTTCTTCCGTTGACCATGATCATCCACCCAGCCTGATCCTCTCTGTTTTAAGAAAGACAAACAGGCCTAATTTTTCAGTGTTGTACAGCTTGATGAGTAACAGTTCATTTCCTCACGGTTTCACCAATGACAAGGGACAAAGACAAGTCTGGATGGTCCTAAGTCCCAAAAGGCAGCAGCAAGAATAAGGCTGAACTGTAACTGGATATCTTCACTTATTGTTTTGATGAGATACATATGACATCAAAATGAAAAACAAGAGGTTTCCTGGTTGGTTGCAGAGCAGCTACAGCAGGAGTATGAAATCATTGCTGGCCAATGCAAAAAATCAAGGAGTTCACCCAGGATGGGTGCAGAGGGCTGTCAGATGCACTTTACTCAGGATGTCCAGCACTTCAAAGTGCAGGGAACAGCCCATGGAATTACACGGGACTTCACTTGAACCTCCACACAGCGCCTTTGCAACTGGAAATAGCACTCGAAGAAAATTGCCTTTCAAATAAAGAATGAAAACTACAATACTGGCCTTACCTAACCCCACAAACAACTTGGCAACATTAAAAAATTAAATCTCCAGTTATTTCAAATTAAATGCAAATATGCTCTAAAACCTCCTAATTTTCCCAGGAATTTATTTTGTTAACTAATATACTTGAATGTAGAAGAGTAGAAATACATTTAATAAATTTAAAAAACCAAAAAAGGTAGAGCTGAAATTTCCTCTCTCTCTCTCTCTCTCTCTCTCTATCTCTCTCTCTCTCTCTCTGTGTGTCTCACTATCCAAAACCAAGGAGACATTTAATAAAATTGAAGGTAAATTATTGCAATATGTCTCCATCAGGATAGTTTTTCTCTCTCAGTAACTATTTTATAAAGAAAAACCAAAGAAAATGGATAAACAATTTTAGAGTTATTAAAAATAGATTTAAAACACACACAAGAAAATGCTACCGTTTTCTCCTTTGAAGAAAGAACGTTCAAAGGTGAACACAGCTTTCTAAATGGACTTTTTCCAGCACTTTTTTTACAGTACCTGGACCTTTATCTTTAAGAGCATTCTAACCTTGGTTTATATGTTTGTTAGTTCTGAGTGTTTCAGTGCCATTAGCCCCTTCCCATAGTAGCTTCCTAATTCTAAGCAGAACAGCTACAGCACAGCTAGACGTTCTTAGGATGTTTTGTATTGCCTTGTACAAATGCACTTTGTGGCTTACCTCAGCAAAGGAAGCATTGTGAGTCTGAGCTGATATTTATTTAAGTTCCAAGTGATCTCATCTTTATGTTACACAGACTGGAAGATCAGCTGTCCGCAGAGGTCACATTCAAGTGCCAGCTGAACTTGGCAATGTCCAGTTTTTCATGATTACTCATGGTATGGCCAGCAAATGTCGTCTCTTCTATGACATAAAGTGTGCATTACGAATTTTCTGTACCAAAACAGTTTCAAAAAAGCAAAAGATCTCAGTAATGATCAAGCTACATCTGACTTGAACCATTATGAAAGGGGAAATGCTCTGAAGCAAAGATCCTGAATCACCCAGTTTCCATGTTTAATCCATTTATTCAGCTACCATATTCAGCAACCATAAATCCAATATCCTTTTTGACTCTCAGACCTCAGAACTATTTTATGTCTGTCCTAAATTTACTTTTTGTCTACATCAGTATTCGTATGACAGCATTTGAACCAGACTCATTGTGAAGGGTACTCTGCACAGATTTTCTTTAGAAGGTTTGTAATTCACACAAGAGACAACAGAAGAATATAGGCAGATAATCTCAAAGTAGTATTTAGTACCCTGTCAGAGCACAGAAGGATTTCTCATATAAAACAATATTTTAGGGCACTTAAAATTCTTTCAGTGCCAGTTTTCTGAGAAATCACACTTTCAGAGTACATTTCTTTCAGTCTGCCCTGCTACTGCCAATAAAAACTGAATGATGATGAGATCAGTAACCAGTATACAGTCCTGTGGTATTTTATTTTTTCTTACCCTCAGCAAAAAAATCAAAGCTGCATCTATAATACCCTATGCCCATGCTGCTTATCCAGTAGATTCCTTAAAATTCATTCTTGCATTGCCTAAATGTAGCAAGTAAAGATTAGCAAGAAGGTTGTGTAGCTTCAAGGAGCTTGTCAGGAGGACGTCAAATAGATGAGGAGGTCTATTCATAATGTACAGTATATATAAAAGGTATTTCACTAGACTTTAACAGAAGAGACACTTTGGGGTTTTTTTTATTTATTTATTTTATTTTTCTTTGCTTGCTAAGATACTTCAAGACCTAACACAAATATTTATAGTGCCCAAAGTTCTTACAAGATGACAGAACTAAATTTGCAGCACCAACTTTCCTTATTTCCCTGGATAACCTTTTACTTTAGATATCCAATATCTGTAGATGATATTACAGATTCTTCAAGAAAAATACTTCTCTACACATCAATAGTAAAATGTAGAGTTTTATTAATACATTATTAAAAGAATCAAGAGTGGTTTGATTTCTAAAGCAGATGTATATTAAATAAGTACAATTGGTTTTTCTCTGATATTTTACTTGAGGAAATAGGTTATGGAATGCAATAGTTGTTGTACAGTGTACCATAAAATTACTTACAATACGTGCACCAAAGAGAAGAAGATGTCCATTAGTTATTGTTTTTATATTTAGTTTATTCAACCAAAAATAAACCCTTGAAAATATCAGTTTATTTCTGCAGAAGTCTTTGTTTGAAAGATAAATCTAACACATGAAAAGATCAGCTTTCTCAAAAATTTCATCTGTGTGCTTTAATCTTTCATAGAACAAACTTTGTATTCCCACATGCCTTTAGCAAGGTAGCAGGAATTTCCTGTACTTTAAGTGAGGGTGCCAGGCTGGGCAGATGTTGAATATCCTGACCATTCACATTTCTAACTTGATGGAGTGCCTCCTGCTGTATTACTGATCGGAGGTAAGGCAAAGAAAGAAATCTTGGAGAACACTAAACACTAAATCATCCTCATGGTGCGCTTGTCTTGCAGTCACCTCTTGCAACCACCTCCACATTTTATTACTACCCTTATGGTGACATGCTCTGACTGCTTCTGAGCAGAAACAAATGATTTGTTCTACAGAGTCCCTGATTTTTGCTGCAAGGGCAAATGAGATTTGTAGCCAGCTCATTCTGTGAAGGAGCTCAAGCTGTTACAGGGATGATGGACAATACTCATTCATAGGAGAGTTCGTGTCCATTCCCAAGACTTGCCTCTCTACAGAGAGCGTGCAGCCACTGACATCAAACGGCTTGTGCACAAGAGAGAAAAATCTTCCTGTATCTTGCAAATATTCTTATGGATATAGGACTCCTTAGTTTCTTCCAACCGCTGCTACTCTTAATCTTCCTCTGAAAGCTGATGCATGCGTCTTCACACTAATGTGTAAATTTTTTTGCAGACTTAGTAGTAAAAGGGACGAAGAAAAAAAATGAGGAAAAAAGCATAAAAATGTTTAATGAAAGAGGAAAATCTGTACAGAGGCAAGCTGTCATGGAGGAGACAATATTTGGTGCAAGAAGAAATACTGAAAACAGCTGACAAGGTAGAGAATGTGACTAAGTTGGGCAGTACTCAGCCACTCAGCCATCACTGCTGCAGGCACTGAAGAGGCAACTCTGAGCATTACAGACAATTCCTGTAATGGAGGCAGCTGCTCAAAGATTGCAACGTCTAGAAACTTTGATAGTCTAAGACTACAATTCCCAGAACAGACTATTCAACCAGCAATTTTATTTGAAATATTTCTATTAACACACAATTCCTTGCACAGTGCCTTCTGATTCAGGCACACAGAATATATAAGCCCCACTGATGAGTAAGATATGTTTTGCCTTCCAGCTGCATTGAATACAAGAGGTTCCTTTTGGAAAGGAATTAGCACACGGACTTTATTCAAGCCATCATACTAGGCAATTTGATGGTGATACCACGTGGTTTATAAACATGGCTTTAAAAGGTAGCAATAGCAATCCAGAGCTTTTAAAATCATATAGGCCTTGGGTATTGTGCCCAACCTGAGAATGAAAAATCATTATGTAGTGAAAAAGGGTAATGATCAGAAGTGTAAGATCAAGGTGAAAAATCATACTGTTTAAAATTTTGACTACTACTTCAGTTTTACTAGATTCTGTAAGATTTCTTCTTTTAGAAGATTTGAGTGTATCGTATCTCAGCATTTATGTTGAAAATAAAAATCTATACATTTAGGAAACAGAAAATTTGACATCTTTCACCTTGCTACAGCTTAATAACAGCAGAAGGTGTTAGAAGGGAGCTCTGTGATGCACCTGTGGATGCTCACAGATAGAGCTGAAAATGTATCAGACTGCCTCTGCTGTGACATAGATAACAAGGCCCTCAATCCACACACATTTTCTAGGGGTTTCCTGAGGAATCTGTACTAGCTGTTCATTTTATGTCCCTTCCAACACCAGTAGTTTGCATCATTGTAAAAACTGGCACCACAACAGCACATACCTTTCTTCCAGGGAATGGAGCAATTTTTTTGCCAGAGATCAGGGCTATAATATGCATTGCTTTCAATAGCAGAGCTGTGAGACCAGAAACAAAACAGATGCCAGTATTGGCACTGCTACTTTATGGACTGCAGATGCCTTTACTGTCAGGCTGAATGCCAGTTTTGTTTCTAGTTCAGGCTCTGTCACAGCTTTAGTTTCTATCAAGAGTAAGTAGCTTTAAACAGAATAACTAAGCAATCAGATTTAAGTTACCAACTGTCTGTGGTAAGTCTAGAAAGAGCTGATTCCACAGGGAGCATTGTTAATGATCCACAACTTGCTTATCAGATAACTTCATACAATACACCCTCAACATATCATCCCAAAATTACCCCGGCTTCCTTAGTGCTGCTTCATTTGGGAATAAGATCTCTCAATCCAAGCTGCATCCTTCCTTGCCATTATTATAAACCCCCAAGAGATCATTTATTCTAGGAAACCAAAAACTTGCCTTCACCCCAGGTAGAAACCTATTCCTTAGTAGAAAGAGGGCAACAATTTACCCTTCAGCCTGTATCTGCAGGTACATACATCTGCTGTCGCAGAAGGAAAAGGTATTTGACTTTAATTTGAGAGACATATATACAATTATTCTACCAATTTATTTCCAATATTTACAAGATTTTAACTTTTTAACCATGGGACAGACATATTTAAGTCTGTAAATGCAGTCTGGGGGGCAGACAACCCAGATTTCAGGCTTTATAAACCAGTGGAAACAGAAGTCTCTGTATTCAAAATGAGCAGGTTTTATTTTTTTTTTTTTTTTTCTGATTTCAAAGCCAAGTCTTATTTTTGGATAGTACACGAGAAAGCATGTACTTGAAATACCTTTCATTATTATTACTATCTTAGTGTTTATAAAATAACAGTAACATACAGACCTTGTCTCCTTTTATTTTTAATCTCTAGACCTCATACTGCAAGGAAACCCAGAGGACAAGTCCCATTTCATCAATTGAGGCATAAGTGGCAAGACAATGTAACCAAAATAATGGGCAAAGCAGTGAAAAATTCAAAACTACATCCAACAATCCAGCATCCTCACCTGATGCCATACTGCTGAGCACTCTCTCTCCTAACATTACCCATCACAAATATTACAGTTTAAAAATACACCAGCACAACAAAGATTATTTCAAGACAAGTTTCATCACTTTCCATTGACCACTAGCTACAGCAAATATTAAAAATCACAGTCAAATTTTCAGTTCTCAGATTTAAATGAGCTTGTCTGCCCCAGTGCAATTGTGAATACTTCAGAGACATGTCTGACGTTGACTTGTCTGACATTTACTTAAAGAGAACCTCTGTGAGCAAATACTTCTTTTTTTCATATGAAACTGTCGGTGCTGCAAGTCTTTATTTGTAAGAGTTGCCACGATCAAACACCAGACATAAAGATTTTGTACAGCTGGCTTCAATAGAATGCCACAGCTGTATTTGAAGAGTTCTGAGTTGTATTCACCAGTTGTTGATATTTTCATCCCTCACATCCCATTTATAGGAATCCAGCATACTTGCTGCGGTAATAACACATAGCACGCTGCATTGCCCTGGGAAACCACTGACTTCATAGCATTTCACAAAGGTCATTTTATGGATGGGAAAATAAAATAAACAGAGAAAGTGATTTACTCAGGAGAATCCCTAAGCTGCGGAATAAGATATAATGAAAACCAGAGCTCTTGACTTCCAGTCTTGACCACTAGTCATTAGGCCTGACTGCAAAACTCAGTATAAACCATGAATTTATTCACTATCAGATGTTAACACAAATACAGCCCATTAAATGCTTTGAGTCTTTGAGACACTGTAGCACTGTCAATCTTTCTAGCTGCTCTGGTGATGGAAAATGCAAATCAAGTTGCTTCTTTCTGCTGGACAGAAAATAAGCAGGTTCTTGATTTAAAAAACAAAACAAAACAAAACAAAACAAAACAATAAAATTTAATTTGGCCTGTATGCCAACACAAAAGCTCAATACAGATATCAGCCGTTTCAACAGTCAGAAATGAGATATAAGGTTCTCTTAAGTTCCCTGTTCACAAAGCTGAGAAAAAACATGTTTTGGAAAGACTCATGGTCCCTTTGCACTGAAAGAAAAGCTTACAAAATCTGTGTCAACTGACTTCAGAAACCCAGAACACTGTTTTGTGTTATGGCACATAAACAGAGCAAGGCATGACAAGGCTCAGGGTGATCTGTAGACATGGATGAAGTATACACAAGTCCAAAGGAGAAAACAAAAAGAATCAAAAGAGAGTAAGGCTTCCAAGGCAATCCTTAAATTGGTGTTAAACAAGAGGCCTCTTTTGGGGAGTATATGATAGAGGCAAAAACTGTATATGCAAAATGGCTTGCTAGTTCCAATGCACATCACTTCTGATGCATTCACAGATGTCATAGAACAGCTACATTTTTCCATATGCATTGACATAAGACTGTGTCTTTAATCACAACATTTCAAGAACTGAAAAAAAAAAATAATTCTAACTACTAACTTCAAATTTTTTCCTCAAAGGGATTCCTTTTTTTTATGCATGCCTGCTCTCTCCTCTTGGCACTACTCATCCTCAAGAAAATTTGTGTTCCACCAAAACAGAAGCATGTTCTACATTCAAAAACCTATTTTTTCTTTCACTGAGACTCTGTACTAGATTTCTTACCAGGCAGTTATCAACATACCTTTTAGGACAAAAAAAGAAGGGGAGGGGGAACATTTTGGCCAGTCAGACAGGGCCCAGTCACCTCCAGAAGCCAAGCACTGAATTAGATAAACATTAGTTGTGAACTAGTATGGCAATTCATATGGTTGTCCGTTAAAAAGATACTGCAGTACTGACAGACATGCCTGAATACAGCAATTTTAATACCTTTTTATTTTTGCTGCTCTATTAGACAGGGTGCCTTGTGTAGTCTGCACGTATTAGCGTCTGAGTCTGCCAAATGCTTCTTCATTTAAACCTCCCATTTACTGTCACTGATTAATGGGTTGTTTTTTCCAGGACCTGGGACTGTTCTTCCTTTATCTTCAAACACTGGCTGTTCATATGCTTTCTCAAAAGCCTTTAGCAGTCTTCTACTTCTGTGTTCTATTCAATGGAGAACATTACATTCGAATTGTCTTCTCCTGCTGTGGGCAACATTCTGTGTATTCAGTGGCCAGGAGCTATCTAAGCAAAGATTACAATATTTTTCATATTGTATCTTCACAACAAGGTATCCAGGCATGGTGAAGACATATTCATTTTTTGTCCTTTGCTTGTAAAACCTGGGAAAAGATTTTGTGTTTTTCTGGTCTGCAGTCATTTAAAAACAAAAAAAAAACAACAACAATCAAACAGAAAGAAACCCAAACCCCAAAATAAAAATGCACATTGTTTCAGTAGAGGCATTTCTTCCTAGTTTTTAAATTTCAAAAGGTGAGTGGAATTTAAGAGTTGGTTGTAGTGAAAAATAGCACAAGATAACATGGTTAGCACCTTGCATTCATGTCAGCTTAATAAGATAAAATAAATGTTGCCTGGTGAGTATGAGACAAAAGGATGAAGATCACATTGCTGGCAGCCTTGCAGTGTGCCAGTAGGAAGGTTAATTAAGGGCAGAACTTATTGTGACTTGCTCCAAGAAAAATTATTCCCTCAATGAAGTCGGACAGCTCCAGAACATTTAATGTATGTCTCAGGATTTTTTTTTCTTCTTCTTCATTTTTTAAAAGGATTACTCTCCCATAGTGGTCATTTTCTTTCTGGCAGCCTTGGAACAGCACAAAACCCCATAAAACTGACAACATAGCTCTCCTGGTTTGAGGTAAAATGAACCAATTTTCTGTTTTACAATTTTACNCGCTGGTGACATGGTTGTCGTCCTGGGAGCTTGATACGGTTTTGTATATACTGTATACTTTTTTTTTCCTTTTATTTTAATTTTTCCTTTTTATTATTTATATTATTGTTGTTGTTGTTGTT
>VXBW01003107.1:616604-651213 GCA_013400375.1 Thinocorus orbignyianus
CTGTCTTTTCTGATTGGTTAGAACCATGACAATAGCATAAAGAATGCCTGGATACACAAAATATCCTTGCCTTGGCTTCTTAAACACAGCCGGTTTCTCAAGGGTAAAGGAATGAAATATTTTGTTTAACTATTCACCAAGTATTTTTCCAAAACAGGAGGGAAAAGGGCTACAGTCTGGTTTTGGTTTTCATTCCAGGGCCCAGGCTGTAACACTGAGAAGAGTCAGTGAAGTGAAATTTTGCAGAGAAGACTGTCAACAAAACATCAGAACATCAACGTGTCTCATTCACTGTCCTGAGATTACTTTTGCACTTTAAGTCGCTTACGCCTAGTGAGCTCAACACATTCTTCCAGGTATTGTCTCAGCATAATCTCAGTTTTGTTCATTAAGAAAAGCTTTCTGATGAGTAAAGCATTTGAAGGAGAATTAGCAGTAGAAGAAACATTTCTTTAGACAGAAATACTAATTTTCTTGCAGTTACCTGAGGTGGTAGCATTACTTGTGTGCAACGGTAAACGTTCTTTGCTGCTCAACTCAGGTATTTTCAGCTTATCCAGTTCTTGTGGGGACTTATTTGAAGCTACCCATATACTTAATATGTAAGAGCAATGCAGCATATGCACAAAGTTTGGACTTGCTTCTACACACTGTCAAGCCAGTTATGCATGGTGAGTAGAGGGAATTATACTGAAGTTAATCAAGTAACACTGGCATCAACTCAGTGTAACAGAGAGGAGAATTAGGGTACTTATCTCTGGCGAAGTCTGCAGCATTATGCAGTGTCTTTTTCAGTCCCTTTGCTGCTTCTGTGTGTGTGAGATTAGACATGGGAATAACTGTGCTCCTGAAAATATTACAGGAACCCATCTTTGGCTCTCGCAGAGCACAATAATGCTAGAAAATGCTGAAAACAAGCATTTTATTAGTTGCATTGCCATGATTAGTACTGTAACCTCCCATCTACCAAAGCTATGCATTCCTTTGTGACTACAGAAGTTGCTGAGGTTTGTCCTTAGATGTGAAGGGCTGAAAATACTGAAAAGCGGATACTGAATTTTTCATACTGAAACGCAGAACTGGTCCCTCCAGGGAGAGGATTGTTCATTCTGCATAGAAGCGTTCTGCTACACGAGATATATGAATCCTTTTTGCTAAATCCTAATTGAATGCATTTCAAAACAGTTAATTTAGAGAATTATATTTTAGAAACTTGTATTATACTGCTGTACTATCCCTTTTAGGAATACAATACACATGGGATAATTTTTTTCTGACTTCACTATGTATCTCGCTATAGGAGGAAGGCTTTGTCTCATATGCCACACACTGCTGTGCTTCTGGATTGTTTTTGCTGCTTCAGTTTAGTACAGTGTTCTCTTGTAAATTTTATAAAATATGCATCTGAGCTCATTACAGGTACACATTGACCTCCTAGATAGGCATGGAAGTTTTACAACTGATTTTCCAATACTTTATAAAATAATTTTTTTTTAAAAAAGGTGGTTTTCTTTTAGTTGTAGTTGAACTCAGGGGTTTTTGCCTTCTTTATTTTTTCCAGTATTTTGGTGGAATTAAACAACTAGTAACCTCTGCAATAAAAATAGAGGTTGGGAAATACGGGGACCATCCTGGCATACAGATCCACAGGAGTGAAAAGTCTATATTTATATGCCTACACACTGTCATTCCCAAGCTGTTCTGTGAGCTGTTTAGCGATAGCTGAGATCCTGGGCCAGCAGCTTTTGTAATCGTTTTTTTCACTCTTTCTATTGTTGTAAGTGAAAAAAAAAAAAAAATGGCAGCCCTCCAGTGACCAAATTAAGAAAAACTCAACTGCATTTTGTCTGAAGCTATTCATAAAAGTGGTATTATAAAATGTTCTGATTAAATGCAAGGCAGCATATTATATACCATCTTTCTAATTTCAGAGAAGTGCTTACCATACAATTATTAACAAACTAAAATAAAATATTTTAAAGGCTTTTGCAGTCAAATCCATTTGTGACTGCATTTGAATGTCGTGAATAGTTCTTCCTTTTCTTTAGTACTGCATGATGAAATTTAACCTTCCCATTTTTATTCCTGTCAAAACAGACAGGAGTCATAAGGCCATGCAACACTAGCATAAGGTGTCAGCACCAAATATGATAAGCATATTGCTTCCAACGTGTCATGGATGCCAGAAATGCAGGCTTCTTTACATGCAAGGTCAGAGACTGACACCACAATGTCTCAGTTGATGGGGAACTTAGGGTTTCCTCAGTGTTATAGGGATTTCCTTCACTTTACCAGGAAGAATTAATATATTTTTTTTTATCTAGTATGTCTAGCAAATTGTTCCACTTTGCCAGCAGAGAGGACTGACCTTTTTGTTAGCTACTGGTGATGTTTCTGACAGAAATAAGAACTCCAACAAGAGAATTGATTGACACCGGCAGTGTTAACACTTGGCATCTCGAAGCAAGTATGGCCAAGGTTTGGAGCTCTAGCTGTTGAAAAATGAGATCTTTTTCTAGTAAGCATGTTTTCTTCTTTTCAGGGCTGATACTTGTGATCAGCAAATACCAGGAATTTGTACATTTGTGTTATGACTTCTCCGTATTTCCCTAATACATGAGCGGGACCTGCTCTCAGCACATGTTATTGTCTTCCCAATAGGCACAGTCTATCAGAGATGTTCTCCAGCAGTAAAGCTCACATACCCCAGCTGTTTTCAAAACACCCAAAGAGGCAGCAATTCATAGGGGAAAGAAAATTTAGACCCTACCAAAATTTCAGTGACCTTTTTCAATCCTACCTCACAATAACAAACCTGCAGAAGTTGAACTTGGCTCCTTGATATTCAAACCATATTTATGAAAGTTTTAAGACTGCCTTCACAAGGAGAAATAAAGGTTTCATGACTGCACAGATCCAGGGATCTGCACACTAGGAGACATTTTTTTGCGATAAATTATGACAAGGAATTCCTGTGCTTGTGTTGTTTCTGTCTTTCATCACAGAAACCTTTTTCTGACAGGATCGCACCTCACCAGTTCTGACAGTCAGTTACTCTATAAATGTGTACAATATAGAGGCATTTATTTATCACCTGGTTTGTACTATTAGTCATCTGCCTTTACTGCTTTTCATTTCAAATAAAAATGCTCTGAACAACCCCCAAAACAGTGAATTGTGCTTTGACTACAGACATTCTCTATAGTCAGAGACTACAATATTGAGACTGTATGCTTCATGAATACATCATACACATTATATTTTACCATGTTATACCTGCAAAATTCTTCATAAAAGCATTTACCTGAAGTTTGCAAGGCAATTTCTTCTGAACCGATCATCCTATATCCCGTTGATTGCAGGAGATGATCTATTTACATACTAAAAAGGTCAGTGTTGAACAAATCAGTATTAAGGGTGTGTTATCATTGCATTCAAGTGAAGCATAAAACTGTATGAACCCAGGAATACTTTTTGCCTTTTTACCTTCGTGTACACATGCCTGAGACATCTACATGGAGACATAATGCAGTGGTTTAGGATAACTCAGGTGACTGGCAAGCATGTTCATATTATAAATCTTTCTGATTACTAACAGGCACAAAAAAGTGGGGAGACTTATGTAAATTATGGGTCAGACTAATCATCTAAAATGTGTAATTAATTCAAGGGTGTGACATTTGTATAATAGCTGCTTCTTATTTTCAGACCCAGTTAACAGGATACAAGTCCTTATAATAGGCTCTGAATTTATTTAATTTACTGCATGCAATAATGCAACTAGAATACAGACTGATAAAAATACTTATAAATTTATATTCAAGTGAGATTATCCTAGAATATTAAGTACTAATTCCCCTGCTAGTGTAAATTGAGATAACTCCCTAGACTTGATGTGATTTTCCCTTGCGAATTAAAATAAGTGCAGCCATGTTGTTTCCCTTGGCTGAACTTACAAACTCCAACATACGTCTTCTGGTATATCATGGTCTGATTGGTGAAAGACATAGTAAAAGATGCTAAAACAAGCTGTGGTAAAAGACAGAAAGGTTCGGACTTGAAATTCAGATTGCTATTGTTACTTTCATGGAAATTATCCAGTCCTTTTTGTAACCTCTATCCCACGGCTTCTGTACATGTCACATCTCACAAAACATATGGACAGATATTTAACTGTTTAAAAGATAGTTGCTGGGGTTTTGCTATTTCCTTTCCATTTTCTTTCTCTGATTCTCTCATGTTCTCTGTCTCCCCTAGTATTTTTTTCTACTCTCATTAATCCCAAATGTAATTACTTTTTATTGCATCAAGTGTTTTGTTTGTTGATGATCTAACTTCTTTTATTAAATTCTGTTTCTTCACATATTACAATAGTTGCCAGTTAATTTCAGACGGAGTCCTATATAGCACACTCATATAGATATTCTAAAAAAAAAACAAAAACAAAAAAAAACAAACAAAACAAAAAAAAAAAAAGAACAAAAAACCCCCACAGTCTTCCACAGTGTTGGAGAAAATGCCAAATAGCTAGCTGGTTTTTGCTGAGAGACCAGAGTTAGGACTTGGAAATTGCGGGACATTTCCAGGATGCAGAACTGTCTGCAGAAGCGAAATACCCTCTCCAGCCCCATTTTCTTTTCCAGAATTTCCTTCTTGAGCGAACATAGCCACCACTTCATCCTTCTGCCTCCCTGCCAGCCCTGGCAGAGCCACATTCTTCGTCAGACCTTCCACTCAAATTCAAACAGTGTGGTAAATCCCTTCTGGTTTTGTCTAGGACTAAGCCAAGGGAAGGAGATACATTATTGTTTACATTCAGTAGCAGTGAGATGACAACTACATGAATAAAAAAACAAGTCATAAAAACAAACAAAAAATGTAACATCCAAGTCACCATTGCCTGAGGCTGTACAAAATGTAATATCAAAAAGTCTTTGTTGCAATGTTTTTAGTTAAATTTTGCTTTCCTTGATAGGATTTTTGTTTTGCTGTCAAAAAAATCACCTCATGCTGCTTTTCTCTGAGATGATCACCAAATATATTAATACTAATAACAAAGGCCACAAGTCTTCCAGCCATTAGATAATGTCAATAACTTTAAGACTAAATCTGAAGTAGGAGGGCAGGAGCATTTTAAAAGAGCCAGAAAAGACAGCCAATTGGCAATTTACTAATATATTTTCCCTGTCACACTGTTTGCATCGTCCTGTTACTTCTGTGACATCCAAATCGGATCTGCTTGCAGAATCAGTTGAATTCAAGGACAGCCTAAAGACCATACCACCTTGTTTCATCAAGTGGAATAATTAAAAATACCTTTTAAAGATCTCAAAGATCCACAACTGATGCTTTATGAAAATGTAGAACCCACCATCATGAAAGACCTGACCCTGTATGGTGCCCCCTTCACTCGCACCAGTTTCAACAGGCGGGAGCACCCTCAGTTCTCTTTCACTCAACTCCTGTGTGAGGAGTAAAGCCCAGCACTGTAGTAAACATATTTTAATGTTATCGTTGGTCCTTTTATTTCTCTCCCCTCAATCACTTACTTCCCTTTCCCGGGAATGGCAACAGTATGCAACAATTCACACAGAGATATTAGTCTCAAGGGTGTTTGTTCGCAGAATATGTAGTTCTTCAGTTTTATATTGCTTTATAGCCTTTATAAAAATATCGTCTCCAGGACCTAAAGTATGGGTTTTTTTATAGTAATCTATTACATGCCGCTGGGGTATTTTGAATTGGAATTGTGTAGTTGCATCCCAGTTTTACTACATTTTTCATTCAAATAATGTATGCCATGGAATGAAAGAGCAAGGTCCAAAGTTTGCTAGAGAACTGTAGCCATTGACCCTGATTTTTGGTTCTTTGCACATGCTGTCCTGGGAATCTTACCTGACCACAGAATGATATAAGGTCAAATGGACCTCTTGGTATCAACTGGCCCAGACCTCAACCTGAGCTGAGGTTTGAGACCAGGACTCAGGGACTTGTTCATTACAATTGGGAATATCTCCAAGGATAGAGATCTCTGGGCAATCTGGTACAGTACCTGACCAACCCCATAGTGAAAAATACTATCTTAATACCTAACCAGAATTTTCCCTGTTGTATTTTGTGTCCTTTGCCCCTCATCCCTTCACTCTGCATCTCTAAAAAGATGACAAATGGCTTGGGAGAGGTATATGAATATGCATTTTACTTACACAAGTGTTTTTCATTTTCAAATGCAATTAAAGTGTTTTAAGTTTAATTAGCTACGTGTTCTGCCATTTGAAGTCCCCCCTTAGTTTACTTTAAATCACAGTGAAGGTTCAGAGGGGATTTATTTAAGTTGCAGTGGTTTGAGGACTTCTTTTCAGTGCTAGGCTTGCTCACTGGAGTAATTAAACCTGTATTTCCCTCACAATTTCTTCAGAACTAGCAAGTAGGAGAATTTTTGTGAGGAAAATTTATAAGGAATTCCTTTTATAAGGAAATTTTGAACAACTTTGAGGAAGCTTTCTCATTTATATCCTCTTCCTTTATCACACTGGAGAGATTATGATTTTCAATGCAATCCATGGCTTTAATACACTTGTGTTCACACTGAAGCAGACATTAAATCAGATGAAAACAAAAGTTCAGTAAAATATAAATTTTCAAATACAATTTATTCTAATGAAGTATAATGTTGCCTTTTCCATGAAAAGGACAGCAATATATGCATACTTCTGCAGTACCTTATGCTGAAATGGTAGTAGGTAAGTTGCTGAGACCTGTACTAACAAATGGCCTCCCAAATCCAACAGGAGGCTGGGCTTCATAAGCCTGCCTTGGGTAAAGTGGTTCCCTCTGCAGTACATGTGAAGAGTGGGTCACCTTGCACTGGCTTTTGCACCACGGAGAATAAAAAAGGGTAGAAATACTGAAACATGTGAGTACTCTCCAGTAACATGGGAGAGGCAAATGGAGGTCCCTCTGGGTGGGAAGCGTTTGGGACTGTACCTTCTCCTCCTTCAGTGAATGCTCTCACTACCTGGCTACAATGCAAAAGGTAGTGCAAAACAGCACACTGCCATGGTCCCGAGGCACCGCCAGCCCTGCCTGTCCCTACCTATTCATAGCAAGGTTCCCCCACCTTGCCCACAGCCCAGGACCCCATTTCAGCCTCCCAGGTCTGTCAGCCCCTGCCCCAACAACATTTTGGGGCTGGTCTCTATACTTGGCCATGGACTCACCCAGCCTCAGCCTGTCCCTGTCCCCAGGGGGTTGACTGATGTCTGGGTCTGGGTCTGCCCTGGTGCCTCCCAGAGGCCCTGCTCCTGCCTGGGATGCTGGGACAGGTCCTCGCTCTTGAGACCTACCCCAAGGTGGCTGGACATGCGCATTTCAAAAGAAAGTGGTTCTCCAAGACCACCTAATACTGAAGTAGAGGGCTAATATCTGAATCCAAGTCTCTCAGGCATTCACATCATAAGGGCAAAAGCCTCAAAAAGCAGTTCCCTAGCCCCGAGATGTCTCAGGTCAGTTTGGTGCTTGATATGGATCCCAATTCTTGCTATGGGAGAGGATGATAAGTGGTCCCGTGAACTCTTCTCCTGGAGCTGGGCACCTGTCTTCAGGTTTTGCAACATAACAAGTCATATAGTCTTAAGACCTTTTTTTTTTTTTTTTCCCCAATCTGCAAGTCAGTGCCAAAGCTATTTTTTTGATCTATATCTTACTGAGAAGATACTTTTCTAAGGGAAATGTCAGAAGGCCAAAGGGGACTACTTTATTCTTTCTTCTCATTCCAATGAAGACCAAAATTGAATGAGCAGGAAACAATACTAAATGACAGAAATGGATTTGTTTACCCTCAGGCTGTTTGAACTACCACTTTTCTTTACACCAGGATCCTTTGGGAATTGCAGAAAGCCAATAGTTTTTAACAGCAAAGTTAGTAATCATTAGAAAGAAACAAAAGAATCTCTCCTCCAGCTGGGAGAGAAACTCAAGGTGAAGCAAGGAGGCCTGGAGGTGAAGGAAACAAAGTAGGGTTAGGAAAGGCTATCCTTTGTATGATGCTTTCTCCAGAAAATGATTGAACAGAATGCTGCTATTTACACAAAAAAGGAAAATTCACGGCACAATTTGACAGTCAATTTAAGAGTTATTTAGTGAGATCTGCCAGAAGGAGAGAAGTTACAGGGCACAAAGTCGAAAAATATTCACAGGCCCTTATGTAACTCTGGCTGTGATGCAAACTCCACAGCAGGATTCCAGGCTGATGTTGTTATTCAGACATAAAATTCAAGCTACTCTAATTTTATCTTATGGTGTTTCAGTGCCAGCATAGGTCTACACGGTGTATCTGTATTATAATATAGCAAGCAATACTATCCAGTGCTGTTTTAGCCAAAGATGATAGACATACCTGAAAAGACATGCCTACACTGCAGCCATTTGAAATCATGCAGACATACCAAGTTGCCTTTAAACTAGCTCGTTTGGGTAGCCAGCTCACCTGAAATTTTCTTAAGCACATTATCAGTATTGATTTTGCCACTCAGGTCTCTTGAGGCATAACAAAGAGAGAATAAAGGGGAGGCATTCTGTGCTCAATGGTGAGACTGCCTCTCCTGCTGCTGCCAAGAGGAGGAAAAACTGGACACAAGGACTGGGACAATCATTTAGAAGGTTTTCTCCAACTCCTAAGGCACAGTAAAAGGGCCATGGCCCTCTTACTCACTCTGGCTGTACTGTGCTTTGGTGCTGTAGGTGTCCTTTGTGGAGACCACAGTACAGATTTTTGGCTGAGTTCTGCAGTGACTGTGCCAATATATGTAGACCTTAGGAAGTACCAGATGTACCCAGTGGGGATAGAATTCTGAGAGTCTGAGAGATCACTAATATCCTGTGTGTACTGCTGCAGCTGAAATAAAGCATCGGTGTTGTAGTCTATTTCAAAAGAGATAAACATATTTCTAACTAAATACAAAACTACTTATGATGCACTTCCATCTCTCTGAAGCAGGAATCCACAGGACTCTATGCAACCTGGTTAAAACTGCAAGGGATATTCTCAGAGGCCAAAATAAAACATTCAGTTAGCCAAGAACCTGCCTGGCAATTGGGTGAAAATGTCCAAAGAGAAATTCATCACAGTGTCCCCATTGTAGTCAGCACGGGATGTCTGAGCATACTAAGTAACTTAAAGGTTCAGCTTGGTATGGCCCCTGACTTTTTAATTCTCCACCTCTGCCAGTCTACTAAAATACTAGGTTTTCAGTCACTTCCCCATTCCGTTAATCACAGTCATAAGTACTTTAAAGAAATTCTTGGTCTTTTCCTTAAAATGGAAAAATCACCACTGCTGTGAACTTTAGTGACCATGAATCACAACAGACTTCAAACTTGTAACATCAATTGCAAGCACAGCTAATTGGAGCACAGTCAGGGCTACCTGATCTGACAGACACTCCTACCATTAGTTTTACCTTGGATCATTCTGATTTCAAATGACTCACCTTCACTGCTCTGAAGCGTCTTGGTTCCTGAATGTTATTAGGCCACTGTCATATGTTCCTATCTTATCAGCTCATAGAAGAAGAGTTTGTGCCTACAGAAACACTAAGTGCCTAAAAATCTGTCCCTGAAAGACAGGGACTGGTTGGAGCAGGTCCAGAGGAGGGCCATAAAAATGATCAGATGGATAGAATAATTCTCCTATGAGGACAGGCTGAAAGAGTTGGGGTTGTTCAGCCTGGAGAAGAGAAGGGAGACCTCACTGCAGCCTTTCAATACTTAAAGGGGGCTTTTAAGAGAGATGGCAACAAACTTTTTAGGAGGGCCTTATCTCTTCTTGGGCTCCAGGCCAAAATAATCACAGGCATTTAGTGTGAAAGTGATACACTTACCATTTAAAGTCTTATTCCCTTCTTAATCCCAAACCACTTGCAAGAAAATAAATTATACCAATGAAGGTGTAAAATCCATAATAGCTCACTTAAAAAATAAAAGTTATTAGAATAAATGTTCACTACATACTTTGATGGATTAGCCCCCTTGCTCCCCCTCAGCTTTTGCAATTATCATACAATCATAGAATCAGAATAATTTAGATTAGAAAAGACCTTTAAGATCATCAACTCCAATCATTAACCTAACAGTGCCAAGTCACCACTAAACCACGTCCTAAGCGCTGCAACTACACTATCTCCAAGGATGGTATCTCAACCATTTCCATAAGCAGCCCATTTCAATGCCTCATAGCCCTTTCAGTGAAGAATTTTTTCCTGATATCCAATCTAAGTCCCCCTTGGCATGACTTGAGGCCATTACCTCTTGTCCTCTTGCTAGTCACTTGGGAGAATGAACCAACATTCACCTCACTACAACGTTGCTTCAGATAGGAGGTCTCCCCTGAGCCTCTTTTTCTCCAGGCTAAACAAACCCCATTCCACCAGCCACTCCTCATAAGACTTGGGCTTGAGACCCTTCACCAGCTCTAGTACTTCAATGCCTTGTAATGAGGGGCCCAAAACTGAAAACAGTCTTCATGGTGTAGCCTCACCAGTGCCAAGTACAGAGGTACAACCGCTTCCCTAGTCTTGCTGTCCACACTGATACAAGCCAGGATGCTGTTGGCCTTCTTGGCCACCTGGGCACACTGCTGGCTCATATTTGTCCAGCTGTCAACAAACACTCCCAGGTCCTTTTCCCTGGGCAGCTTTTCAGACACTCTTCCCAAACCTGTAATGTTGCATGCACTTGTTGTGACCCAAGTGCAGGACCCAGCACTTGGCCTTATTGAACCTCATATCATGGGCCTCAGCCTGTGGATCCAGCTTCTCCAGATCCCTCTGTAGAACCCTCCTACCCTCAAGCAGATCAACACTTCCACTCACCGTGGTGTCATCTGCAGATTTGCCAAAGGTGCACTCAATCCCCTTATCCAGATCACTGATAAAGATACTGAACAGAATCAATACCAATACAGAGCCCTGAGGAACACCACTTGTGACCAACCACCAACAGAAGTTAACTCCATTCACTGCAACTCTTTAGGCTTGGTCATCCAGCCAGTTTTTTACCCAGTGAAGAGTACATTTGTCTAAACCATAAGCAGCGAGTTTCTCCAGGATACCATGTTAATATAACTCTGGAAGACTCTTGAGGACCTACACAAGAGAGTTGTGAGAGCTGAAATAGTGGGGACAATGCTAACTTACTGCAAATACCATTACAGAGTAGTTCATTCAGTGGTGAACTGATGCAACCTGGGGTGAATTGCCTGGAAAGTCTTCTTAAGTCATGCAACTATACCAAGAAATAGCTAATACATTTATTTCTGATGAAATGAAACATTTTTTAAAAGATCAGTTCTACTAACCAAGCCTGGAGAGATATTTTAAATTTCAGCATTCACCAAAACAGACCTATATACCTGAATGTATATGCTTACTTACCTGTAAGCTTGGTTACTTTTTTCAGCTCCAATAGAAGATCATGTCTCTCTCTACCCTAGAAACCAATGCAGAGTGGTATCGTCAGACCCTTATGGCTACCACCCTTCTCATCTTCAGTCAGCTAAACAGCTTTTAAGTATTTGAATGCAGTGGGAATATCTATTGATTTAGGGTATGTTTACAATGTAGAGAGGGGAGAGGTCCCTGAAGGCTGCTGCTCACGCTCACTCTGCCTCTGGGAGTTCCCAGGAGCTCTGTGCAGAAACCTCTGTTTCCCCTAGGTCTCAACAGCAGAGAGCTGGGACTGTATCACAGCACACGCAAACTACTACACCTTGCACAACCACAGCTTGCTCAACCTCCTCACCCCTTTGAGAAACACTGCACATAAAGATGTCTGGCAGCATGCACCACATGGTTTGGGGTCTCAGCAGGACTCTGCTGAGCAAGACGGATACCATCACTCACATCAAGGTCATGTGTTGTCTACACAGGTCTTTAGTATGTCCTGTGACAGAACATGAATCCCCTTGTAACTATACACTCAAATGTTACAGGCTAGTGTATGTATTTGTGAAAGGGTAAGAACAGGCATTCTTATAGACATAAGTGAGTTTTACCCTTAATCTTCTAACACCTTCCCCTCATGCATTCAAGCCTATACCCATTCAGTAGCTTTACTCACAACCATGTACATTGCACAGTGAATTTCCTTTGAACAACTGAAGAAAAGCTCACAGACCATTTTGCATGAACAAAAAGAACATGGGTATAGTTTTTCCACTGATAATATAAACACTATCCTTTTGTGAATTCAGCCTTAGAGCATTTTGATAGACAGACAAATAAGGACTTTTACTACAGTCTCTTATTCCCAGGTGGGTGGTATTTTCTGTAGTGCTATTACTACCTGTATAAATAGCAGCACTACTGCTGGTGTAATTTGGAGTGCTGTGGATGTATACACTCTAAGCACAATTGGATAGTTCTTGTTGTTCACCTATAAAACGATAACCACAGTCACCTGGCATATGGTAAATAGATTCAGCAATCTCAGTGCTTCAGAACACTTCCCTAATTTGCCACAAATACAGAACGCTGCATAAAACCTGGCATCCCATGTGAAGCATCTTGTAATTGCTAGCAGAAGGGGGAATACAGCATATTCACATGCCAGTGTACGTCATTTGCAAACATCCACTACCAATTTTTATTTCATAGGCTTTTAGGTTTCAACAAGAGCACTCCTACAGCACTGCATGTTTCTGATGAAATTAGGAGAGAATGTACCGTACCAAATATAATGATCCAGATGAAAACATATTTACAGGGTTTTAGCATTCTTTAGATGGTACATCCACTGTGAAAGTAAAAATTAGGTTTGGCTCAGTTTGGTAGGTGTCCTTTGTTGCATGATTAAGGTTCTATGCTCTCATGTTAATATTTATAAGGAAAATAATTCCAGAATAACAAATATTGCAGCCCATAAACATGAGTATTGGAGGTTTTAAAGGGAAACACGTATTCTTACTTAGAGATATATTCTTGGAAGGAGTACTGCGTTGTTTCACAAAGGTCCACATAAACAAAGAGGTATGTCCTTATGCCTCTAAAGAAGTAAGAATGCATCCCTAATAAACAGCAATATAGTAGCATCACAGTAGTCTTTAGCTATATAATGTCATTCAGGAATGGAATTTACTGTCACATATTCTTAAGGGCAGCAAAATATTTCTGTCATAAAAACATTAAGAGCAGCCAACTCATTAAGAACATTAAGAGCTGTCCTAGTCCTACAGTTAGACTATCCAATCTCATAATATTATGGGATGTATTTATGTTATATGTCAACTCTCACCTTCCATTTCTCTCTCTTTTTCCAAGTTTATTGATTTATTGCTGTAGAACATGACAATTTCTTACGAGGTATTGCTTTCCCTGGTGGCACTTTTTTTTCACCAACTAAAGCTGAAGATTTGGGATGCAATTCCAGTGTGCTATTGAAAAGGGTAATTTGCTTCTGAGATTCAAATACTATTTTTTACTTGGATTGAGCAAAATACATCAATTTTTCAGTATTATGACCAGCCAATAAATTCCCCCTACAATGACATTTTAGTTGATTACACTCTTATAGTTTTCATGTCACTCTGGATATTAATACTTAAGAGGCTTGGTCGCCATCTCTTCATCTTACTTAAAACTTTACTGAATTTATTAAAAATATTAATGTAATTTTAAATGTAATTAAAGCAGTTTCACACAAGGAAAAAGACACTTGAAACGTCGGTTCTGCCTGTGTGCTTACATCTGCCATGATTGAGAGTGTTTAGAATTCAGCCTTTTCATTACATAACAATGATTAATTTTCTCCTTTTCAGAAATGCTAGTCTTAAATTTACAGTATTTTCTTTTCAGTGGTAATTGCAAAGATAAATCTGGTGTGGATTTTGCAAAATACAATTTATTAAAGGGCAAATACAAACAGAAGCTTTTCTATTACCTTTAGCAGATTGAATCACACCCTATGACCTTGGCAGGAAGAGGGTTAAAAAAAATAAAAAAAAAAGTAAAACATATTTCTCTTCTTTTAACTAGCCCTAGACACATTACATAAGAACAGTATTATGATATTCTAAGTACCTTTGTGATTCCTCTTTTCATATTGTTTACAAAATATTTTATCCAAGTAACAAATTTAATTTCGTGCTCTCGTTATGCAATCTGGAAATAGAAATTAATAAACAGATAATTTAAGACATCCCTTTTTTCCTTACTGTCTAGTTACATTAGTTATTATCTCTCATTGTTATTTTCCAGTGGAACTGATTTCTAAAGTAGTTACTTGGAGAAATATTTGCAGTATTTCCAAGGAAACAAGTTTTCACGAGTGACATGTTTTAACTGTCCTGTTCTGGTCTAAATATCTGTTCTTTTTCATAGGCTTTTTTTTTTCAGTCGTCTTTCTGTAAGAATGAGACATTTCCATACCAAAACCAAAATTCTTCAAATGGAATGATTATGCATTACTGCATGTATCTCTATGTATATGTATTTTAAAAGATTAAATCCTGGACATTCTTCCCTTCTGCATGTAAACGAATCTCCACAAGCTCCTTCTTTGGAAAAAAAAAAAAAAAAAAAAAAAAAAAAAAAAAAAAAAGAGGTCAAAACAACCCGTTTTTCGATAATTAATTCTGGCTCATCTATTACTGTTATAGGCACAGACAGTATATTAGTTTCTAAGTTTTTCTTCTTTGAATAAACAGTTACATATGCAAATCTAACATGTGAAGTTGGAGGAGTGCTCAATTTTTGCACGTGCCATATGAACTGCCCAGAGGGAAGGGAACTCTTTTTGCTTGAGAGACACTTAGCAGCAGGGTCCCTCACACATGGTGGATTTCTTATTACAGTTGATTAACTTCTGTATTTCTTTATTAATTTTTGTACTCCAATCAGATGAACCACCCTTGTGTCCCATAGTTTTAACCTGCTCACATTATATGATTTGTATAGCTGTTCCCACTTGACCCTATTGTTAGACTGAACTTCTTCCAGCCTGAACAGTCTACCTCCAACCACACAACAGCATTCACCAGGTCAAAAGTTTTCCAGCAAAACTCCTAAGAGGACTGATTTCACTAAGCAGATGAAAGTCACCCATAGTATATTGGTCCTACACTTAGGGATCCTTCCTTTTATTTCAGAGAGTGTTCAAAGCAAAGCCCCTGATCTGGTTCAGCATGGCAACTAAAGAATTCAGTATCTATGGTTGCCTAATAACTGTGCACTAGGAATCAGTTTTCATTATAAGCTCTGGAGAACACATGGAAAATACCCAGATAAAGAGTTGAGGCATCAACCAATCAAGAACCAATCAAACAAAGATCATGCATATGTAAAATTTGCAGTGTGAGTTACGGGATAGATCCATTGAGAGATTCAGGTCAGAGAAAAGACAAGAGTAGTGGAAGGGAGCCTGGCTGTGGGCATAGATATACACAGAGAAGCATGCAGAGAGGCTGAAAACACCATGAAACCTTTATCAAACCAAGTCAATGCACATTTGAGCCCCTATATAAGGCAAGTCTTTATTAGTTTTGGCAGGACCTCGTCCTAACTACAGTCATTCTTTCTTGGGAATGGCATCTTCTCGGGGCACAATACTGTGGAGTTTGTTCTACACAAATTTGTTTATCACTATCCAACTATACATTGTTGTCATGCCATGACATGTAGCAAGGAGGAAGCTGACAATGGAATATTATAGGAAAATAAATTTTTGACAAAGTGAAAAAAATAATAATCTGGCTTTTAAAAAGCCAGAAAATCTTTCTTTAAAGTCACATCAAGAATCAAAGAACACTTCGATGCAATAACTCCTGAGTGTATTTGGAGAAGCCTTGCTTAATCCAGTATCAATGTCAAGCAAGAACTTCAGAAGTGGCAATTAGAGAGGAGGGAATACAACACAAGACATGAGAGTGTGGCATGTGGTAATGTACATGAAGGTTTTTTCAACATCATGCCCTGGGGTGGGGCTTGGGAAAATGTTTGTTGACATTTCATTTTGACTGCCTTTTATCTATATTCCACTTTGTATGGAATAACCTTAAAATGCCTAAATAAAGCTGCCAGGATTATTTGTATGGACACAGTCACAGACTGGAACTATTCAGAAGAGAACTGGAAGAGTTTTTAGTATCAACAGTCCCCTACAGCAAGACTGGTTTAACTAAACATAACTAACAACATATATTACTCAAGTCCCTAGCTAATACGTATTTCTGTTTATAATCTAGTCCATCTCAATAATTTAATATGAAATAGACCAACATTATATAAAATTTGTTTTAATTTGAAACTTTTACCCACAAAAGTCAGCTCTTGCATGTTGCTTTAAATCACATGACTAGTTTCTAATAAGTGATTGATGCATTCTTTATAATATAGTTTTTTAATACAGTGTATCGACTAAAAGGTACTTTGCTATTTTTCTGCCAATTGTATTATTACTTGGATAACTGAACACAGAAACACATGGACAGTTGTCCTCTACTGCAGACTGTTATGATCCACTTATTTTAATATAATCTCATAGCAGATTAATGGCAAAATATCCTCCTGTTGATGTAAATATAGGGTAACGGTAATATTTATTAAAGGTATTTAATTCACCACAGAGATGAGACACTAGGGAAAAAGAGAGAAAAGCACTCAATATAAGTGAAATCTCCCCAACAACTATATTAACATCACTACCACACATTACAAACTAAGAATGCGGTGTTAACAAATATTCAGGCTGATTCGAAGATCACAGCAGGAGTTAGAATGCCTGCTTTCAGCTTGGAGTTCTTAAATTGCCACACACTGGACAATAAAAATTATGGTGGATGGAAGTGATTTAAATAACTTCACTCTTTGCTTGCTTAGAAAACCTTACTAGTAGCACAAGCTTAAACTCTGTGATAATGGACAAGCACAACATTTACTAAACCCCTTTATCTAGGGAGCTGAACGTCATCAGAAAATAAAAATATGTACAGCAACTACTGGATAACAAAAAAAAAACCCAGACACAAAAAAGGTGAGAGAAAAGCAGCTCAGAAATATTTACTGTTATTAGCTTTTTTAAAAGACAAAACAGAATTGACAAATGAGGTTAAAAAAAAATAAAAAGAGAAAGAAAGGAAAAGTAGATGTGAACCTGATCTCTAGACTGCTACATAAAATATGTTTGAAATCACTCAGCATTGTATTCAGAGAAAGTAATCCTAAAGAAGACTTCTCATCAAATCTGAAAATCAAGGAAAAAAGGAAATAAAAAGGGTCAGAGTTGACAATTAAGTGTGGAAGATAAAATATCAGAAAACATTAAAAGGAGCATTCAGCTGGAAAGTGTATTGATATGTAATCTACGTAGTAATCTAAATACATAAATTAAGCTAGGTGTTTAAGGTCCTATAGTTAGTGAAATGTATTCAGCTTTAAATTCAACATTTACACCTCAGTAGCTAAAAAAGTCTTAGATTGTGTATATTACTGGATTTGTATTGGGAGAACTCTAAAGTTAGACTGTTTATAGTACAAGATTTTATTGGGAGAACAGAAAAATAGGTGTATTTATTACTCAAATCACCTGCATTTTAGGAATTTAATTCCAGCTGAAATCCTTCAGAAAGAGCTTTGTAAAACACTATAAGGTAGATATGAGCTGGGAATAGCCCTGGCCCAGTGCATGGATCCAATGAGGTGGTGAAACAAGACATGTTCATGACCAAGCACTAAAAAAAATACCTGAAGTTAGGTTTATTCTCCAGAGCATCAGTCATACAAGATCTGAATATTTGCACATGTACATGTATATATTTTGGTAATCATCTGAAACCTCAGGAATATGCCAACTTTTACCTTTCAAATTGGATCACCTATAGTAACTAAGCAAAAATTTCACACTTGTAAGTGGTTCTGATAGCCATGAGCCAAGAACAATTTAGGTCCACAAATGTAAATGCTTCTGTAAGTGCTTGATGAATGCTTTTAAGCTTTGATGCATTATTGTAAAAAGTTACAGCAGAAGATTTACCAGAAAATGATTTTGTATGCTTGTGAGAAAATCCTCAGCTGGTTGAGTAGTAAAAGTAATATTCATAAATATGTTCTAAATGTTTTTTTTACCAGCAAAACAGAGCAACGCTCAGATGTTTTTCCATCTGGACTGTGAGAAGTTTTCACTTACACAAAGCAAAAGATAGAATAACTCAGTGCTTTAAAAATAATTGAAGCAAGTGAGATTTGTGTGTGCTTAGAAAAGTATGAAAGCTTTTATTTTATTTCATATGTCATATGTTTCCTAATTCCCCTCTTTCTTTGTTCCAGTTGTCATTTCTGCTACACACAAGAACTGTCCAACACGGAAATTACATGAAGAGTCTGACACCTCCAAATATGAAACCATGCAGATGTTTTTCACTGAAGATTGAGACTCAGGAGTATTTGTACACAAACAGTGTACTCAGATTACACAGAACAAACCAAGAGCCATAGTGAGACATATTTTCTTAGAATAATTTCTTTAAATTTTTCTATTATTTTATTTTCTATTATAGTACTGTAAAATTTTGGAGATAGATGGTAGCTCCTTGAGGGCATCATAAGCTTGCGGCTATAGGTATAAACATAATTATAACTTACTGACTTCTCTCTCATTGCCCTCAAAAACTCCATATCCCAATGTACCCAGTACAAGACAGAGCCAAAGGCTGCCTTTTGGGTCTTTTAGCTATCTTACCCTGTTAAATTTCTCCCACCCTACCTCTGTGTCCATCTGCACAGCTTACCCCTTCAGGCTACCTCTGGGTGGCCTGATTCAACTTGTACAGCTACAAGCAATAGGTGTAAGTGTAACAATACAAAGGAGATCGATATCTGCCTCTACATCTAGTCCAGATGACCTAGGACAGACCCTTCTGAAGCAGCTTCTCTCCCGGATTTTTGAAATGACTCACCCGTTTTATCACACTGAGGGATTTTTATCAGTTATCAGGAGGAGTTGCGCCACAATACCAAAAAGCAGCAAACAAATACCTATCAAAGTGATCAAGCTAGGACTTGCTTTCACTTCAGATAAGTTATTGGACGAGCAGTGCCTGCTACTATCGACAGCCCCACCAGCAACTCTGTTAAAATGGGTTGCAGTGAACTGTGATTTGGAAGCATTTTATCAGCATTTCAGAGAAGGCTAGGGACTGGGGTTTTTCAAAAAGCACTGTCCAGCAGCCAGACTGAGTTTCCACATAGGGTCCTAATTCTCCATCCCAAAGGTTACCAGCAGCCAGGTCTCTCCTCCTTCGAAAACAAATCTGCAAGTTGTTTTTGGTCCATGGTCCTCCATGCATCTGCTGGTGCTGAATGAACACCTTTTGTTTATAGATGCTTGAATATTGCCTGTATGCCTACTTTCCCTAGTGAAAGATCTCAGATTGTGTCACTGAGGGAAATGTCAGTGGTTTTGATACAGAGAGATTTGGAGGGATTCTAGATGGTCTGTATGATGAAGAGGCAGCCTGTGTGTCAGGCCTCTGTGGTTAGTCTGTGCCTATACCCTTACTCTGGGACATGTACATGAAAATACATGGAAATGTTTAACATGCACTATCCACAATAAGGCAGCTTACTTTTTGCAAATATTTATTCACAGAATCACATGATGATATTGGGTTGGAAGGGACCTCTGAAGATCATCTAGTCCAACCTGACCAAGCAGGTCCACCTAGGCCAGGCTGCACAGGAATGTGTCCAGGAGGGTTTTGAATGTCTCCAGAGACAGAGACTCTCCCATATCTCTGGGCAACCTGTTCCAGTGCTCTAACACCCTCAAAGTAAAGAAGTTCCCCCTCACGTTTAGATGGAACTTCTTATGTTCAAGTTTGTGCCCATGACTTCTTGTCCTGTCACTAGGCATCACTGAAAAAGACTGGTCCCTTCCTCTTGACACCCACCCTTTGTTGGCATTGATCAGATGCCATCTCAGTCTTCCCTTCTCCAGACTAAAACGATCCAAGTCCTTCAGACTTTCCTCATAAGAGAGATACTCTAGTCCCCCAATCATCTTTCTAGCCCTCTGCTGTAGCCTCTCCAGCAGTTCCTGTCCTTTCTGAACTGGGGAGCACAGAACTGGACACAGTACTCCAGACGGGGCCTCACCAGGGCAGATTAGATGGGCAGGATAACCTCCCTGGATCTGCTGGCCACACTCTTCCTGATGCACCCCAAGATGCCACTGACCTTCTTGGTCACAAGGACACGTTACTGCCTCGTGATCATCCTGTCATTCACCAGGACACCCAGGTCTTTTTCCTCAGAGCTGCTCTCCAGCAGGTCAGAGTGCAATCTGTACTGGTGCATTGGGCTATTCCTCCCCAGGTGCAGCACTCTATACTTGCCCTTGTTGAATTTAATTNTTGGCATTGATCAGATGCCATCTCAGTCTTCCCTTCTCCAGACTAAAACGATCCAAGTCCTTCAGACTTTCCTCATAAGAGAGATACTCTAGTCCCCCAATCATCTTTCTAGCCCTCTGCTGTAGCCTCTCCAGCAGTTCCTGTCCTTTCTGAACTGGGGAGCACAGAACTGGACACAGTACTCCAGACGGGGCCTCACCAGGGCAGATTAGATGGGCAGGATAACCTCCCTGGATCTGCTGGCCACACTCTTCCTGATGCACCCCAAGATGCCACTGACCTTCTTGGTCACAAGGACACGTTACTGCCTCGTGATCATCCTGTCATTCACCAGGACACCCAGGTCTTTTTCCTCAGAGCTGCTCTCCAGCAGGTCAGAGTGCAACCTGTACTGGTGCATTGGGCTATTCCTCCCCATGTGCAGCACTCTATACTTGCCCTTGTTGAATTTAATTAGATTCCTCTCTGCCTAACTCTCCAGCCTATCCAGATCTGGCTTATTCTTGGTTTTCCATCTTACAATGGTGCAAAAATAACCCCAAGATGAAATCTGGCAGGTGTTTGGAAGGTGTGAGGAAGAGGACACTAGCCCTCAAGTCAGGCAGGAGCACAGGTGATTTGTGCCTTACAACTCTATGTACCATGCCAGTCTATCTTCAAACAGGGCAACACATGGCCTTTTCTGGTTAATGACAGAGTCCAAGCCCAGGAATATCACAGAGGTGTTTGCTCTTTAGTGGAGCCAGAACAGCTTCCGACAGGGACTAACATGTGCTAATCCTCACAATGTTCCTTTCAAGGTCCCTTCCAACCTAGACAATTGTGTGGCTCTATGTTTCCTGTGCTACCATGTAAGACAATCTTACCAGCAGTGCCAATGACCTTGGATATGCCCCAAAAATACACTCAGTGATTACTACAGAAATTGAGAACAGATGTAGACAGAGTTCATCATAAGTACCAGGTACTGGGACACCATGCCAGTAGTTGGCAATTTGTTATTGCAAAGATGTGTGCAGGTGGGTGCCTTCACACTGTGGAAGCTGATATTTTGTTGGGTAAAAAGGGTGCTGCCTGCACTGGGTGCCAGAGCTTTAGATGATGTATACTCTACTAGTGTGGCTGACAGTGCTGTGTATCAGCTGCTCTGAGGATTTGTGATGCTGTTGATGAGGCCTCCCTTAGAATTATAACTATTCTTTGCAGTGACATGAGCGTGTGTCCTGACTCTGGGAATGGATGTCCTTTCTCTGGTGCCATTCACACTTTCTGAACACATACACACAAACAGTGCTCTGGATACTGTGGGTGCTCATCAGGGTTAATCAGCTGGACTACACCTCATAATCCTTCACAAGATATTTATTTATTGGTGGATCTGACATGACAACTATTCACATGAGATTGCCATGGCCAGCTTCCAGGAACTGATGAGTGCTTATTCCTGAGCTATTGTAGAGGCCTGGAAATGGAAGCCTGGCTGAAATAATTGCCTGTCAAAAATGAGCCACTTACAGAAGGACAGTATCAGCCACATGTTAGGAGGGAACAGCGTTCATCAGAGCTCCACCTGATTTGAGAGCAGACAACACAGCTTCTTTAAGGGGAAAGGAGCCAACAAGTATGTAGGTAAAGATGATCTAGTTGACACACCTGGATTTCCAAGAGGTTTCTTAAAACCCTTTCATCAAAGACAAAGAAATTATGCATGCATAAAAAATGAAATGGTATACAAAACTCAAAAGAAAATATTGGAGTAATGGTTATTTCTCAACGCAATCACTAGTCAAATTATTCATGGATCTGTGCTGGAAAATTTTCTGTTTAAGATAGATACTTAAAATTTTATCACCTTGAGAAGAGGATGAGCAGGGAGATAAGAAAATTTGCAGATGATACACAGCTACCCACAGCACTAAGAACAAAAACTAACCATGATGAATTCTTTTTGACCTTAAGGGGCCAAGTGACTGGAGAATAAAAAATTGGTAGATGAAATTTAGTGTAGATAAATGCAAAGTGATGCACATGGGGAAAACTAATCTTAGCTTTACACAAAAAAAATATGAGCTCTGTACTGACCATTTGGGAACAAGACCTTCATGTTATTATATATAGGTCCATAAAAACCATTGGGTTTGTGTTCTATAGCAGCCAAAAGAACAAAACGAATGTTAGGAATTATCAACAAGAGAACAGAGGACAAAACAGAAAATACCATGCTGAAGTATAAATCCATGGTTTGCCTGTGCCTTGAATTTGTGTTCAGTTCTGATCTCCTAATCTGCAAAAGGACAAACAAGGTTCATAGAAGGCAAACAATGATAATCAAAAGTGGGAAGAATTTCAACAAGAGGAATAACCGAATTGGCTGGGACTCTACTCTGGAAAAGAGGCATCCTAGGAGCACACATTAAAGGTCCACAAAACCCTTAGAAACATAAAGAAGGTAGGTATGAACAAATTGCTTACTGCCTCTTTGAATACAAGAACTAAAGACAAAGAAGCAAGAGCTGGGTTCAATACCAGCAAAAGGAGACAATTCTTACGCAAGTGGGTAGTAGATGCTTGGAACTCCTTGCTATTGTGGATGCAAAAAAAGCTTACATGGGTTTAGAAACCAGAGAAGCGCTGCACAGGCAAACACCGAACACATCTTACACAGCAACATGACAGACTATGAAGACCCCAGAAAATAACCTGTAGTGATCTGAGCAGTCACAGCTAGAAGAATACTAAGGAAGTATCCTGTGCATGGTATGAACAATAGAGTCCCTTTTTTTTTTTTATGCTCTGCCTTTACCCCTCACAGAGAACTACCTGTGGCTGCCTTTCCATCCTTAAATGGGTGGCCTATTTTTGATTATTCTGCATTATGAGAAAGAAGTGGTACTAATGATGCATGCCCAGCGCACAATCCTGAGTCTGCATATGACACCATCCAGGGAACTGTGTTTCCTGAGCTGATCAGATTCTTAGCATTGCAGCATGAGTAGTTCCATCCCTACTTGTTGTCCTTTTCTGAAAACACTTTAATTTTCAAGTCCATCTCTTCTGCATATACAAGTTTATGTTTCAATATTGATTCATTATCAAGTCAAACACAGCACCATTAAAAAGTCAACCTTTACTTACACCAGTGCTGTGAGATAAGGTAGCTACTGCTTTCTCTAAGCAAAAGGAAGATTGAATTGCTTCAGTCATGCCAATGCAGTAACACTTTTGTTTTCATGCAGTCACTATAATTTTTTTCTAGACTGTTTGTTCTGCTCTTTCTTTTAAGCCCTTTGCTAGTGGATAGATCTCTACTGACACATGAATGACGAATGAACCTCCTTCTGTGATGTTTATGTTCTCTTGATTGTTCTGGACACTTCACCTCGGCTTTCTGTATGCTAGATTTAATTGGCATTGGACTAGAGTCAGAAAGTGATTGGTTCAGCGTAGCAGATGGCAGTCCTGGACACATCTCTGCTAGAACTGGACACTATGCTACATCCCCAACAAAACTTTTCTTAGTAAAGGTAAGATATATCTTTTCTCATTTTTAATGCATTATATTTGGGCACTAAGCCCAGAGAAAGTTTGGGGTAACATCTATATCTATTATCACTCCAGGAGTGTAATAAAAGAAGGTCTGAGGAGCAGCACAGCAGGGGGTTGATTCATTTTTAACTTAAAGAGTAATGATCTAGCACCTTTCCCTGCTCCAGCAAGTAAAGTGGAAAATCTTGTTTAAGAAGCTTCTAAAGATGGTGTTAATTCATTCTCCTATTTTAGTATGTGTGGTTTGGATATTACTTCTTTGCTAACCATTTTGCATATACAGCAATGTTGGATTTAGAAACACAACCAAAATACGAACTTTTTAAAGGACTCCAAGCATGGACACCAGACAAATATAGAAGCCATTTTGCTTTACCTCACTGATTTCAGGTACCCCGAAGACTTCTAGAGTCTTACTACAGACTAAAATGGGACCACATCCTCAACTGGCACAGCTCACTTGGCTTCACTGTGCAAATTCAGATCTATCTAATACATCTTAGTCCAGAAACTGTCCCATGCAGGTTCTGGTCTCCAGTTACTGACAGGCTAGATAGCAGAAAAGCCCCCAGTGAGCAAGCACATCATACATAATACCCCAGTATTGCCCATCTAATCTGCAACAACATTTGTCCCCACACCAAACTGTGGAGCAGACCCAGCACCATTTCTCAGCCACAAGTCCTCAGTGTCCTGTGCTCAGGGCCTTACATAAGGGGCTGGCATAATTCTGTGCCATATATGTACAGCAGCCCGTGCCTCCAGCTGACGTATGTTCAGTAGGATTCTTTACACTTGGCAAGCTTTGCCTAGAGATTTTGGACCTTTTATTTTCAGATTTAGCCCAGCAGATTTACCACCAAGAATAAGAATCAGTTTTTACCTCCCAAATTCCAGTTCAGCGGAAACCAGTATCTAAAGGAGTAGTTATTGCTTTACCAGTGCTCAGTTGTTTACATCAGAAATACCATTTTCTTCTCACCCCATTTCAACTGCACTTTGGGTACAGTTAATGCCTTAGAAAAGGTGCCAAGAGGGAGTCCTTTCTCTGCCTGAACAAAAGATGCTGCTTTTAGCTTCTGTTTTATTTCTGTTTTGTCTGCATTTCAGAAGAAGGCCGGCACTTTAAACAGCAATTTGGAATCAGTGTTTCCTGCTGTATTTCTCTTTCAGGCAGTGCTGATGTATGTACATTTTGAAAGGACAATCCTCCTTTGTCTCTCAGGCTGAACATTAAACACTGCCAGAGCAGCAGAGCAGAGGGCCACTGGGAGGTGAGCGGAGGCTGCCAGCTAGGCAATCTGGAGAAAGCCTGATGAAATCTTCTTCTCAGCTACACTGCCTGTCGACTGACAACAAGAAAATACTTCCTTCACAGAAACTGCTTGATATATTCAGTCATATATCATGTATTCCCTTCTGGAAGGTAATGGCCAAATAACATGATATTAAACAGCCTTTTAGAATGATAATGGTGCATCTCAGTCACTAAAAAATAATGCTCTTTTCTATGTGGAAACTCTTTATTATTCAGTACAGATGCTTGACCACAGCCCCATATTTCACCTGTATGTCATGCATTGCCTCTTTTTTTCCCCTTTATCTGTATGTACTGATATAGCACATAAATACAAACCAAACACATATGTACTTAAAAATACAAATACAATCTAGTAGAAAGCACAGTGTGTTTTGTTATAGTATGTTTTGGAGAGAGATTTTGAAGTTCTACAGATATGAAAATCAATGCCAACAGTCTCCTACCAGATACACGCAGTAAAGACAAAGATGCAGCAACCCAATAACAGGGTCCCAGATGAGCCTGCTTGGCTCCAGTGCAGATCCCCCTCCCCAGTGTGAGACTGAGTTGCTCACCTTTTGAATGACTAGACTTCAGGCCCTAATTTTCCTTGATTTCCACTGCATTAGTACTAATCTGTGCTTCAACTTCTCCCGTTCTCAAAAGCAGCATTTATCACTGCTTTGCCCCTACCCCCTCAAAGGTTGTGTAGACATTGTTGCAATTGGAAGGACTCTGTCTCCTCTCCACCCCCTGCAGAGCTCTCACCTCCTTCCTCGTTGGTCTCAGTGCGGTAAAGGCCTTCTCATAGCCACGGCCAGCTGTTTTTCTGTCTAGAGTAGGCTTCTCCATGGATGCACCTGTGCTGCCTGCTGCATGTTGAGCTGATTCAAGCATCTGAGGATGCTGCAGCTGCTGTTTGAAGCATCAGCTGGTAACTCTTTTCTCTCTGCAGGCACCAACCTCTGCTGTCAGCCTTATTCCCCCTGACAACTAAGGATCCAGTGCTGCACGAGCTTGGTACCGGGAGCTTTATGCACCAGCTGCTCTGGGGAGATAGGAGATAGGGTGTGAGCAATGTTGAGCATTTTCTTGCAGACCTAAAGCCCAGAGAGCCTATATAAGAGTTTGACACTATTATTGCCTTTCTTGCAACTGTAGCCTGCCTTTTAAGATATCCTTTGAGGTAGGTATTACACAAAAAGAGGTTTCACAGCATTTAATTTCAAGCACCTGATTCACTCTCCATCCCTGACTCCCCTCCTTCCTCTGTGCTCGGTGCCGGCAAGAGCAGAGCACCTGAGACTGGGAGCCCATATCACGTTCAGCCATACCCAGGGCAACCCCAAATTGAAGCCTCACACTTGGCGCTTCCCAGACTTTCACCCTCATCAGTCTCTGCTGCAAATATAAGTACTACTATTTGTTTAAACGTGGGGAACCCAAACAATGCCTGAAGGACGGATCTTTGGGCCCCTGGAGGCAGATCCCCACAGTACCTTGTGGGCTCTAGGCCGGTTCTTGCCCGCAATGAACCTCCTCTCATGGAGAGAGAAGAGCAGAAGCCGGGCGAACATGGTGTGCACTGCACAGGGGCAACCAGCCAAGCAGCTACAGCCTTTGCATTTGCCAGTCATGCTTTTGTCCCTTCTGTTTGCTGTTCTAGCTCAATTTATAATGGTTATAATGTAAACAGCAAGTACGTTCCGATGCCATGCTGTGTCTTCTATCAGAAGCACAGTAAGGATTTATTTTTTTAAATTGTGTAGTTGCCAATACTCTCTGGATGTGCCAGCAGACCCAAAAGAGACCATTTTTTTCACTAAGAATAAATAGGGGGCCAACTAAGCTTTCTGAAGAGCTGATGAAAAAAAACCCCTATGTCTGTTCGTACCTCCCGATTAGAAAAAGGCAGGTTTTACCAACAGATCTCTTTGTTTTTCTCAGTTAACACATACTATATGTCAGAAGGACAGACTAGTGAACCCAAAGTACAGATTTTAATACAGAGTACAATTAATGCACAAGGCCAGAATCTAAAAGGACACAACCTACACAGTTTTCACGTGCTATAGCATGGAGACTCGAAACTGTAAGCATATCATCAGACCTGAGCATATATTAAGTTTGAAAGAGCAGGGAGATGACATTGCACTTACTTAATTTTCTTATGTCCAACGTTAATATGATCTAATGATCATCCGAAGCAACCATAATGGTTTATTACTACTTACTGAAAGGGAAGAAAATTGGATTTGAACGATTATATAAACTGTTGCCAAATAGATTGCATGCAATCTATATAATATATTTGTAATTTTACACACACACCCATACACACACACACATCTTGATGGCATCAAGTAGTAATTAAGGAAGAGGAAATCAGATAGCAGCCTTATGCAACTGAATTAAAGGACCCTCAGGAAAAGGTTTTTTCCCAATACCTTTCAGGCTTAGTATTTGTATGTTGTTGATAACTATTGGTATAATTCAGAGCTCAGATTCTCTCCACACCAAGCTGGGCAACTAGTGGGCTGACTTAGACGTTGTTTGTACATCCTTCATTTCTCTAGCTAAACTACAGATGGTCCAGAGCACTTCAGTTGGCTCTTAGCAGCAGCATAAATTAGGCACAAATATTTTTTTATTCCCCTTCTCTAAAGTTTCTTGAACCTTCACCTCCTCAGGGTGGCCACATGCTGTTCAGAATTGATCCCTAAATCAGAAGCACCTCTCCTGCTCAAACACTTTTAATGTTAATTTGCAGCAGACTTCACACATTTTGGCTTGAAAGAGCTGTAAAAAAACAGCTGTTTTGCTTCCAGCTTCTATCAAACAATGCTATTATAAAACCCATTTCTTTTTTATTTTGTTTAGACTGACTATTGACTGTTAGAAAGTAAGGGTAAAACACAAATCATCCCCTCAGAAAACAAATGCTGGTAAAGGAGAAGAACAGAAATGAAGAGCCATGTAGAGACTCACTCTTCACAGGGGATGAGGCAGGGAAAACGGTCTTTCTGTTTCTCTTCATTTGGTGCAGGATTTTAGATTTCTCTGTGACAGAGCCATATAAAAAAATTAGTCTGCAGTGTCTCAGCTACAAGCAGCTCATTAAAAATCTTTCTCTCAACTGGCTTATGACAAAAAAAAAAGGTACCAAACTGTTTCTAATCCAAATGTCTTTGAACTCGACAAAACCATAGACTGGCACAAAACCAGAAGGAGCTAATCCTACATATACTACACCTTTGGCTCCTCAGCCACCTTTCTTGAAGGAATATGTTCCTTAATGTTTCACTATACACACAGGATCTTGTTAAACATATTCTTCTAGGTCTCTTAAATAAAATCAAAGACTGTTAAAGAAAGAAAGCAGCCATATAACTGGAGACATCAAGTTACCTTACTCAGCCATCCCAGATGTGCTTATTCATTCGCCTCCCTAAAAATTCCAAAATTATTTGTCTCTCTGGTATTACTGTACACTGTTTTCAACAAGTTGTCTTTAAATACTTAAATAATACTGGCTTTTACTACCTAAAGCAAGTAATTTTGACTATAAGCTCTTCCTCTAAGTTCCTAATGCATTGACATAAGATAATACTTAATTGTCTTCTAGATACTGTTCTTGATAAAACACACTGTCCAATAAAGTCCAGGCTACAGCAACTCTAGCCAGTGATCCACCTCTACTTAAGTGAAACAATTTATTGGTCATATTACATTCCATTACATATCTTCTGTCAAAAAAAAGAAGAAATACTGAGGGTTTCCCAATGGACCGACAGACAAGTTTTGAAACTAGATTGTGCCCCTCTTTCTGTAGATAACTAAGGTGTAGAAAATACTGAAAAAAAAACCCTTACTTTCTTCTAGGGGAATTAAGCTGGGTGGGTAACCAGACCTCTCAAAAGACATGTGTCATTAGATTTTAGTGTTTATAGTGGAACTACAATTTCTAAAGAACAGTTAGTATATGGCAGTTCCCAGTCTGCTATTCTCCACATAATGCCCTGTTAATGTCAGCATGACATAAAAGGATGTAACTACTGCAGCAGGGCTTTCACCAGTGCAAAACACAATGAGTCTTTACTCCCAGAGCATAATATTCCCTGACGCTCCACTTACAAAAAGTCATGAATAATGTTCCTTTGGAATTGAAGCTTAAAGTTCCCTCTGGTAGAATTAGCTTTTTATCATTTTTTAATTATTGGAAGAAAAAAAAAAAAAGAAAAAAGGAAAAAAGTAAAAGAGGCAGATCCATGGTTAAACAAGTCAGGGAACAGACCTTAATTCCTTAATTTCTACTTGTTTTCTAATTTATCAGAAGATTTCTCTCATGTTCATCTGCACATAACCTTAAGAAATACTAATACTTCTCAGTACTGTATATCTTTCTGTCTCAGAAGCTTGGAAGATCTTGTCAAACATGAATGTGCTGCTTATCACACAACTCTTGTAGTTCTGAGAAATCTAGGTTTCCCTCAGCATGTAGGCACCAGGCAAACAGTATGACCTCCTCAATACAATACAATGAGCTTAGATAGACCTGTGCCTCAGTCACAAACTAATTTTTCTTCTGTTCTCAAGTATCTTAAGGACTAACCCTGACGAGTCTGGTTACTAGTAGTGGTTCAAACACTATGCCTTTATTAAAAAGATCTTTAAATAATGAAAAAAATGCCTATTTTTTAAAGCATGCGAAATTAAATAATTACTTTTCATGTTCTTCCTTTCGAAGTTCATTTTAAGAAGCAGAAGAGAAAAGGAAGCAGGAAGAGAAAAGGAGAGTTTACAACACACAGTCATTAAAAAAAATCCAACCCAAAGAAGTCATGCATTTTTCACCACAGTTTTGAAGTGTGTAATGAATATTACATTGACTCTTTAGTTATTTAATAAGAATTTTTGGCCACTATTTGACCAATTCATTTGCTCAACTGAAGGCATTATCAATAGTACATGATTCTAAGCCTGTGTTGGGTTTACATGTCTTTGTAGAATCAGACCCTTAGACATCAAACAAAGCTGAAAGTTTCCCGATTTTTAAGCTGATATTTAAAGGCTTTATTGCATCTTGCTTTTATAGTGGAAAGGTTAAGCTGACCGTATATTCTTAACATCTCTGCAATTTTCCTTGTTTTTACAAAAAGCAAATACTTGAGGTTAGTGAAAATCACAACAACTTGGGAATGGGGGAAGATAAAAATCAAAAGGTAAAACTGTTGTTGCCATGATACATTTTTAAGAGGCTTTCTCATACTCACATAACGGGGCAAATGCAGGATTGGCAGAAACCAAAGAGGGAGAACTTCTTAGCAGGCATTTTGAGGACAGCGGAGAAATATTGTCCAAATAATTCTGGTGAAACTATTTGTCTTCCAGACTCACAAAGAAAACAAATGAAATAGGAGAGTAGTTTTTCAGTTCTGTTTTCTTCTCTCAAAAGACAGAGTAACAAGACTGTGGTTTTATCTATTTTGATTCACATGGTGTCTATCACAGAAATAGCTGGGCCCTGCAGAACAACAACAAAATAGAGTAGAGAAAGAAACACAGTTGCTGAAGAGGCAGATGAAAGGACAAAAACTTTTCTATTTCATTTATTTATTTAAAGCTATAAAAACTTCCAGAAGCACCTCTCTGCTCTGAATCCCATCTCATGAATTAAAATACCCGGTAATATGCAGTATAGAAAGGACAGCTCATCACAATTCAGCGCATAAATATTCAACAGTTATCATGAGGAAAAATAAGCTGAAGGCTGTTCATCCCTCAACCCAGTCTTCCCTAAAAACCTGGAGAAAAGGCAAATTTTGAAGGTTAAAAAGACAGACTAAAAAGGCCTCCACAAAATGGTGGTAACAACACCCAAACCAAGGCTACCACACAGAGTGAAGCATTTAGAAGGCCTTGTTCAGCAAGGCACTTATGCACATGCTTTGTGGTAAATTAGAGAATGATCATATGAAGTGCTCAGAGTCTTTCACCTAAGTGTCTAAGGTGTTACTCCTGACTGCATGCTTGGCAACAAAGAGGAACCTGAATTTAAAGCCTGCTGCTCTTCTCTTGGTCAGCAATTGCTGCAAGGGAGAAACTAATCCCTGATGAGGACGAGACATAGATTTTATCCTGTGTGTTCTACACAGTCTCTTTGATATAGGAGAGAGTGCCTGGAAATGTAAGTGCCAAGAATTTCCTACTCTGAAAGCAAGAAAATTACCTTCAGTGAGCATTGCTGAGAAAAAACAATTTATAGTTGTGTTGGTTCTTTCTGCAATTAATTTCAGTGTTAATTCTTACTAACTAAAATGTGAGTTATTCTAGGTTATCAACATAACTATAACAGTCACCAGTTCTTATGATATATGATGAGAATTTTTCTCTACAAAAGCTTCCTGGTAATTGACAAACAAGGGAAATACACGTTGGAAGGCAGTACCAGTCAGCTGGATATCTTTTTGAGCAGCACATCTCTGAGATCAGCTAATCTCAGATACTTCTGAGGAGGAGTTATAACTTTAATAATGTGAAATGTGTCAAAAAATAAAAAAATCATTCCACAAGATATTTTCAATTTCTTCTTGGATTCCAAGGTGTGAAATTGTTTCTATCTCAATGTAATTATAACTATTTCCATTCATTACCCATACCTACATCTCAAACCTTTGGAAGTCCTGCTAAATAACAGGAAAAAAGTAATATCCAGTTCACTGATGCTCAGTGTTATTAGTTTTGGCACTTTCTGGACAGTGTTATCACCTTGTGGGGAGATGAACACTGGTCGTGCTTCCCTTTATTGCTCTGAGCAGTTGTGACCTGGCTGTCCCACTGAGCAAGAGGAAGATTTAGAGAGCAAACACAGCAGTCATCAGCATGGCTGATAAGTTTTGCTTTTGCTCATAGCATTCTTGGTTTGAGCACACAGTTACTCAGTTTCTCACTCCACTGAAGTCCAGACAAATACTTCATGTTGTTGTTCTGCTAAACATTATGAAAAGGCACAGGTTTCGTCTCTGTATCAGGTAATCCAAACAGATCAGGACAATAGCATGAAGGTACTTTCACTGACTGTTTTTGAAGATCAGTTACCTTCCATTGACTTTTTGATTAATATTGTAAAATCGATGGAGAGTCACTCTTTTTAGAGTTAGCACTATCTAGAAGAATACCAAGCAGTCCTTCACAAGAGAATACTGAAGGCCAAAGGAGTCCAGGAAGGCTGGACAGTCTTCAAGAAGAAAATTCTAAAGGCACAAGATCAGGTCATCCCCATGAGCTGGAAGACAAGCCAGTGGGAAAGACAACTGGCCTGGCTAAACAGAGAGGTTTGACTGGAACTCAGGGGAAAAATTAGAATTTATGACCTTTAGAAGAAGGGATAGGCAACTCAGGAGGACTGCAAGAATGTCATGGGGTTTTTCAGGGAGAAAATTAGAAGAGCCAAAAACCAACAAGAAATTAATCTGCCACTGCCATAAAAGACAGTAAAAAGTGTTTCTTATAGAAAGTCATCGGAACAAAAGGAGGTCTAAGGAGAATCTCGATCCTGTATCAGATGCAGATAGAAACACAGTGACTAACGATGAGGAAAAGGATGGGGTACTTAATGTCTTCTTTGCCTCAGTCTTTAATAGTAAGACCAGTTGTTCTCTGGGTACCAAGCCTGCTGTGCTGGAAGACAGGGATTGGTAGCAGAATGAAGCCCCCTAATCCAAGGGGAATTGGTGAATGTCCTGCTATACCACTTAGACACTCACCAGACTATGGGGCCAGATGGGATCCACCCTGGGGTACTGAGGAAGTTGGCAGAAGTTATCACCAAGCCAGTGACCATTCTTTACCAGCCATCCTGGCTAACTGGGGAGGTCCCAGTTGACTGGAGGTTAGCAAATGTCATGCAGTGCTAAGTTGACAGTTAGACTCAATGGTCTTAAAGGTCATTTCCAACCTAAATGATTCTATGATGGCAAAGCCTGAGCTGTGTTGAATGTTGAATGTTACCCTCATGGAGGTAAGGCATTGGTATTAACATTCCTTTATGGTTTCTGATTGAAGATAAGTATTAGCTTACTATTAGCATCAGAATTTATTGCCTTCAGGGCTCATTGCAGAAGTTCATGAAGGAGATTAGTAAAAGTGTGCTTGCAAGGCCTGTGCCGCTGCCAAAACATTACCTTCTTAGATTTTGTTTCCCCTTACAGCACTGCCCAAGCCTTAGTGTTTGCAACACCATAGAAGCTTTTTACTAATACAAATTTACGTGTTCAGTTTCTGCCATAAGAAAACTCCAGTACAGGCTATACTACCCTTGGCTGGTATAATCCCAGTGGTGAATTTGTCCCAATCTCTTTAAGATTATAATACCTCCATTTTAAATTCTCTTGCACTCAGATATCTGTAGAAATTATTTCATCAATTCACTTTTATCTCTCATGCAATTTAAGAAAATAAAGTGGGTCAGCGGTCGGATAAATTTGAGCAAAAATGTGAAATCTGATCTTTTTCTACCCCGTTTCCTTTTCAGTCTCATTTTGGAACTGAACGTTACCAATCCTTGGAAGGATGCCAAAATTCAATATTGTGCTGATGGGAACATGAATAATGTATAAAGAGACACTTCAAACAGTGTATAAAATCTGAGGTGCAAAATGTCTGACAAGGCTAAACCAAAGGCTTTGTAAAAGCTACAGCAGAATTACTTGGTCAAGTACTCTTAAGGTTGTCTCATTCCATTCCACTACAGGTGTCAATAATAGGCAGGTCAAGATTTATTTGCCAGAAAATTGGTATGACCCCAGGAAATCAGAGGATGGCATTGAAGATTAAAGATCATACATGAAAAGATATTCCAAAATTATATATATACATATTTGAGGGGAAAAGTGTATTTATGTGTGTGTGTATATGCATACACACACACCTTTTTTTCTCAAAAATGAATTAGTGTTGTGTTGTGAGTCTCAAAACCAGGGGAACATAAAATGAAGGATAGAACTCCTGGGTGAAGCTAGTTATTTTCTCCTAAGCAGTTTTTTTTCCCCCTTTTATTTTTTATAATATTAAGTACCAAATCTATATTCAACACTCTAAAGAGAACAGAGACCCTTCCTTCACTTTAACTTTTTACTCCTTCTGCAGACAAAAATGAATAAACGCTACGCACCCAAAGATATGGATTAATGGATGTATATATTATATGAAGTCCTTAAATATTACATGTTTCAAATCTGTTCAGCATGCACATATAAATGGTAAGTAAATATCTAGGTTTAAAATTTAGGATCCAGTTTAGAAAAATAATGAAGATAATCCCCAAAGTAATTTTTTTGGCTTTGTTTCTTTCTTTTTTTTTT
>VXBW01003107.1:653062-664777 GCA_013400375.1 Thinocorus orbignyianus
AATAATAATAATACTGCTACCAAGTGAAAATTTAAAGTTTTGAAATATAGCAGCCAATAAGCGCAAAGACACACAAAACCTTTCACATCCCCATGCATATTAGTTATAATAAAGAAAAAGAAGCACAAGTTTGTTCCTTCCCCTATGTAGTAAAAATAATTCTACTGATTACATCAGAGCTGACGTCAGACTGCCATATTCTTCGTGTGAAGTAGTGGCCAAAACCCACAGGATCATGGCATAACTGAAGCTGTAAGGGACCTTTTGAAGTCACCCAGTCCAGCCTCGCTGGAAGCAGAGCCCACATTAAGTACAGATAAGGAGCTCGGCAAGAACGAGTGTTTTACACGTGAATTCAGGTATTATTCAACATGATAAAACTGAGCCTAAAGCGAGAGAAGAAATGGATAACAAGCTTCAAGGACTCATGCTTTTGACAATTAAAAGGTCCATTCAAACAAAATAGGTTCTTAGCTCCCAGTGTTTCAGCGTCCAGTTTTTATAACAACTTAGTCTGCTGCTGGTTTCCAGAACTGCCAAGCTTTGGGTCTAAGCTTTCTCTCATTTACATCAAGAAACATTTATGTTCAATACCATGCAGCTATGAGTGCAAATAAATTTTGTGAGAGTAGAATCAAGTGCAGTTGTTTCCTTTTTCTTTCAGTTGAATCCCAGTGAAGTTCTTACTCTCCAACTCTAGCTTTCCCCTATGTGCGTTTGAAAAGCGTTTGTGCAGGATAACAAAAGAAAGTTATTGTCAAGATCTCATGTAAGATCCCCATTTCTTTCCCCGCCTGGCTTTCAATTCCTTGCTGAGCAAAAATAACAAGCTTCTGAAAACATTGTCAAAATCAGGAATAGCATTTGTTTTAGATCTTCAAAGTCAGCTTAATGTTGGAACAATTATTTACAGTAAATCAAACTTTGTGTGTTTAAAGAACTGGTTTTTTAACTGCAAATGCCTGCTTCCATGGTTCTTTCTCACCACAGTTTAAAGCACTTGGTAACACCATGGACAGGAAAAATAGGATTGGGGTTTTTTTCATTATTACAGTAAGTACCGAAAGCACAGAGTTCATGACTCACCTAACCCCGTAGCAAATGGATTCCCAATGCTCTTTACCAGATGAAAGAAAAAAATAAGACTAGCATCTTTGTCAAAAAATATAAGTGGAAAGTTGAAATAGCTAACATATATGAACAGATTCCATGCATATCTGAATATGGAGATTTGTTTCTCCAGAGTACAGAGCCTGTGACAAATGACCACCATGATTAATTGCTCATTTTCATCCAAGCAAAAAATCTGAGTCATAATTTGTTATAAAGGAATAGTCCCATAGAACACTCATTCAATCGTTAAAAGAATACGTTTGTCATCATGTGAAACAACAGCCAAACAGAATAATATAAGAAGATTGGAAGGTAAATAGATTTTCATACTGGCATATTGTCCTTTCACCTGTATCCCCCACATATCAACTGGTGTCATATCTGATATATTTTTTACAGGGTCATTGTTGCCCACATGTTTCCACAAGGAAGATTCTGTCTTATTAAAATACCAGTGTCAGTAAGAGTTGTAAGGATTTAGTCTTGCCTTGGGAGTTAACCTTTTACTCAAGCTCTGACCTTGAATATTTATGCCATGTGTTCTTTTTTCAAAAACAATGGTACTTAGCTCTGTTGTGGGCTACTGAATTTTGACTCAACCATACTTTTAAGAAATGGGGGCCATAAATGTTTACGATGATATAATGTGTTAATTTCTCTGTTGTGTTTAGAGTATGTCTATTCAAGCAAATAGCAACAGCAAAGAAAAAGTTGGAGGGATAATTTTAGAGCTAGGGCAGTAATTACCTTCCAGTCACCTTCTGAAGATCAACGAGTTTTGCACAGTTGTATTGATACAAACAAACCACAGAAAATATGTAAGGTAAATATCAAGTTCCTAATTTTAGATGGTCCAAATTCAATAATAAAATCTCACATTATTACAGCATCTTCAGGAGGGTACTACCTTTGCTTGAAGGCTCTATGTCACTTCTTCTGTTTTTCTTTCCTCATAGCAAAAAGTCCTCTCTTTGAATAAGCAAACAGATACTTGTCTGATGCCAAGCTACTACACTGGAAAGCCTGAAACAGATATTTGAAAGAAAGAAACTCACTTTGATCATATTTCCAGACCATTTTCCAACTGACATTAATCCTAAGGCTTTGCTGTAGGCTTGCATTCATCTCAGGAGAACATTCTCAGTGTTCATTCAGACTGTGTCTGAATTAGCTTTGGTTGTTCATTTTCTTCTCTGAAGCACCTTCTATTCCTTCTGTTTGTCCCATACAAACAAATATGCATAAAAACACTGAACAAGACCCAGAAAAATCCCCACAATTTAAATGGTTATGTGTGCTGATGTTTTAAGTTGTAAGCTGCAAACAGCTATTAACAGATTCAAAAGAAATTTGACTACTCTTTATGTTTGCAAACAGCATAGGGAGCACTTACATTTTCTTCAGTAGAGGCTATCTGACTTGGTAAGTGCTTTGCAGAAATAAAATATGTTCAAAAAATGTGAGCATTTGCCAGTGGTAGTTTTAGCAGCTTTCCAAACAGATCACTTTAATCCATTTTTAAATCTCAGTCTTTATATAATGGCAGTTTAATGGGCCTCTGAAGCAATATGTAAACACATGCTTTAGGGATTCATTGGGGTTTGGACCAAATGATCTTTAAAGGCCCCTTCCTACCCAAACCATTCTATGATTTTATGAAGCCAAACTATATAGTGACAAAATGCACACTGGTATTACCTCTTGATTAAGCACTTAGAGAAAAGTTTTAGAAAAAGTTATGGAAATTATCTCTGTTTTTCAAGACAGTGTTTTAAGAAAACATTTTGATACTTTTCATAAATGATTAAACAAAATTTTCCCTTACATCTACTTTTCCCTAGTTGATTTACAAGAAAAATCCCAACTATGTCCTATAAAGTGTTGTAAAACATCTTCACAGCAGTTTTCTATTGGTTTTGTATCTCTGTTTATTGGTTTTTTTTTCTAGTTTATATGGTTGAGAAATTGCTACAAATAAGGTTGCAAGCCCAACCAGGTTTCTGCTTCATGTCTGCAGTTCTTTTCCTGTCAAATACATATGCAGTGTTGGACATTTGTCTCTGAGTGGGAGCTAACAGCAACAGCTCTAGACAAGTGTGAGAGTGAAATTAGAAATTGCCAGTTCCACCATATCCTCCTTATATCTATATATGAAATTCTTCATCGCTGTTGCTCTGAAATGAGAGGATTGGTTGTGGATGAACAAGCTAGAAATTGGTCACTTTCCAACTTCATGAACCCTCTGCAGTTTCACTGGCAATCCTTCAAAAGAGCAGCACTGCCCGTATTAACATGAACTTTATTTCCACAGTACGCTGGCAGAAGGTTTAGGATGACCGTAGCTTACCAGGATCATGTTATACTGTGGGTCTTGTAACAGCATGGACTGCCCTGGGCTTCTGTAGATGGACGTGGCCTGCAAGTGCCAAGGCAGGGGAAAGGCCTTACACAATTCACAGATTTGGTTATATGAGAGCCATAAATATCAGTAGGATCTTCTAGAAATTCTATCTCAAAGCTTCTACCCTGTTGGGTCATAGTAGGCCACAGAGAGGTTTATTCCATCTATTATTCATTAATATGGTAATAGTCCACTTATAATAACCTCAGTTCATTTTGTTTCACATTAAAATTTCATTCATCCCAGGGTGTGAGTTTGGAGTGGTGTGTAGATTGACATACAATATTTTAAGCTGCCCTGCAGGTAAAATATATTACAAAAGCAGGTGCAAATAGCATACAGATTTTGAGATTCATTTGTCTGAAACGCAAAGGCCACCTTCTGTTACATCAACTCCATCATTCACCGAGACCTGTATTGCTGAAGATTTACTCAAGTATGACTAGGAACAAAATACGTTCCCCAATTTTTCACATCAATTAGTGAAAAGTTGATAGAAAAAATTTCTTATCTATTCTACTGGTTCCCAGATCATCTTTCTGTAAATGCCAAACATCCCTTTTGTTTTATCACTATCTATAAAATACCTGCACAAAACTCTGCAGGATAGAAATCCATCACAGTATCTTGTCACCACAAAGTTTTATGCTCTCTGATGTGTTTTTCTTGTACAGATAATATTTTTGAGTGCCTTTTGTCTCAAAGAACACAGAGAAAAAATACTTGTCTTTACTCCTACTGATAAAAAACCCAAATCAGCTTAATTTGCTTGCAACATAGCTATGTTTAATGAACTAGTATATTCCCATTTCCAGAATCCATCAGCATAATCTACCAAAATCAGCCAAACTCCATTATTCTACACCTCAATTAAACGGACACTCCACCTAGATTTCAGATTAGAGTGTCGGTCCCTTTCATGACCCTTCACTTTCCTCAGACAGTTCTTCTCAATCTTTGTCTTAGTCACAGGACTGTGTGTGAGAGGGGGTAAATTTGGATCCTGATCAGCTGTGCAAGCATTTTGAGGATGGAGGGGGTATAGTTATTCAGTGAAAGCAATAAATTGTCAAGAATAAAAACTATTAGACAATAATTGGTTCAAAATTTTTTCTTTTTATTTAGGAAGTTTAGGCAAGCATGTCCTTTTGACAATTTCAAAATCACCTTTTATTGCAAAATTTAAGTTAACATTAGCACTCTAACAAAAGCCTTGTTTGAGACATTTCTTAGTTCACTTGTTTTCAGACTGTTGATACTTTACCTTTTAAATATTTGGAGGGGAAGGGAAAACAAGATAACACATTCTTACTCTGACGTTTCTTCAGGCTATTACGTGAGAGACAATACTGAATTCAGTGGATTGATTTTCTACCTGGTGCCATATGGCAGGTCTGATATTCTTAGTAAGACTTTTCCCACTATTAGTACAGTGAAACTCTTTAAAAACTGAAAATGGAAGAGAAACAGCCTCTCCACTGTTATATTTGAGATAGAGAAGCATCAGCCACAGAAGAACCAGAAGGGGAGTCAGGGTTTTATCTCAACATCCAGAATGAGGAAGAGTATGGTTTTCTCTGTATATACAAAAATAAAATACTTGTACTTGTTGCAGTTCTGCATGGCCTTCTGTGCTGTGGGGTATGTCTAGGAAAGGTGCAGACATGGGAGCCTCAGGAACCAGACCAACTTTGAGAGACAGTGCTCAGATGGAGACCCTGTCACCATGAAGCCCCAAGTAATGAGTTCTCCTTTAAGGAAAATAACAGATTTTTTTGCTTTCAAGATTCAGTTAAGTAAAGCTGATGTTGTCTACCTTCATCCTGAGAAGGGCCACATAGAGTCATGCAAATACCAAAACCTAATGGTAAGACAGTTAAGATTTAAGATCACATTCAGTAGTCTTTGAGTTTAGATCCATTACGTGAATTTTAGTCACCTAGAATTTGTGGTCATTGTGGTACACTGCCCTTCACAGGAGGGGAGCATGGCTTGTCTCCTTCTTGATCAGTGCTATAATAGTCACTTCAGCTGTTCACGCTTGACCTTTCAGAATATTTTTTTTTTCCTTTTTACATCCTCAGTTAGCCAGCATATTATAAACATTTCAGAATATGTGTAGACATTTGAGTCCCTGACATGTTGATTAGGTCAACCAAGAAAAAATAACACTGCCTACATCTTTATTGTTAAAACGGACTTTATGCACCTTCTTGTTGCAATCTTACAGTTAACAAGCTAACTCTGGTGGCTCAGGGGCATGTGCCTAATGGTGGAGTGAGGTCTCTGAGTGGATGAACAAATAGGGAAAGGTGAGAAATGTCAAAACTGGAGCAGTCGTCCTTAGATGACACCTAACATTTGGTATTACCCCTACCTCAGTTCAGAATAGTCACTGCGTCAAATTCCTTTATGAAACACTCCCAGGATCTCACAGCCTTGTTAATAAGGTTATGCTTAGTGGTCTTACACATGTTGTTATCTACAACCTCTGCCATGGCTTTCCTAACCTCAAGCATACTGCCTGCTGTGCCGCAGCAAATGAGGGTAGCAGGCTTTTGGAGTGCAGTCAAAGCACTTTTCCTTATCACCAAAGCACCTCTCATCCTGGTATCTTTGCTGAAGAGCTGAAGAAAGTTCCTTACACAACTTCAGGATGTCTTTCCTCACTCAAATGTTCTGCAACCACATCTTGTTATTTAAGTAACCACTACAATGTGATCCTGCCACCCAGGAGCTATTTGTTGTTCCCAAAAATATTGCTCAGTGAAATGCAACAATCTGCCACTCTCCTGAAGTGTTTGTCCTATCCTCTCATCTCCCTTAAAATATTTTGTCTATACTTCAGCATACCCACCAGTCAAATTTCCAATCAGAAATAATTTAAATTTCTGAATACAGGGAGAAAATATAGCAAATCTACAAGCCAGGTGCAGAATTCCCTCAAAGATCCAAAACTAAAAAGAGACACTTGAAGACACTGAAGTGTGTATGTAGTTAGACACTGTGATGTAGACAGCATTATGAGGTGCAGAACAGCAATCCGGGCTACTTGACCCTGAGATCCACTGCTTCATTGAACTCTCATGATGCTACACAAAAATACTCCAGAGGGAGTCATGTAAATAATACAGGTAAGCAGAGGGGGAAGTCTGCAATGTGAAAATCTGTAACACCAAAATCTAGAGTTCAGAGTTCTGCTATAAGCAACAGGAAGAAACAGGTAACTGCAGAAAACCCCTCCTCTCAAACTGCCACTCCTACAGAAGACCAGATCTGTCACTGTAGAAGTGATGTAGGCATGTTATAGCCTTCCAAAGTTAGGTGAGATAAATTCCACCCACTTGTGATGCAATATGTTATATTTGAGACAAGAACTGACACAGCCTTTTTGTGGTGAGGACACCTAGGAACAGCAAAAGTAACCAAGAATGTCAATGCTCTGACTGCGGTTGAGTGCTCATCATAAGCTGTGATAGAGACAGTTACACGTTTAGCCGTGGCCTGATTTATACCTGCAGATACTACTTGGAAATATCTGTTTAATATTTTCTTAAGCTCTGATTTGTTATTTTGAAGTTAAATAAACAGTTCTTAATGCATCTTTGACCCTCATACTCCTGGCTGTACATAAGTAATCAGCGTTCACTGAAAAAAGAATGCACAATAAATGGAGGAGTTGAGGCTTTTTAACCAGCATATGTGACAAGCTTCATTTCACACCCAAAATATTCAAACAATCAAAGAGAAAAAAAAAACAACATGAAAAGGCCCTTCCCATCTTTCTGTTCAATAGCCCAAACTACTCACAATTAAATTTCAGTAAAACCAAAAATTATTCCAGGTTCGGTCTTTTTTGAGTGCTTTAGGGCACAATTATCTTCTATAAACAAAATTCATCAAAATAACTCTAAAAATAACTAAAGATGTAAACATAAACTGAAAATAAGCTATGTTCTACATCACAAGATGAGGCATGCATTTTCTTCCTGCCTGAAATACCTATGTTTTTCAGGAACATCCAAGCCTGCAGAGGTTTCTGAATCTCTTATCTTACTACATCAACAGTAGAGTTAGTGCTTAACATTTGGGGCCAAAGCCTGGTTGTTTTATTACAAACATAATCCCACAATACCTGCAGGCCAAATTTTCCTTTCAGTGTCCCTGGTGAAATTCTATAGCAAGCTAATTGTCTTTTGTTCAGATGCATAGATTAAGTAGATCATAACCTATGTCAGCAGGAGTGTTGGAAGGATCAGAGCCTCCTCATAACCTGCACAATTAAAAGGCTCCCTTATTTTTTCTTGTTAAGTAGAGAGAGGTATATGGTAATGAAAGCAAAAGAACAGCAAGCACATATGACATTGCTTATTTTTCATTTATTCTGTTTCATTCTTTCATGGTAATGTTTCCTGTGGTAAAGAAAAGAAAAGAATATCTCTATTAACTTTCTGCTGTGAATATTCCTCGGTTTTGGCAAAACCAGGATTTTTTCCTGTAGATCTACTTCATTCTGTAAGTTCAGTTCATTTGTATCAATGCAGAAAAGCAATTTCACAAGTTGTGCTTTACTTGAGTTATATAATTTGATACCTTTAAATTGCAAAACTGATTGAGAACGACTAGTGTAATACCAGGCATTTGACCAACATAAATGAGTGTTGCAACAGTAGTATTCAAAATCAAAGGAGAGGTACAGTAGGTGTCATGAATATCAAAAGAATAATGATCAAGTCCTCCATGTAAAGTGTTATGAATTACATTTAATATTACATGAGGCGACAAAAATGGCCTATGATCTATCTGAGTGCTAAGTGTCATTTAACCACAGAGTTCAAGTTCTAGTTCTGAATAGTATTATTATTTTTCTGTCTACTTTTACGACTTAGCACCTACTGATCACTGTTAAATCACCATTCTACAACTTTAGGGCAAAGTTCACTGTTCTAACACTAAGTTATGAAAGTACCCTTTGCTACCTTTGTCAATTAGAGTAATTTAAAACACAACTTAAGGGTGACTGAAGAGAAAATCTATCAGCACACCAGCTATGGCACATGGGTCCAGAGCACGGCAGAGCTCAAAGAACTCCACAGCTCATTTTTGTGCTATTCTAAGCCTGAGAAGGCTTATCACAGGCAAGAGATCTTGCGTGTCACAGACAAGAAATCCACAGACTGTTCACATCTATGCTGGTTAATAGCAGTACCTGGTACATTTAAGATGTGCTCTTGACTTTACTCCAGTGTCCCTTCTTTACAGAGAAGCTGTGGAAGAGCTGGCAGAGACAAGGTGACTCTCTTCTGGCAACCCAAGTGTTCCACCATCAGAGCTTTGGAATGTTTTCCGAGTTCCTTTATGTTTCCAAGGTGTACCATTAAATCTTGGGTGAATTTGACCTTCAATTTTAAGCCAGTCTTGTATCGCTCTGAAAATGATAACAATGAAGCACAGAGCTTTAAGGACCTTCAGAATTCATCAAGGTTGTGAAAAAAAAGTGTTAATAGTCCATAAAACCTATTTATTTTGGATGAGTACTCTACATAAGTTTGTTGTCTTTCCACAGTGATGATGAGATATCCAGTGCAGAGTAAAAAACTGTGATTGCAGGTCATGGGGGGAGGGTAATTCCAAAATAAAAAATAAAAAGGCAACAAAAAAAATCAGGTCAAAAATTTGGGTTAATCTCTCCTGACAGCATATAAAAAAGATACTGTAATAGTTTCCATTTATTAAATACTAAGTTGTTCCTTTAATAATGTAGGGCAAAGACACCTATCAAACTGCAGGAGTGTGGAAGTATGCAGTGGGTGCTGATCTGAGAAAACATTTTTCTTAAAAAGGAAGTATGCAATCATTGTTTTATTCTCCTGGCTGAGAGACTGTGCTTTCATGCAGATTGCTGCAAATCATCTTATTTTTAATTCTAAGTGTGATCATGCTTGATTACATTGTTCCAGTGTTTCACTAGACCAGTCAGGAATTTCCCCAAATGACTCAGGCAGGCGTTGTGTATTTTGTATAAGGAACAAATAGTCCTGCTCCCCAGCAGCCTGAGGGGTATGTGGGGAAGCAGTAGGTGCTTTCCCAGGAAATGGGGAGAAAAATTTATATCATTAAAATTGTAGAATATCTGCTAATTAGTCCGGTTCTGTGTGATGGTCATGTCTTGTGGTTGACTAGCCCAGCTCATGGACTGGGTGGCCTAACTCTACTTCATGGATGTCCTATGCCCATGTGGAGGAGGCAAACTGCTGCCATTACTCTGTGAGCACTTCCCGAATGAGCTGGTTTTGTATCACCAGAACTCTCTGAAGTCAGGACTTGCAATGAGCAATGCAGATTCAAGGCATGAGCGTCTCTCTTCTCATTGAAAAATCCTTGCACAGAGTTGCAAAAATTCTGATATCAAACTTATTTTTGAACATCTACAATTTTAAATTACCAAGGCTAAAAATCTCTCCAGCACCTACTGCCCTAGAAGAAAAAAAAGGCAGCGGGAGCCATATGTTATTGGTGCATTCTAATGTTCCCCTCCTACAACAAGTGCTTTGGCATGCAAGTAATGTACTTTTAATATCACTTACAAGAAAAATATTTTCCAATCCTCTGTGCAGTATACTTTATCATTATTTCTGATAGACAAGTGCTGTCCCACTGATGCAAAATATTATTTCTAAGGCTTGAAGATAAAGTAAGCTTTTTTTATTAAATTGTCTTATAAAACAGACATTCAAATCATTTTCTGTAGACCTTCAAATAGGCAACAAAAATGTTTTAACAGTAAGATGGCGCTAATAATGAAACAGCTGTACACAGATACCTCATTGCAGCTAGGGTCAAGTTGCTTTGGGATGCTCCCAACGAGCATACAATATAGAGCAACAAGGTAAGTAAAGAGGGAACAACATTAAAAAAAATTATATATATATATATAAATTGCAATGATTCAGAGGAAATGCTACATTGGTCTTACCTTCTTGACAAGCAGTTTGGAAAGTGTTCTTTATTGGCCTTTATGTGATTTTCTGCTCACAAATAACAGACAGTTTTTTGCAGTTATTTGCAGTTGTCTTGTATCAACAAATCAAAAGTGAAGGCAAATAACATGGCTGAATGGCTCCCACTTCTTTTTAAGCCAGCTGAGAAGTAACGCACAGAACATTTAAAAGAAACTGAGTGACATCTGCCCTTGAGCACAGTTCATAACCTGAGGGTGGGACGATCACAGACTTCCCACAATATGTCACAACTGACCCAGGAGCATTTCACATTCAGTCTCCTCTAGCTTCAAGCTTTTTGCAAGATGCCAATTAAAAATACAATTATTTATAAAGCACTATGAATGCCTCAAAAATAAAAATCTATTCACAGATCATGTCAGTAAGGGCTAAGGTGAGATAAACTAGTAGTTCCTTCTTTTTTGTGTGTGTGAAAAAGCTTGTTCATCTTAAAGTATCCATTCCCTTTACCTTTCAATCACCAGATTTCTTGGCCCTGTATTTCCTTCGCCCTGGCAATTATTCCCAGCAATACCTATCTCTGCTATAATTAATTTTGAAAGAAGAGCAGACATGCAAATTGCCATTCATTCTCAGTGGATTATCTAGACTCAGGCTTACTACACAATGAAAAGAAAAGTTGCCTCTGATGATACCACATATCAAATAAGCCAGAAGAATCTCACACACAATGTGGATTCACTGTAACAGATGTAGACCTGTAAGGATTTCAAACATATATTTTCTCAGTGAGAGTGATTTCTAGTAGTTCGCTCCTAGAGCTGCTCTTATTCTCTGCATCGGTTATCAAATCATCATTAATCATACCAGAGTCTCCATCATTAATCATATCAGAATCCCCACTGTCATGGGAAACAAAGAAACAGACAAAGCGTATGGGACTATGATATGACAAACCAAACACTCACTCAGAGACCAGTGGCCAGACTGGGACTGATGCTCTTACAACTTTCCTAGCTACAAAGGTGAATCTATGACTTCCAGCAACAGACTCAGGAACACTAGGCATGTAGAACAATAAACATCCAGAGGGACCTGAACAGGTTTGAGAGGTGGACTGGTGCAAATCACATGAAGTTCAACCAAGCCAAGTGCAGGGTCTTGCTCCTGGGACGTGGCAATCCCAGGCACAAATACAGGTTGGATGGAGAATGGCTGGAGAGCGGCCCTGAGGAGAAA
>VXBW01003107.1:665964-683053 GCA_013400375.1 Thinocorus orbignyianus
AAGGGCAAAAAAAAAGGCAGGGAGCACAAAAGCGGAAAGCAGAAAGGAGAAACAAGAAAGAAAGGAGAAAGGAGAAAGGAAAAAAAGAAAGGGGGAGGGAAAGCAGAAAGCAGAAAGGAGGGGAAAAAAGGAGGGAGGAGAAAGGAGGAGAAAGGAGGAAGGAGAAAGGAGAAAGGAGAAGGAAAACACAAGGCAAATAACCTCTTTGCAATTCCTAATAATTATTTAGGTTCAAGCACAGTTTAAGGATAAATGCACGCATCATGTAGAAAGTTAAACAAGACAGGAGCTGAGCCTGCCAGTANTACGGGAGAGCTGGAGAGGGGGGACTCATTGTCAGGGAGTGTAGTGACAGGACAAAGGGGAAGGTTTTTAAATTGGAAAAGGGGAGATTTAGATATTAGGAAGAAATTCTTTCCTGTGAGGGTGGTGAGGCACTGGAACAAGTTGCCCAGATAAATTGTGGATTCTCCATCCCTGGAAGAGTTTAAGGCCGGGCTGGACCAGGCTTTGAGCAACCTGGTGTAGTGGGAGGTATCCCTGCCCATGTGGCAGGGGGATTGGAACTTGATGATATTTAAGGTCCCTTCCAGCTCTAACCATTCTATGGTTCTACACTGTGACGCGTATGTGCAAAATGTACCATGGCTTTGACTTTTTTATTGTAATAAATAAGCTACAATTAAAATGGGGTTTCAGGCTAAAGCCACTGCTGTGACTGGAAGTCCCTCTGCTAGCAGGGTACATGTTGAGATAGCAATAATCCTTTGATGCTTCTGTTATTCTATGTCTGAGAAATCATAAAGATAAATCACTGGGGAACACAGGAAACCTGTGCAAAACCTCTCTCTCTTAGGCTTTTAATACTACTCCTCTAACAATCGTTTTTGCATTTATCCTGGGCTCAGGCTGCAAGTGTATCGAGTAAGGCCCCTCTCTCTGGTTTTGTTTTGTAGGGTCTCTACTCTGGGAACTGCAGGTCTGTGGTTGGAACTCATAGATGCTACAGTATTTCAGATAAGTACACCAAGTACTTCAAGCTGTCCTTTCAATTGCTTTTGGACCTTGGGCCTGCTGAGGGCTGAGATATATTAACTTGGCTATGCACCTCCTGGATTAGAGCTGACATAGTCAGCCAGCCTGGAGTGGAACCTATTCAAGTGGATACGCTAAAATTGATGGCATTGTTGTACTGAAGCATTGTTGTACTTTATGTGGTCCCAAGAAGGACCACATGAAGGTTATCATCTTGCACTCAAACAACTTGACAAAAGGAAGTATAAGCTTAAAAACTGGGAATTTTTCTATAGGGAGAGGNAGGAAAACACAAGGCAAATAACCTCTTTGCAATTCCTAATAATTATTTAGGTTCAAGCACAGTTTAAGGATAAATGCACGCATCATGTAGAAAGTTAAACAAGACAGGAGCTGAGCCTGCCAGTAGTGCTCTGTAGTCAATGCAAACACAGACAGTTACAAATTAACTCAGGCAACCCAGTAAACCAGACCAACAGGAAAGCCACCTATTGCAACCATTTCACTTCTGGGAACACAAAAATCCGTATCAACTGAAAATAAAACAAATGTTTCATTAAAGCCCTCCATGCATTTGTTAAACAAGAAGAATCTGTGGGATAGGCAGGGATACGCAAGTTGGCACAAGGTAACTTGCTCCGTGGGATTCAGCCTGTCGTTGTAGCACTGGTCCTTGCCACAAAGAGCAAATTAAGGTTGTCTTATTAACTGCTGCAGAATACCACCTTCCACAGCTTTTCACCCAAGAACATCCTTCCCATTTTCCAGGATTTGGCCACACCTACAACACATTTTGCGAAGGGTGATTTGAGAACTGTGAATGTGATGATAGCCTAGTCACTCAAAATCCCAGCAATGAAAATACGGAAAGGCTGTTGTATGAAAAGATAGCTAAATAGGATGGTTTAGTTTGACAGAAATAGAAAATATGACTCAGATAGGGAAAAGAGCTCTTTGCCCTTTAAAAAGTCACTCTCGTTCTCCCTCTTTCTCTAACACAGGAGCCTTTCAGGGAGAGCCTGGTGATGCTGCATTATTGATGTGATACAGGTCTCCAGTGGAAACAGATGTGATATGTTTGGTTTTCTCTGATAGTCTGGGCTAAACACAAAGCAAGTTACTGAACGTCAGAAGACTCAGGCTCATCGAGACCATTCAAAGCACACTTTTAAAAGAAGTTCTTAAATAATAAATCTTAAATTTCAAGCCTGTTGCATAACCAAGAGTTATACATGTACTAGAAGAAATTTGCCCCAAGTGATTTTGCTGAGACAAACTGCAAATGACATGAAAATGCATATGTGCTGCTTTAGGATTTGTTTGTTCTCAAACCAGGCACTGATGGTTGGGGTGAAAGACATGCAATAGCACAATCTGTGTGAACATTCACAGAACTGCAGAATTTTTGAGGTTGGAATATGTACAATTTAACTGAATATGCATAATCTCCGCTGACAATCCTCCAAACTGTGTTGGATCCTTTATTTTTAAAAACAGCTTGAGACCATAAAGATTCTCTTTATTGCCTCTTGGTACTGGCAGACTGTTTTACAAACAGAGTCATCTTCCCGCAGATGAGGACAAGCAGAGGTAGAAGAGAGCTGGTTTGACCCAGGCTAGGTCACACCCCAGCTTCAAGAGGAACCCAAAGCCACCAGTCAAAAGGCAGGTTTGGTCTATCCACCCCTGAAAACATCTCAACATACATTAGAAGCAAACCCGAGGATGAGTTTTCTGTATTCACCTGCCTGAGATTTGCTTTTCTAGCTGACAGTGGACCTGTAACAAGACTCGACTAAAGCAATCAGCACTAATCTCTGCTCATGAATAAGAGAAGCGGTGTGATGAAACATGCTACATTATGTCTCACTTAGGTGATAGCTTCAATTTAATCAGTTTTCACGAAGCAGCTCAGGAGACAACACCGTTCCCCAGTCCCTGCCGAAAAGGAGAGATCCTGTGTGACACCACTGACATATCTCAGGTGCTACTTTCTCTTCTTTCATCCTCTTTCTTCATCTCTTCACCTGCTTCTCGGCTTTGTCCATGCGCATTCCTGAAAACTTGAGGGGGGAAGAAACAACAGTGGGATGGCTGAGCCAGCTCCACCAGTAGCCTCGAAGGCAGCTGAGACTCCTGGTGGAAAGGAGACAGCTTCTTGGCTTCCTCCCTGTGCATTCCTGAAAACTTGAGGGGGGGAAAAAACAAAAGTGGGATGGCTGAGAGTGACTGAGGCAGCTGAGACTCCTGGCGGAGAGGTCTCCCTGCAGTCCCATTACAGGAGAGAGCCCCAGGAAGGACCAAGTCGGTGAGAGGAGACGGCACCTCAGGTGCTTGGGGTGGGGACACCCCAAGGAGGGCCCGGGTCGGGCAGACGAGAGGAGACAAGGAGCAGCACCCACGGACGCGGGGGGAGAGGGGGAGAACGGGCGTGGCCGGGGCGTGGCAGGAGTGGGCGTGGCAGGAGTGGGCTTGTCCGGAGGGGCGTGGCGGGAGCAGGTGGGCCGGGGCTGGGGGTAGGCGGTGGCGGCCGTCCCTGCCGCCATTTCCCTGTGTCACCGCTCCCGTCTCCTAGCAACGGCTCCGGNGACGCGTCCCCCCCGTCCTGCCCGCGGGGGTCGGCTGCCGGAGCGCCGGGACTGCACTGCGCGGGCGCCCCTGCCCCGGTGAGCCCCGTCTGTGGGACGCTGTGGGTGGGAAGGGGTTAACGCGTCCCCCGCTGTTGAACCTGTGTTTGGTCTCCAGCGAGCCGGGCTGGGGTCGGTCGGTGCGGGATGCGGCTCCGTCCCCTGCCGGTCCCGGGCTGGTGTGCGGCGCCGCGGTCGCCGGCCGCGGCCAGCGGGTCCGGCGGTGCCCTCCTTCCCGAACCGAACGGGGAATGGGGAAGGCTGCTCTCGGGGATGGTTTTGCCATCTCTTTTTGCCGTGGTGGAGGAGACGGGCTGCCGGCTGGTGGGGCAGCGGAAAGACTGAGATCAACGAACCGGTAATTAAAGCGAAGCGTTCCCTGGTAATTGCACTTTTGCATCAACAAAGAATGCTTTTTTTTTGCCCTTTTTTATTTATTTTTGTTAAGTAGTTCGGTGATAGGAAAGAGAAGACAAGTCTTCCCTCTTTGTTTTGAGCTTGCAGTACCTCGGAGAGTAATTGAGCAATGTCTTCGCTGACAACACCCTTCTTTTTTCCTGGGAAAAATACAAATGGTGTAAATAGGACACAAAATTACCACATACGTGGCGATCTGGGAATAGAAGAGAAAATAAATGAGATTTAAAAGCTGAACGGGAGAAGGGGAGCAAGGTTGTTGGGTTTTTTTAGTTGCTTACTTAATCACCTTTCAGTGCAACGAATTGAACTTTGAGAACGATATTATATTTGCTGCTGTCATCTTTTGCTCCCTCGAACTAAAAAATAATTGGACGCTCAGAAACAGAAAGGGGGGAGGGGATCCTGCTCCTCAGTAGCATGAAGGAATATCTTCCAAAAAGAATTGCAACAGTGCAGGAATTGTTCCTACGTGCAGCTCAGATCACTGGAACAGAGAGATGCCTTCTGATGGTCCAGTGAAACAAAAGCCATAAATGCTCAATGTTCATGCCCTGTCAGTTTCTCTTCAAGCGGTCATTGCTGTTTCCCCAGGTGACTCCCAAGGGTTTGCTCCTCCTTTTAATAAGATTTGACACGCCATCTCTTACCTGCCAGCCACCATCTCCCCTTTCTGGGGGCGGGGAAGGTGGCTGGGGGCATTTGCTGCTGTTACATAACATTTACCTGGAGCATCACGCGTGTTCCCAAACCAGGGATGTCTCTGGACCACAGGCAGGAGGTGAATTTCTGTAATGTTGTAGATTAAATGCAAATGGCTGGGAAGAAACTTTCACAAGGCACTGCTTTCCTGTGTTCAAATATTTCCCTTGTGCGTTTCACAGCAATTCCTTTCCCACTCATTTAAGAAAGGCAAGTAATGTGTTTAACCCTCCCACCCAGTAATATGTAAATTATCTAATGAAACAGATGGTATCTATAGATCAAATATACTGCTTTCCTCCTTTTATTTTCCCCATCTCTCAAATCCTGTGTGACATCATTAACCACCGTGTGCAGTGTAACCCCAGACCTCACTGGGGAGTGGGGCTTAGGGTAGGGAGGCCGTCAGCATTCTCTGAGCTCCAGTGCTTTACAAGTTCCTTCTGACACCAGTAAGACAATTTTTTTTGTTGGTGTTTACACCAGCAGATGCCACTCCCTCTATCAGTTACCTGGACTGTAAAGAAATTAATTAACTGTTTAACAAGAGTGTAGCGGGGTATGTGGCTACTTTGCTTCCTAGGGTTGTTTAATTTTTTGTCTTGTCAGTCTGCCTGTATCTTTCTCACACACAAGAGCTGTATGGGCAAGGGAGGTTGTCCTGTTGGTGTCAACCCCTGTCCCATTTGTTGAGGTTTTTAATTAGCAGGAGTTTGAATGAGGAACAGTAAACACAGACATCTCATGTGCTGCAGGTCTGCCCCTGGTCCTCATCCCTTTCTCTTCTCCCTTTCACTGCAGGAACTGGAGCGGCTGTAGGGGGCAGTGCTCTGGGTAGCCAGCCATGATCGCCACTGGAGGCCTCCTGAGGATCTCGGCTAGGAAACAAGACCCTTTGCGACCCCAAAGCCAAGTCCCCAAACGCAAACGCAAGACCAAAAAGAAGCGCAAGAACGATGTGGTGGTGGTGAAAGGCAAGCTCAAGTTGTGCTCCCTCTCGGGGCTCATCGCCCTCTGGGGCATCCTGGTACTGCTGGTGGGCATTGCCTTGGCCGTGGTGGGATACTGGCCAAAGCCCAGCCAGGTGTACAGAGAAGGCAGCTTCAGTGGGGGCAGACAGGTGGCACCACAGGGTGACACCTCCAAGAACCACTCTCGGAGCCAGGAAGGGGCACATCCAGAGATTCATCCAGAGTCAGCCCCCAGAGCCAACACCTCCACCACTGCAACCACCCGGGTGTCCCCACAGTCTCCCTCCACTTCCTCATCCCCCCAGGCCTCAGTGGGTTTTCTTTTCCGTCTTTTCTCAAGCTACTTGCATTCAGACAAGCTGAAGGTGCTGGGCCCCCTCATCATGGGTATCGGCATCTTCCTCTTCATCTGCGCCAATGCGGTATTGCACGAGAACCGTGACAAGAAGACCAAGATCATCAACCTGCGTGACCTCTACTCCACCGTCATCGATGCCCACAGCCTGCGGGCCAAGGATGGAGGTGCCCCAGCCTCAGCACCTCTTAACGGCTTTGTCAACTACGTGCAGTCCCGGGGTTTGGAGCTAAAGCCTGGTGGTGAAGGCTTGGGCGCTGCAGCCATGCTGGCCAGGAGCTCCTGGCCACCAGGACTGGGTGTCTCCCTTTCCCCGCCAGATCTAGCGTCCTCACCACGGCGTTCCTCTTTCTGCACCCCACCACAGCCACCCAGCCTGGCCGAGGCTGTGTACAGCATCTACCGGGAGCACGCTGCCCTTGCTGGCCACGCTGTCACCAGCCCACCCTGCAGTCCACCAGAGAGCTGGGGCCGGCGCAGCACAGCCAGCTCCATTGTCAGCTCTTCACTCAGCGCTTTCACCCTCCTGCCCTCGGCACCAAGCAGTGGAGGGGGAGGCTGGAGGAGACCCCCTGGTGAGCGAGGAGCCCGTGAGATTCCACGGGGGGAGTTTGAACTCAGCCTGACTGACCTCAGCAGCAGCCGCCTCGAGGGAGGCTGTGGGACAAGGAGGCACAAGCTGGTTCTCAGGCGGCAGAGCACCAGCTGTTTGCCCGATGCCAGGCGCCCCCTTTTCCCGGAGCCACCTCAGTCCCCAGCTGTCAACAGGGGCCCAGACTCCAGCCTCTTGGTAAAGACATCTAGCTACTCCAAATCTCTGGACCTTGGGGGGTCACCCCCTTCTACTCCCCCTGCCATCACCAAGGTGGACTCCCAGAGTTCCCAGTCTGAGCCTTCCAGCAGCAATAAGGGCTACAGCCACCTGGAGGAGGCAGGCACCTCCTTGGAGTCAGTTGCCAACACCCCAGCCAGTAAAATCCAGGACTGTGAGGAGGAACCAGCTGAGAAGATGGACCCTCTCAAGGCTACCAGCAGAGAACAAACAGGGGAGCAATCCCAGCAAAATCAAAGACAGTACTCAAATAAAGAGAAACTCTTTATGATTTCTAGGTCGCATGCTGCATTAGGGCTGGAGGACGGGGAACTAGAGAGTACTGGCATCTAAACAAAATAAGAAGGCACAAGGACACCTTGCAACCCTCCACACCTTCCCCCCTTCTCCATCTCCTTGTGGACTTAGGGAACCAATCAATATCCAAAGAGCTGCAGTATGTTACCCTTGAAAATTGAATTCAGTAAATCCTGTAGATGACTTCAGGAAGAAAAAGAAAATCCTTTCTGTCCGATTGTGATTGTATGTTCCATGCAAGCCAAATTGTATTAAATATCCACAGTCCAGTAAGTTCTTTGGATCAGATTAATACAATTTCGGACAGTATAGCTGTGCACTTTACTGTTTTGATTTCCAAGTGCCCCTTCTTCTCCTCTGATTTCTTTCTTGCTGATTTGCCACTAACTGCTTGAAAACTGTAGGCACCTTTTTAAGCTTAAGAGCAATGTGGTCTTCAGATCAAGAAAGCCGAGCTCTCTCTTTGTTTTGGTTCAAACACTAAAATGTTTGCAAGGCCTTAAGGATGATGTACCTTGACAAAGAATGAGTTTGTTTAAATTCTGGGGAAAAAAAGACAATTTAGAAGAGACTAGAGCAGAACAGAGCTCTCATGATCTAGTTAAAACCATTACATTCCTGATTCCGAAATACCTACTACTACGTGATACTTTATTAAGTATTATTACACATGTATTGACTAATAGCATTAAAGATTTTTTTTTTAATAAAACATTTACAAACAAAACTGCCACATAAAGCAGAGGATTATTTTGGTAAGTAATTACAGGTATCAGAAACCTTTTGTTTATATACTGTGAAAGATTATAGAGAAGCTATGAGGCCAAAGGTTTGCTTATGCTTTTAAGTAGGTAATTAATCATTTAGGAGTGATTTCAAGATAAATACTGGTTCAGTCTCTGAGAAACTACAGTTTAATTCAATCAACAGATTCTGTCTCCTTTTCTAACAGTGCTCTGTGACAGCTGAAGAAATGTGAGATTTTGACACACTAAAGAAAAAAATATTTTAAAGGTTTGACCTGCTATTAAAATTAGATTTTTTTTGTGAGTAACACCTTCATCTCAAACTGCAGTATAATCTTGCTGGATTTTTCACTTCCCTTATAAGTGTTGCATTAAGCCTTTCTGCTGTTGCAGTACTATGTGTGAATGCATGCCCATAAGCTTAATTTTAAAGCATAATTTTAGCCCTGTCAGTGTCGTAGCAGTTGGTCCTATTGAAGTCAGCAAAGGTTTCTCACCGCCTTCAGCGTGGTAAGGATTTCTTCCTGCGTGACAAAAGCATAAGATTTCCTCAAGGCTGGAGAATGCCTTGTCTGTAAGCAGATTTTTGGTAAATTGATGAGCTGATTCATTTCTATAGCTGCAGCATGGCAGGCACTCTTTTATTTTGCCAAAACAGCTTTATATGCTCAGAAGATTGTGTCAATACTCCCTATTTTAAATATGGATGTGGCATTTCACTACTACAGGAAGAGAAATTGACACTAAACAAATACAGTATGTAGGCAAGAGTCTTTCTGCTGCAATTAATTTTTTTCCTTGTGATTTCATGTTTTAAAATGCTCAGTTACATATTTAACTACTTACGTTACAAAATGGAATATAATGATCACTAAATACAATTGAATTTATTAATCCTGCAAAATCCTTTATTAAATATGGCTAATTGAAAAAAAGGAGAAGAAAAAAAAAAAAAGAACAGTTTGCCACATCAGATTCCTGAAACTGGGGAAGCAGAAGGTGCTTGTTCTCTTGAGCAACAGAGACATCCAGGTGGCAATATCTTTCCGCCTGTCACTGGCAACCAGTAAATTGACAATATGAACACCAGTGTGGCATTTTTTGCTATCAAACTGCTAGCACGCAACTGTTGAAAACATCCTGGACTGGCGTGGGCTGGACTGGGTGCCATGTGAAGTGGCAAGTGGGCAGCTCGGGTGCTGCTAACATTTGCAGAGGATTTTCAGTTCTCTATGGGTGATGGCCCTGCGCTTCTGTTACTTCTTTTGAGACTTCCAGCAAGATTTATGAGAAGTATCTGAGCAGCATTACCTGGTGTTGATGGAGATGCCAGTTATTGACACAGCTGAGGTTACTCTGTTATTTTCCACATGAAAACCCTTTGTGGCTTTGCAAGGGAAGAGGCGAGTGATGGGTGCTACTTACTGGGGTGTGAGGTCCTTGTGAAGATGTGGCAGGTGTTTGTTTTATTCTGAGGGGGAGAAGAAATTATTTTTTAAATATTCTTAGCAAGTATTTCTTTTTTCATACAAATCTGTAGTGTGCTCTGAAAAAAAAAAATGTGACTTTAAAAAAGCCTCTGGGTACTACTTAGGTTGATTGAAAATAAAGCAGGTCAGTAATTCTTCTGATGATTAATTTACTACAAAGATTTCTGAGTAACAAAATTACAAGAGGGTTTGAGTTTATTAAGTTAAATTTTAGCTTGTTCCTGTGTTGCCAAAAAAAGGTGTGAACCATGAACTTTCATCAGTCAAGCTGGATTTTTTATAACAGCAGCTAGAAGTTATTTTTAACATAGATTAATAAGCAGAGAAAGCTGCTTCTCTACGTTTGCAAGTTATCAAAAATCTCTCATTATTTTTGTAAATTTATTGACTAAAACTATTTGTTCATCAACTTCTGCAGTGGTGGAGTTGGAGCCAGAAGCTTTTGTTTAAAATTCAAGATGGGCAAGTTAGTTTAACATGCCAGTGTTGGAAGACGGCTGAGGAATTCAGTCCCTGTGCACCAGTCATGGCAGCTGTTACTAGAAGCACAGTGGCTGGTAAGGAGCTGTGCCCTTCCTGGTGATACCAGCAGGTGATGGGAGTGCTTAAGTTTGTGTGTTGACCTCTTCTGGAGTCTTACCCAGCTGGCCCTGACCTTTCCTCTGGACTGCCAGGCTGCCTCTTGGCCATCATTTGCACATCCTGACACTTCCTAATGTATTTTTTATCTCATCTAGTTTCTCATATCTCTTTCTTACCTCATCTAGTTTCTTCCTTTTAACCTTTGTCTCCAGTGTCCTGCCACCAAGTACTTCCTCCACAGTCCTTGTCAAGAGCCGAGAAGCTGCCTCTGCTTACCAGTATCCACCTGCCTGCAATGTTGCGGAAGGAGACATGCAAAGTGTTTTTTAATAAAGAATTACTGATTCCCCTATTTAAAAAGTGGTATCCCTGAAGATACATTAAGCTAAAATACCTAGGCGTAAATCTTTGCTATGGAAAAATCAGATTTTGTTCCAGAAATGTGTAGTTTGATTTGGTTTTTAGCGTGGAAGAAGTGCTATGATATTTATGTGAAATTTCCAGAGGAAAGGTTAATTTCCACCTACACTAGGTAGAAGGCAGTGTCTGTTTGTTATGAGCATAGATGCTGCTTGGTGCTGCTGCTTATTACAGAATCCTCAGGACCCTGGAGAAGCTGCTGATGTGATGGTAACTGTAAACCAGCTCTGGCTCAACTTTCACTGTCTACCCAAGTATTTAAAATCTCTGTGTTAACCTGGCTCACCAGGCTGCACTGATTTATCAAACTCCCCGCCTGTTGACACATCAGCAAGTCTACTAGAAAAGACTGTAGCACAGATTTATTACCCTGTGTTGATTAGATACATTTTTAACAGCCTTTTCAAGGACTGATTCTGTCCAACAGTGAGTAATTGTGCAGGTAGAAACATCGAATTAGGTAACTGTTAACATCGTTGCAAGTCTGCAGTCTGAGATAGAGTATGGATTTCCATAGCAGCCAGAAAAGTTTATACACTAGTAGCAAAAGGACTTCAATTAAACAGTAATTTTTATTAAAAGTGATGGAGATGGCACAATGATAAAGCTTACCGTATCTCAGTATGAGGAATAGCCTTTGATAACACTTAACAGTTTTTCTTTCTAAATGGTAACAAATTCCTGTGGATGCAATAAAACAGGACTGTATTTATAGTGAGAAAGGAAAATTACTAATAATTTAAGAACACCAATTAATGCTTTTCCTCATTAACACATGTCACAGTCCCTCAGATTTCTCTCTGTATGTGAAAAGAGGAAAAGACAGGGGGAGAAAGAAAAGAAAGCAATAATCAACCTCTGGCCATAGCCTAGCCAGAAATCAGACCTTGCTACACAAAACCCACACAAAGTACAAGTGCCCGGTGGTAGCTGACAGTTAAAATGTTTATAATCAATAAAAGTACAGATTTTTTTTTTTTTTCCCTTTTTTTCTTCTAGAGCAAATACATCAAACTTTCCTCAGGAAAAAAATGCTGTCTCTATCAATTCTCCCAGACTGTCAGTAGCAATAATGCAATGCTTTATTCAGGCCACTTAATTACTATTTTTCTCTTTGGGCTCACAAGCAGCAAACAAGATGCACAGCATCTGCAGGCACAATCTGAGAGGATAAATACAGTCTCACAGCGAGGGCAAAATACCTACCATGGAAGAGTATAATGTTACTGATTTTATTTCAGAATTTTCTTTTTTCCTTTCCCCTTTCTCCCTGTGACAATTTTGGTTCTAGTGGGGACACGTGACTGATACTTTCAGACTGAAAAGTAGAAATGGGGAGAGATCGTTTGGCTTTAGAGAAGCAGTGAGTGCCACACTAAGCTTCACGGCTAAAGTCAAAAACAGCAAGTAAAAAGGGAATGTTCATCATCCAAGTGATTAATGTATTGTTTTCATAAAGGTTTAGATGAACTCGAACTTTGCTGAAATCGTAGCCCACACGGCCAGGGTATATTTATTGCAAAATGGTTAGAAGAACCATCACAATATTTACTGAAATATCTAAATATATTGAGATGAATCAAGGTTTAATTTGTTGTTGTTTTGGTTTGTTTTGTTTTTTCCCCCAGTGAATTCTAAAAGATAAGACACTGCAATACTCACTGTCACATAAACTAAAATAGTGCAATACCATCACGTAACCTAGAGTTGCTCTTTGCTCATCACCCCTCCTAAAATTTGGCGTGCTGCTGACGCATCCTCCCTGACCCGTCTGGGAGCAGGCTGAGGCCATGCCAGATGGGTCTCATTTTACTGATATAGACTAAATGAGCAACTTTTGCAACACCATGAAATAGTCTCCCTCACTCCTGAAGTGTACCTTGGGTCTCTCTGAGGGATATGGCGTGTTTTTACTTCACTGACTTTATAATCAACATTCATTTTAAGGACGTGCAGTCTGGCCTCAGAACCTAATAGGACATATTTTTTAAAATGCTTATACAGTCCCTTCACAGTCCTTAATGTATTTCTCTTTAACATGCCTTGGGTACAGAGTGTGACTGTTCTCCTTGTAAAAACAATACACAGAGGTACGGCACAGATTCATTGCACAAAGAACATATTTATTTTTTTTAAAAGGGGGAAGGATATAAGCACCAGTATGCAGTGATGACAACAGGTAAATATCTGTCTCTCAGTGATGTTTCCAAACCACACAAGTAGCCTACTGTGGGACAGAGCCTTGAACACTTGTCCTTCAGCAGGAGATCCATGCTTCATCTTTATAAGAGCCTCCTTCTGCACGCAAGACACTGAAGGGCTAATCTTTATCACACTCATTTCACACAGTATTGCAGGAAATAACTTAGCAAAAGTGTATGACTTTCCGAAGGCCTCCCTGAAGAATATGTAAGGACACAAGCAATCAAGCGATATTGGACAACTGATGCCATTCTGTTTCAAACAAGGAACTTGAAATGAGAACAAGGAAAATCTAACACTGCTTTTTAATTTACTGTGGTAACACAGCATAAAGTGATGATAGTAGCAGTTATGACTGGTTTGGAAACTTAAATCTGTCTGCTGGCACTGCTAACTTAATTAACACTCCAGGCTGCCTTGGTGCTTGAAAACGCAAACAGGACAGTTATTGTCCTTCTGTCTTCACAATGTGTACAGCATCAGGAGCGGCAGCACTGAAATAAGGACAGGTTCTAAGGCAGCGTCTCTCACCATCTGACCAGAGACTAATAGGAGTAAGCTGTGGAAGAAAGTTGTTTCTTTTAGACCCTTAAACTAGAGTTTTGATGCAACTGTTTGGGACTAACATGCAGGAGAGGCGAGGATGTTTCCCTAGCAAAGTTTTTCGCAAGGATCTACTGCCCCTCCTCTGGCACACAGTGGAGAAAATGAGAATAAAAGTTGCAGCACAGTCATGGAATCAGTGAGCTCCTGGTGCTGCAGCAGCACTGTGGCTCGGTAGCCCTCTTGCTGGTCCATGCTTCTCACTGACAATCTGGGAGGAGATGGAAAGGGACACATGTTGAGTGATAGCAGCTCCTAGCCCTCACCAGTTTTTAAGTCATCTGCCAGTACAGCACCAAATGAGCCCCAGGAGTTACTCAAAGAGCAAAACAAACCAACAAAACTGCAGGTTGTATCATCACTGGTGTCACCAAGCAGGCACTATTGAAGAAGGCAGGCAAAGAAAAGGGGCAGATCACTGAAGTTTCTATTACACTTGTCCTTGCTGTTTTGGGTTGTCAAGTGTGGACAAAGATGAACAACAAAATACTGCAGTTGCACAACAGCAGCACCAGCTGTAGCACTCAGCTGTTCCCCATCTATAGCTGTCACAGACTTCACTGTAACTCACCACAGCCTCCATCAGAGCTCTGTGCAGCTCTGCTAGCATCATCCTAGCCAAACGGAAGCAGGGAAATAAAAGCTTTCCTTCTCTTGAACAAGAGAATCTAGTACAATGGCTAAAACAAGCCATCACCTCACTCCCTTGCCTCCTTCCCAGGCTTCTGTCCTCTTCCTGAGAAGCTGGATCACCCCAGGACAACCAGGGGTGCAGTGGGCATTTCCTCCCAGACTGGTACATGCATGCATCCTGTGTAGCTGCCTGATGAATCCAGGGCAGCCGAGGGGCCTGAAGTCAAAGGAAGCTGACGCATTCAAAGTAATTACATTTGTAAAGCAATTTTAAGATAATGTTTGCTGTATCTTTCATTTCCACAGCAAATTGGTCCAGTCCTCTGGTCAAATAAACGTTTTATAATGTCTAATGATTAACCAGCAGGTTGAATTAGTTCTCATATAGGCAACAGATTTCTTGACAGCAGTGTTTTCCAACAAGCCATATTAGGTATGTATCCAAAACATTCTGTAGAACGTATTGGTTTGGTTTGCAGTTGTAGAAAAATTTCACTGGCAATTTAGACAAATACACTTTAGGTAACTCTGCCACCATAAAAAAAGCATAAACTATGGGGGTTTTTTTTTTAGCAAAGCTGGTAGAGAAAGAGAACACAAGTATTTTGCTTAGTCCCAATCTGGAGAAACGGTTGGGTGGGAGACAAGAATCGGATTAGATCAACAATAGCTCTTTCACATAGAACTGCCATTTAACAATTTAATCTTTTGCTAGAGAGGGAATTTTCACCCCACCAGTGTTCAGAAATTACCAGACACTTTGGTAGATTCGAGTAGTCAAAACATTAGGAAATTAAAGCATAAATTATTCAAATTATTTTAAAATGAGTTGTGAATTCCTCTGAGCAGTCAGAATGTTAATAAATTGCAGGGAAAACAAAGGTTACCTCTAAATATCTTTACAGGTTCCGAAAACATTTCTTCTTTAACACAATAATAGAATACACATAGCAACGTAGGAGATGGAGGCTTTTGTTAGCAGGAGCTTCAAGTGGCCTGGGTAGCATCAGTAGATAATATACCCATTTCAAACACACACTGATAAATGTTCCATAATATACCCATTTCAAACACACACTGATAAATGTTCCATATTATGATACTGGATTACCTAATCTTTTTTGCCTTCTTTCCTACCACATAAAAGTATAGATTATATGTACTACACGTAGTAAATGGCAGCAGTATCCAATATGTAGCCTTCTCTTAAGTCTATGGTTGATGAACTTAGGGAGTATTTAGTCTTCACGACTTTAAAATGCACTTGTTTTACCATCTTGAAATGCAGGAGTGTTACCAGACCTTGTTCTATCAAGAAGAACCCTGAGCATTGCTGTTTCTCATCTATCAGTTATTACAATTTAATTGGCTTTTATTTAAATGAATAATTCTGTTACAGTACAGTGTGTAAGAGTTGAGCAATTGTGTGTGCTCAAATCTGCATACTGCGGCAACGCAACATATAGAAATCATGGTGTTTATGCACAACTGAAATACATTACTTTTTTACTAATTTTACATAGCCTAAAGAACTGAGCAAAACATTGAAAACTGAAATTCTGGTGCAACACATGGAGAAACATATGCACTCAGGGTAAAACAGGTGTCCTAGATGGAGAAGATAATGAGGAAATATCATCACAGCAGTGATTTAAAGGTATAACCATGGTAATCAGAGCTGCTTGAAAAAGGAGGTTAGACTGAGTCTGCCACAAATCACCAAAAATTTTTTTTTAAAAAAAAAAAAAAGGAAAAATAGAAGAAAACCCAAGTAGTAACAGAAGGCAATGCCCAGGAGCTCCCCACAGCCCATGAAAGTAGCAGCACCGTGAGAAGAGGGAGGAGCTCTCTTCGCCAGTGCCACCTCCTAGGTCAGGCACATGGGAAAGGTCCCAAGTTAAGACAGAAGCAACTCCCAGATCAGGGTAATCCTTAGTGTTAAGTCGTTGCTTTTGGGCCCCATGCCACTGTGGTTGGAGCATTCTTGTGTCCCATATGGACATTGCCCCTCCAGAGACTGCTGGAGCATTTCTTGCAGTTGCAGGCTGTAGCTCCTCCAGTCCTTCAGTTGAGGATCAGGGATACTGGGGACAGCATCAGCAGGCTCAGCATCACTCAGCTCACCCTGCAGAGGAGCGCCAGCACCCTCAGGAACGGGAATCTGGCAGAACCATTTGCTCCCTCTCCACCCCTGCGACATACACCACATGCATACTGGCTGTTATGTTTACACATTCAAGGTTGAAGCCAGCCTGAGACAAAAGACTGGTGAGTCCCCACTTTACCTGTGTTGTTTTTGGCCCCTTAACACACACAAAAAAGACATTGTGTTGTTGGAATGGGTCCAAAGAAGGGTAGCAAAGATGTTGAGGGGTCTGGAGCACAAGTCTTATGAGGAGAGGTTGAGGGAGCTGAGATTGTTCAGCTTCAAGAAAAGGAGGCTGAGGGGAGACCTTATCGCTCTCTACAACTACCTGAAAGGAGGTTGTAAGGAGGCAGGGGTCCGTGTCTTCTCCCAAGTCACAGGTAAAAGGACAATAGGAAATGGCCTCAAGTTGCAACAAGGGAGATTCAGATTGGATATTAGCAGAAATATTTATGCTGAAAGGATTTTTAAGCATTGGAATGGGCTTAAAGGTCCCTTCCAGCCTAGACAATTCTGTAATTCTAAGACACTCCACAACACCAAATCCTGCATTTCTCTGCTGCTTCTCTGTGTCATCTGCATAAACTGAAGACCATAGGAAGAACTTGTGCCCTTTCTGTCTGATCTTGCACCATCCTCTGGTTAAGTGCTGCACTGCGAGGCCCCGGTGCATGCTTCCTGCTGCATTTGCTGCAATCTCATTTTGCGCCAGCTCCACTTTCCATTTACAGTAAATCAGCAGTACATTTACTCAGTTATTCTGAGTAGGATTACAGCAGCTCAGAGACTTTGTGATGGCTCAGTACCCCCATTGCAACACGGATTCTGCAAACCACAGCAAAATGGGCTTACAAGCAGTAGACAACAGCTGCCAAAATGGAGCTAGCCCAGGGCCTTTACCAGCTTGAAGGGATGATGTTGGGCATCGTGCCCTACAGCAAGGTGAAAACATTCTAGAAATAAAGAGAACACGGTGCAGCAAGCACTGTCCTTGCTGCAGAGTGTTCGCTACCCAGGAAAAAAAAAAAAAA
>VXBW01003107.1:683073-744039 GCA_013400375.1 Thinocorus orbignyianus
AGAAAAAAAAAAAAAGAGTGTGAATGGATCTAGCTGGGAAATGCAATCAAATACAGAAATGTCATGGAAGAGGTAGAAGTTTGAGACCCTATGCCAAGCTAGATAAATAGAGCGGAGGAAGAATAAAACAGGATTAGCACAAAAATTAAATGGCAAGGGAAAAGGCACTGTTAAAGGAAGGTCTTGCAATGGGCTAACGAAGCAATTTTGCAGATTCTATGAAGATGTGCCCCTGATGAGGCAGGGGGAATTATTTTCAGTGTTTGAGAGGCAGATTTAACTAGATAAGTATACCTCCAGTTAAAATATCCTGCAACATCTCTTTAAAATATCGGGTTTTTTAAGCCAAGATCAAGATTTGATTGGTTTTGACTGACAACATTATTGACCCTGATAAATATATTGTAAATTCCATTGACTCTGTAAAGTTTTTGTAACAGTGCTTAAAGGTTTTCAGTTGTTTAGGTTGAAATTATATTGTCTATTTTCAAATAATAATTTCTGGTCACATTATGTGTAGAATTACTAGACAGAGTCGTTTCAGTCTCAGGAGCTGATTGGGGTGTTTCAGTAAATCCAGTCAAAAGCAAAGATATCTCTTCCACAAAGTCAAACCTGAGAGAAGAAAATCTTGCTGCCAGTAGAGCTGCGGGATCCCCTGGACCCACCTCATCCTCCCCTTCAACCCGCTGGTGTCTGATCAGGCTGTGTTTCACACAGGTCACCACAGCAAGGAAATAGCACCCTCCAAGGATAAAACTCAAACAAATCAAGATTTTAGATAAATAAAAGAACTGGTTACTCTGTGAAGCATCATGCTCAGATTAAGACGCTGTGTTCACTGTATCTTGGGGCAAAGTATTAAGAAAGATCAGCTTTTTTCATGAGCAAAAGCATCACAGAATCACAGGATGACATGGGGTTGGAAGGGACCTCTGGAGATCATCTTGTCATACTCTGATGCACACCAGGACACATTCATAAGTTAAAATTATTTCATCAGATTTCCAGCCAATTGTCAATAACATAGTTTATCATGCAGAAAATTGGGAGTTTGGTTTGGTTTCAAGAGCATCAGCTAAGACCTTGGTGTCATCAATAGCACTGCCTCAGCTGGAGTCCAAGCAGGATTTCACCTCAAATCAACGTACTTCTGAAAAATATTTATGAACCCACCAGCATTTAAAGCTTAGCTCTCTACCTAAAGAGGATTTACAGAGAAAGCCCTCAACAGGTCTTCAACTCCAGTCCATCGCTCATAAAGTAGAGTTGAGGAGCTTCTTTGGCTGGGAAAGAGACAAGTCAAACTTCGCATGTGTATTACAAACACAGTGTAAGTGCATCTCCCTGATGCATCTACTTGGTAAACGTGTCACTATGTTATTCTTATTTAAAAACATAAAAATCGAACCAGGTACCTATCAGTAGATAATAAATGCTGGATTTCTGTCAAGTATATAAAATACTGCCCCATAAGAATTATCATGTCTCTTCCTTGTTTTAAGAAACTGAAGGCGGAAAGGCTAGCTAACAAGCAGGCAGCAATTTGCTTCTGTTTTCACTTCAAAGACAGAATTACTTAAGTGGTATGTCCGGTTTACAAACAGGGCTTGTTTTTCCACCTCTGATCTGAGTACTGAAATTTAAGATGAAAAAACTTAAGTTTCCACATCTTGAAACTTGGAAAAAACATTTCGGAAAGCAGTTGTCAAAGTTTTCAGCTGATCTTAAAAGCAGTTTTCTAATTACAAGACTAAAAGTCAACCTCCAGCAAAGAAAAAAAAGCACTGGGTGGACATTCAATACCTAAAATATATTATTTTCTAGAAAGCACTTAGTTTCTCTCCTGTTGGTGCAAAAAGTATGCTCTGATCTAAATATATAGGCTTTTTAGAGCCTTTTTATGAGACTTGCCCCATGTTTCTGCTGTACAGGTTGGTGACTAAAACCCATGGCAGGAAGCCAGCTTCAGGGGTGTTAAGCCTATAAAGCGCTTGGATTTAAGCCCATCTGGGAATGGTTTCGAGAGGGAAACAATACAATTACACTAAGTTGCTTGGGAGTTATGGGCCCCTAGATGTATCCTTCTGGCTCTAACTGTGAGTATTCACTTCCACAAAGAAAATATTTGCCAGAGTTTAAATATTCCCAAAGAGATGGATTTTTGAACAAGGGTACTTATTACATACAGTGTCTTTTAGTCCTGCATCTGCTTTTAGTTTCATGATGATATGATTAGAAAATATGAAAAAATTTCTAACAGAGAAAAATCCATAGTTTTGATCTGATCCACCCCCATCGACACTCCAGGGCACCATAAGCAAGTCCCTCTCTTGGTTAAGTCTCTGCAGTTCTTCAGCTGGAGATCAGGATAACAATGCAAGAGTGTGGGACTGCAAGAAACTGCTTCAAGGCCAAGGAGGGGATTTGTCTCAAGGGAATTTTTCTAAATTATTTGTGGGTTGTTTGGTTTAGTTTAAGTATCAGATCATAAGGAACAAAAGGAAGTTTTGGCAAAGGTTTTGAGTTGAGGGTCTATTCCTTTCTATCTGCACATAGAGAAACATCATAGGGCTTTTATTATATGGTATACTATCAAACCAGAAGCTGCAGCTAACGATAGCAGAATACACACATGGACACTAAATGCCCCAAGAAGGTCAAATTGCTACACACTCCTAGAACTGCCTGCTCATAACTGAAGAACCAGGCATTTAAGATGACTATAGACAGCTGATCTTAGGGCACTAGCCTGGAACTACTACCTTCACAGCTCCGCTGTGCCCACGGAAGAGGCTGGCATCTTCCTGACATGGTGTAGGTAAATGAGGATGTGTACCTGGTCTCCTCTGCATGTGTAGAAAGTATAGGACTATAAGAGAAAACCGGCTGAACTAACCGGTATAATCTTTATTCAAACTTAACCAAGAGATAGAGGGCTCTTACACACTTAACCCAAAAATGTAACTTCCAAAGCAAAAATTGCCTCAGCTGTTCGGATACCAAAGGCCCATCTGATGGTGCCTAATAGCAACCAGTAGCAGAATATTCACAATAAGGTAGTTAAAGAACGCTCTTTCCTTTGGCTTTTGCATCCTGTTTATTAGAGTAGCAAGCTTAACAAACATCCAAGTAAAACCAGCCAAGAAGCAGGGAGGTGTTGTTAAAGCCAGCTCCCAACTTACTTGGAAAACAATCACTATTGCAGCACAGTTCAGCGTTTAGTTCTTTCCAAAAGAGAGAAAGAAAAAAAAATAAAAATCACAGCCAGTGGGTAATACTTCATTCAAGTTCTCTCGCACCCCAGTGTTGTACCATTGTTTCAATAATACATTAAACTAAACTCAATTAGAAGAAATTAGCGGATTGCATTTCTTTTCTACATAAACTACTAGTGCCTATGAAGCAAAGTACTCAAAAGAAAAAAAAAAATAGGCAAGTTAGAGACCGTAAAGAGAAAAGAAAAAAACAAGCCATAGAAAAAGAACAGTAAATGCAGGGATCATAAAGAATGAATCAAGCTCTCTTCTGGTCCTAGATTTCACAGTGTAATTTCCCTACAGTAATCATAAAGAAGGACAATTAATCTGCCTCAACAGTATAAAGTTATTTTCATTTCAGAAACTGTCTCCTACCTCCCCTACTCATATCTAGTAATCAAATGTATTTCAATTAATTTGAATAAGAAACACCAGGGAACAAGAGCATAGATCCCCAAAGCTAAAGCAGAGCACCAAAAAATTCAAGACTTATTTTCATCCTTATAACATCAAATATAAAATATGCTGTTATGATTTGAACAACATTATAGAAACATATTTCGACATGCTTATCATTAGAGACTAGAGCTGAATACTGTATTTCACAGATACTTGGTTTAAAGCACTATTCTAAATTGTCAAGATTAATCAATGATACAACTTAAGTATTTATTTTAACTTAATGTACCAAAACAAGTGTATTATACTCACAAGATAAGTGAAATTAATTACCCTACAATCATCACAATAATTCTAAAGCAGAATTAAACTTAAATTGGAACCTGTACACAGTAAAAATTCAAACATTTATGAGTGCAGGTTCACCACACATTTGCTACACTCCAGTGCCATCTGTCTATAAAAAGATAATTAACATTTTCAATAAGAAGTTCAGCTTGTTGTAAAGTATACTTGGTCCTAGGCCATTGATTCCACTTAAATTCATAAGACAAATGACATTGCTGATGTTTTACTGAATTAAGAAATCACTAAGAAGCACTGTTTTCTCAGTATGTATAGATAACAAACTTCTCCAGGAAATAAATTAATCCAGAATGTGCTGATACAGAGATGCTCTATGGAAGTCTCACTCTTAACTACTCCTTCAAATTAACCTTGAAGTCTTGTAGTGTTGAGCAATTTAGCTGGGTTTTGAAGACCCCAGAGAAACTGGGAATAACTGCTCTTGAATTTGCATTTAGAAGACCATTTGGGGACAGGCTTTTGAAAGCCCACAACCTTCAGTGGAGTGACATGAAAAATAAAAGCTCTGCCAAGCACTACAGCACAAGGATCTGACACAGACCCGGGTGTCGAGTACAAAGCAGGTTCATTAAATGCAGAGCCTTCCCTTTCCTCTTGCACAGTGAGCAGCTGGTAGGTTTTGTTTCCACTCTGCTCACTGTTGAAAGGGCACAAATAACAGGTTTTTGTGTTGTGTTTGGGTTTTTTTGGGTGGTTTTTTTTTTTGTTGTTGTTTTTCCTAGAGTCTGTTAACAAGCTGAACAGGTTTTAAGCAGTCTAATGATAAATTAGCAGACACATTCTAGCCCCTCTGCCCAAAGGTGTATTTCTACATACCATGTAGGGAAGCTGTATCTTTAATACTGTGACTTGGGGGGGGGAGTAGAGGGTGAGGGGGATAGAAAAAAAGCTACTTGGTCACAAGTTTGTTTGGGTTGGCTTTTTTTAAACACACTTTTTTTTAATGAGAGATGGAGCTTTCAGAAAACTAAATATCGCTTTTCAAGGAGCAATTAGAGCAGAAACGGGAAGTAAGTCATTTTCCAAGACCCTTACTGCTTTCCTCCCCCTTTATAGACGCCTAAGGCTGCTGTGAGCGCTGAAGGCCTACAGGCAGCCGGTTCCCTTTCCAGTCGCAGCTGTTTTTCCAGTAGTGCCATCTACTGGTTTCCCTCTGCCATGAGGCTCCACAGAGAAAATTCTTTCTCCATCCTGCAGGTAGGGCACACCTTGGCTTCAGCTGGCAACCTGCAAAGTGAGGAAACTCCAGCCCCAGCGATGGTTCAAAGCCCTTCATCTCTTCTTGCTGGAAATGAATACGACCCTATTTCATCCAGTTCTTTACTAATTCGTGTATACAAGCATACAACATAACTTCAGTTTAGAAAAAGGCATTTTACAAGAACAACTCATGATGGATTATTATTCTCCTTTTATCTAAAGAAAATTTAGTGTAATACCTCATTTTATTCAAAAAAAAATACTATTCTGCCTGACTTATGTAAATAATTTTCTCACTAAGTAGTCACTAGCCAAAGGAAAGCTTGCATTTCACCAAAGTGTATTAACGTTAACAACTAAAATCTTCTGCCATTTACAGACATGCAGTGAATGACTGTGAGTTGCAGTCATGAGTTGGAGCCTTAAGTCAGAGTGGCTGTAGGGATTCTGCAAGAAGAGGTGTCTTTAGGCAGTAATCACGGAGAAGGCAGGCAAAGGAAAGAGCAAAGTCTAGGCTGCAAGTCCAGCGCAGAGGGAAAACAGGGCAGAAAGAAATACAACAGAGGTAGAACAGTGCATCTGGGCACCAGAGGTGTGCAGCAACAGTTCTGGTATCAGTGCATGATTTCTGAAGGGTCTGATCCTGTAAACCAAATCTTGTTTGTCTTTATAGCACATACACACACCTGTAGTGTAGGTTCTTGTTTAGACCTAGGTGTTTCACCATTACAATATTCAGTGTTGCTTCCCCCATAGATTTTACTCTACTTTGTTCTGTCAGTCTCCTAAAGACTGTTTTCTGCCAAAAATGCATTCACCATCTTCATCCCCACCTCAGCCTGGCACAGCTCACTACTGCTGTGGTTGCCTGCCTTTACCACCACTGTGCATGGATTCAGTTCAAAGACTGCAACAACTTTATTCTGAACTTTTTGGCTGATCAGGTGCATATTTTGTTACTTCAGTTTTCTGAAGGCTGCCATCTGTTACCCTTGCTTTTTCTTGTTCCCTTTCCATACTCTTCAATGTATCTGATCCTGCTGGCAACAGACCAAGTACTGACTTTGAGCAGATCTCTCCAGCTGCAAGAAACATCCCAGCTGTAGCTTCAGGCTGTCCCTTCACATCATTGATTTCTTTCTCTTCACTTGCAATTGAATCCTCAGCAATATTTTCAGATGGTTTATCATCAGCTACTACTAAACACGAGGCAGGCTTACAGCTTGTAGCAGTTGCTCCTGTTTCAACCATTGCAGTGCTACTTGGATGGTCTTCACTGCTTGTTTCTCCCACACCTTGTGTCTGCATTTCTTGCTCTTTGCTCTCTTCTGTACTGCGGGAGCCCACGTTAATTGAACACTCGCAAAAATAGTAGCCAGATTCCTGCTTCTTCTTGCGCATGGCACAGAGATCAATTTGCCTGAAGACTTCTGTGCCAAAATAACTGTCTTCATATTCTTTATACAGATCCGAACAAATTTTTCTGAAGCCCTGAATATTGAAAGAACATTGTGATACTGTGCCTGTATTTTATATATATACACACACACAAATATGTACTTCATAGAGGTACAAGACTTACCAAACATTATCTTAACAAAACTTCAGAAAATACACCACCACCCCCATTAGGATAGTAATATCAACTTTATTCGGTAGTATTTAAATTGATATTGAGGAAAAATTCCCAACTATCAGTAATGCAAGTTATAGGAAGTGTGGTTTTCTCTGAATTCCCCTGTCTACCCCACCCTCCACAACCTGCAAAAACGTATCAAAGACACTGAAACAGAGCAATTTAATCCACTATTATTCAAGTACATACATCCGATTTTAGATAATTCAAACAAGTTCATGGTTGCCACATCCATTGAGAGGATATTCCCTAGTTTCCTGAATTGCCTTTAGGAGGATTTTGTTTCACCTGAGATTTATTTTACTCAGTGTCATTCCATTTCTGCCTTCACTTCCTGAAAAATTAATCCTTCTCCTTGGTATACACATTCCACAATAGTAATTATGTGCTAGAGGCAAGTTAGAAATAGAGCTCATGTGCCTTCTCCCCTGTGAGCAAAGAAGCATTCAAAAGAAATTTAACTCAGTGACTTATTGTGGAAGCAAGCTCATCTCAACAATCCAAAAAAGAAAAAGAATATCCTAGTAGTTCTTATCTACCAAACACTATTAGTACCCCAATGGCCAAATGCTACAGCAATCACAGCATATACAGGGAAGTGTTTTATCCAATAGACTTGTTTTCAGATGTTTACATGTTCTTTTCAGGCTAAGAAAAAGTAACTCCCACTGCCATAATCAAGATACATGTTCAGAAGCCATTACAATTTAAGACCAACAATATTTTTAAAAAATCAACAACCCTTGTATTTGCAGTTTGTTCTCTAAGAAGTCCAAGCACAGCAGAACTGGCTCCACCATACAGGTGTCACTGGGGTGGATGAGCAATCTGATGATTCCACAGTCCCCACAGCTTTAATCTGGACAGCAACAGGTTGCCAATTTAAATAAGGGGCTCCTACAAACCATTTGGCCTGTAAAAAACCACATATGCCAGGGGCATATAGGGAGATGAAGAGAAGGACAGATGAATCACTAAGCAACAGGGAATAGTCTTCTTCTCTTAACCTAATGAGCAAGCCAGCTAACAAGGTTCTAAGGAGCCCTTTGCCGCACGTTCCCTCCATGAAGTCTCAAATCAGTTTGTTCAGCCCTGCCTTCAAATGCACAGGAGCACACAATTAAAAACAAAGCAAACAAAAAAAAAAGGACTCCTGACAAGCTTCCTTCCTTATAAGGATAGCCTTTTTAGCAGCTTCTGCCCAAATGGACACGCACAGTTCACAGCATAGGGACTGTGGGAAGGTGGCTGGAATGACCAGTGTTGTCTGGACAGAACCAGAGATAAATAGCTACAAACCAAAACGTGTCAGACCCTGATGATCAAAACACTTCAAAGTTTGATTAAACAAGCTGCACACCTTTTTGTTACCCAGTCAGAGCTGGGCTGTTTGATAGCCAAGAGCTACGTGTCACCTTTTACCACTGGGTACAAGTTCAGCTTAAATGAGGAGGTATAATGTACATGGGCTGTTTTCTGTGTGATTCAGGAGGAAGATGGAAACTTGAGTAAGGTCACATCATTGAAGGTAAGTTATCAAGTAGCCAGAAAAGGGCAGAATTTGGGCTGCCCTTTCATTAAAAGCCTCTGAATATTTTAATATAAATATATGAGGCTGGAGCACTGCTTCTCTCACCATTCAGGGCAGACCACAGCTATTTGCAGGTCTGCACCAAGTGAATCTACTTGTAGCAGCATAAAAAGCAAGAACAAACTTTTTCCACTTTAGCACGGAGGGACTTGATCCACAGTTTTGATCCAGCATAGGCAAGCACAGGCAGTGCCCAGCACTAGAAGCTCACAACCCACACTTACAGAAGAACTTTGCGTGCTAGGGAAGGTTCTTACTGCAGACAGATACTGAAGTGGATTGTCTTAAGAGGTCAACTGTTCGGTTTTGGCTCATTGGAAAGAGAGAGGTCAGAAAATCTGAAAAGCCCATATTTTATATTTATACCAGGGGCATGCTACACATTTTGAACCTTATCAACAGCACAAACTGCTCCTTTAGTAGTTATTCAAGCTAAATAGTATGCAAGCCAAGCTCTCCTCAGCCTCTTGGGATCTTTTTACACAACCAAAGTCAAAGATGAACACTTTCCTGAGATCAGTAGTTGTTTTAAAGAGAACAAACTCCTCCTTCCCCATAAATAAGCACAAGGTGTGAAGCTGTTCCACCAGTATAATCACATACCTGTCTTGTTAACAAAGTATTCTTGGGACATAAACAGAGAGCACCAGTAATTATTTCTCAAATTTCATGAGGACTTAAGTTGCATGAAATTCTTAAATTGCATCCTTACAACAAAAAAAAATATGGTATAAAGAAAGTAATTACAGCCAGTAGATGGCATCATAATAACTGAAGTAATATTTAGTCTTATTCATACTTTGGCATCTTCTAGTGTTTAGGAAGGTTAATTTCTCTGCTACAGTCTTTAGGAGTGGGATATTTTAGAAACAGTAAGTTTTCTTCCTTTCTCTCCCATTTCATTTTGGTTTTGAAAGAGATTAAGAAATTTGTCAATATTTTCAGTTGACATGTCAGATGTCAAAATACATAAAGACTAGTCTTCCAGTTCGGTCTCTGAGGTTAAATTTTATGTCTAGGGCTTAGAGTTACTAACCTCAGGGAGATTCATACATGGACATACACAGTCCACTTACCCCATGATAACTGAACATACATCCCTACTGTACTTTGGCTTCTTGGCCCTGATGTGCAGAATAGTATTTTAGGAGCAAAGGTTTTAAGGTGCAAACAAATCCAAACAGAAGCAAGCAATGCTCAGTAGACAAGGAAAGAGAATATATTCCACCGAGACTTCAGGACAGCTTTTGACACTGTCTCCCATAAGATTTCTCAGACAAGCTGAAGTATGATCTCGAACAGATGGCAAGGTGGATTGAAAACTGGCTGAACAGCCAGGTATAGAGAGTGATGCTCAGCAGCACAAAGTCTGTTAGGAGTCTGGAAACTAGAGGTGTACCCCAGGATTCAATACTGGCTTCAATATTATTAAACATCTTCATTAACAACCTGGATTATGGGGCAGAGCGCACTCTCAGCAGTTTTCCCAGATGACAAAGACAGGGGGAGTGTCTGATTCACCAGAGGGTCACATTGCAATCCAGAGGGACTTCATGATGGAGAAATGGACTGACAGGAACCTAATGATGGTCAGAGGGAAGTGCAGAGCCCTACCACCAGGAATGAACCACTGCATGCACCAGTGCAAGCTGAGGGCAGACTGTAAAGCAGCTTTGCAGAAGAGAACCTAGTGGTCCTGGTGGACACCAAGTTGAATATGAACCAGCAATGTGCCCTTGCAACAAAGGCCATCAGTGGTATCCTGGGATGCTTTAGGAACAGTGTTTCCAGCAGGTCAAGGAAGATGATCCTTCCCCCCTGCTCAGCACTGATGAGGCCATACCTGGAGTACTGTGTCCACTTCTGGGCTACTCACTTACTTGGTAGTCAAACATACTCAAATCTCTATATGCATACATGTTTATAAGCAAGTAGATCGCATAGATGAATCATACTATGCAGGAACATGTACTATATTTAGTGCTAGATATGAAAGGAAGATAACATGGAAAAAATACAATTCATTCTTGTACTATCAATTTAAAGTAAAACAAAGTGTGAAAATGCTCTGGACAGAAGTCAGTAATTCCTACATGCTTGTTGCATTTTATTTTATTTTTTTCATTAGACACTGATGCTTATACTCATGAAATTCTCCATATGCAGAATAGAATAAAGCCTCCACCACAGAACTATCAGTGCTATCCAACTCTACACCTGGTACAATCAAAGAAGGCAAATATCAAGTCAATATGAAGCACTTGAAGTGCACAAACACAAGGTCATTTTCTTCAGCTATTGTAGCATTTTCTGTTCTCTTTGTGCATGCTCCTTTAGTGTTTCAAGTTTGCAATATATTGACCTCATAAATACAAGTACTATTCCTGGAAACAAGCAGGACAATATTCCACTGGGAAATGAGCAATCTAATCAGAGTTGTTTTTTACTTTAATTGTATGTGATAAAATCCCATACAATGCTGCAGTAAAGGTTAGAAAAGCACATCACATATTTCTAGCATAAATCAAGGCACCAGCCTGGCTTTTAACGTGACATTAATCTTGTTCTCGGATAAATATTGCTCAGAAGCCATCCTGCCCTATGGAAACAGCTTGACATTGTGTTTTCGTGCAGATTTGACTGGTCACAGCAGAAGGAGAGCACTCTGTACTCTACTGTAGAGCCATGCACAATATGAGCAAGAGACATCATCTCTTCCAACCAGATATGAGCAAACACAACTGTGTTGGCCAGCATATATACAAGCTTTGTTAAATAGAAATTATATTTTCTCTGCAATGATTATTGCTTAACACCCAAAAAGATCATTAGAGGAAAAATAATTACTAGAACAGATCCCAGTTAAAAAAATAGATATATATACATTTAAACTCAGCTACTTACCCTTCTTTTCAACCTCGGTACTTTGGAGAGCTTTAGGAAAGTAAGATGTGGTTTGAAATCCTTGCTCCCTGCAATGTCGAGATTCATTTCAATAAAGCATTCTTCCACAGCTTCTGGTAAAGTGATAAAATAAGAAATAAGGAAAACCCCACAGTTGGGGGGGGTAGGGGAGGGGAATAAATATTTGTAGGAAGGTTAGACAAAGCCACTATACCTTTCTTGAGCAAGACACAGTTAAAATATGCAGCAGATAGCTAGTTATCATACCATCACCAGCAACACAGACAATTGAAAAACAAGTAAAAACAAAGTTGTGCATGACATACAACCATATGCCACAAACCTGAAACTAGATCCAAATTCTCATGTTTGTAACACAATTGCTTCTGAATTCAAGCTACCTGCCACAAGAGTGAGTTCAGGAAAGTATAGACCCATGACAGACCTGCTAGGAACAAAATGCAACCTCCAATGACCACAGCTGGGGCATATGATGGGACAGATTGTCCCCAACTATAGCAAAAAGCAACACAAGGAACAAAGTGCTTCCAGCAAAAAGTGGCAAAATTCCCAACACTAGTACAAACTCCGAAGCTCTTCAAGCAATTCAGAAGGAAAAAAAAACCCACACAAACATAGAACTCCTTCCCCAGATTATTTGATATGAGGCGTTTATGGTGGAGCCAGTTTAAAAATTTCAGCCACATTATGAAGCAATAAGGTTTTATTCAACATCAAAAGAAGTGTCTGTGAGAAACTCCGGAATTTATATTCAAGGCCTTTCAGTTAAGGATTGTAATGACAAGTGAAGCCAAGCTGTTCTATGCTCGGTTTTCATGAACTTTGAATTGGAGGATGCAATCTCACAAGAACAGCAAGGTGAAGCTTGCACTAGGCAGACCCTTGCAAGTCTGGCAAGTGCAGAAGATGAAGTGTTATTCTCCAGCAGTTGTGCTTAAACAGTAAGGAATAACTCCAAAATAACACGGAAAGCTTTGGCTAATGTTGGAGTCCTTAGGACCTCTCTCTAGCATTTTTTCTTACTGCCAGAGGTCTTTATACCTTGATTGTACGAAGAGGATAAAAAGAGTGCAAAAAATTAACATCTGCCCTGGAAACCTGCAACATGTGTGGCCCTTCCTGCCAGACCCCTCTCCCTGCCACTTATCTTTGTTATTCCTTAGGCACTAGGAGAAGAAGGTTCAGTCTTGAAATTTGTGTTAAACAGCATAGCACATTTTTGACCAGTGCATATCTTGAAATCACCCTGCTCCCATTTTGTGTTTCCATTTATCAGGAAATTTAACTATGTGTGTTTACTAGTTTGTCACATGCATTTGTATCAAGGCCAAATCTCTGGCTTGGAGTTTAGCTAATTAATACATTAAAATGTTTCATCTCAGAATATTTGTGAGGGAACAGCAGCTGGGGCTGTCTGATCACTTTGCCAAGGCAACTGTTTTATGTTTTCCAGCTGGAAAATGTATAGAAAGAAGGATCCAGTTGCCTGAACAAGCATCTAATGCCCTTTTAGATGCCCTACAGGATGCCCACCTGGCCTCCAGCTGCCACTGCAGAAGGGTACAGTCTGGCTATAGGTCCAGTAGACATCAGATGCTTTAGTGCATCTAAAAATGGTAGTAGGCAATTATAGTTAGGTATCAAGTAAACCCTAACATCTCTCTGGTATTTTGTGAAATAAAGCACGTTAACATTGAGGGTTTCTATGTATTGCTGAATCTTCCTGCTCCCACACCACAAGGTCAAAACACACCAAGGCCCAAAGAATACATACAACAGCAAAGTCTCTAAGCCCCTTCTAAGAAAAAAACCCATCCTCACACATCATCTGGGCAAATAATCTCTAGATGTACAAAAAGAATCAAGCTAGAGTTTAACATCCCAAAACTTGAAATTAGCATCTCAAATTCACCACACCGCACCAGTTCTCCCAAACAGGAAGGCAGAGTTATTACTGCAAAATGAAGGTTTTACTACTACGAGCAAACTTTCATCAGAAAGTCCGGTGATGGAAGAAAGGTCAAGGTTGGGAGTTATCTTCAAGAATTCAGTTTAGGAGCAAGGTTTGTAACTGATGTCCTGCCCATGTCAAGACAGCACTCAATTTTCCAGACACTATCTTCCCTAACTCACCTGATAAATATCCTAAGAAAATTCCAAGACATTTTAAGCAGCACCTCGTTTCAAAGCAGATGAGGTCATTAGCAACAAGTCAAATAATTCCCAGTAACTATCAATTAACTGTAGTTAAGTGATCAAGAGACAGGATAACTCCCCACTTGGAAACCAAAGTCCACGATGTAGGAATGAAAGCAAATAAAAAGTCAAGGACCTGCTTTCGTATTTTCTAGTACCAGGACCACTTCAGAGGTTAAAAAACTTCATTAGAGCAGGCTGTATGGTTAAACTGTTGTTGACAAATCATCAATAAGGACATGACAAGGCAGAGGAAGCTATCAGGAGTAGCTTGGCCTTTGCCAGTCAAATCATTTACCCATCACACTGCTTGAAAAAGCAGTATTTGAAAATCCACACCTATGCCATAAGCAACCAAAACTATTGACTAAAAGGTAAGAAAAAAATCCCTATTCATTGTATAACACTTAATCGAATTGCTATGCTGAAAGAGAGGGGGATGAGAAAAAAGCCAGAAAAACATTTCTCCAAAAATGTCATTAAAACAATAGATTTTAATACATATTTGCACAATCCTCAGAATCATTAAGTTCTAGAAATGGTCAGAAATTATGCATGAAGAACAACACTGGAAGTTACATCTCTCTGAATAGCAGAGCTATTGGTGACAGAGTTAACAGCTTGAAAACTGGCAGCTTGTCTCACAGTCAAGGAATTATTTCAGGCAATCAGTGAACAATCACGTTGCATTAAAAAACACAAGTACTGACAGAATATTTCTGGGGCTTGCAATCAGTTTTTTTTCTCCTCCATCTCATTAAGAAAGGGATTCAGATTAGAAACTAGACACCAGGTTTCCAGAACCCTGAAGATGCAGGTTGTCCAGGCATCTAACGTGAAGAATTTGCCACCCACTATAGTAATGTTTTTTAGAGTTAATGCAGCTCCAATGTCTTTAAAAAAAGAAAAAGAAAAGAGAGCATCATAGCACACATTCTGCAGAACCAAAATTAAACATTTTTGCTGGTGCTAAAATAGCACGATAAAGGTTGATCATGTAGGCTATGATTCACTGTGAATGAAATTCTCAGTCAAGCAAAACAACGAGTAGAGGGGAAAACAGCAGTAGTCAGACAAGAGAAAGGAAGAAGGTATTTACATCTGCATCTTTCAGAGGTGAATGAGGAGATAGCTAAAGGGAGGGGGGCAGGTAAGGGGTAATCAAAACAGTGAAGCAATCCCTGCTTTCAATGGCACTGGAGTCTATTTGTTGTGGGCTGGCATGTACCAAATCTGATGTTAAAGGAAATTGTACCATGTGCCTTTTACTTAGTCGCCTTCCAGTCAAAATCATTTTGCAGTAAAGACTTTCAGATAAACAATTTGAGTATGAGGAAGTTTGTTGAAGCTCTAATCCCTGCAAGTAGGGACAACAGAATATTTTTAACAAAAGCAGAGCTGTTTCAAGTCAACATTTTTTGCCACTGATGGAGCAGTAAGAGAAATGTCATCCGGAGTCAAGCAGAAAGTAATGGATAGTGAAGTGGCTAGTTTTATTTAGCTGAGGCAAAGAAGTTGTTCATATTAAGAGGTATCTTCTGTCTAGTTGCATCACTGACTTAAGAGGGAAAACAAACAGGAAAAGAGAGCAAGACTATTATATCAAAGATAAGAAATGGACAAGCTAGGAAGCAACTTCAACAAAAAGAAAACAAGACTGCTCTGAAAAGCCCTATCCTTTGAAGATTACATAGTGTCTTTGTACTGCATGCCTTTTTGAGAAGCATTAGTTGAACTGTACTTCCTTTTTGCTTAATATGAAAATGGCAAGGAAAAAATGTATGTTGATTGTTCCTGCTCTGTTGAAATTGGAAGCCCAAAACACAGATGAGGTTCTGCATTGCAGGCTAAAGCAGCTCCTAAAACCAGAACAAGGCCAGGAGGAAGGGTCAGGAAGGGGAGTAGTACCAAGCCTTTCTGAAATTTTATTCAGATGTAAGTAAGCAGGTCAAAGGTTTGGAGTGTCTTCATGAACCCATCAGTGCTCTGAGAAGATAGAGCAGAGGACAAGCTACTCATTTCTGTTCCATCTTCTACTGTGGAAGCAAAAAACAGATTCACCTCTGCTACACGCATGCACGCAGAAAAACATCGCTATTTGTTGCCTTCTGTCCCAAGGGTACTCGTGATTTCATGCATGCTCCAGTTTAAAGGAGGTGGTTGGAAACTAAACTGGGGCTGACATTTACAAGGTTTCCAGTTTATCAGAATGAACAGAGCCCCAATTTTGAGGTGTCATTTTGAAGGTTTTCAGCAGGCTAGCTGTGTGTGATTTCAACATGCCAAGTGTCTGTGCATCTCACCTGTCCCGAATTAGTACACAGAACATCCTGCAGAGCATGAGAGCTAAAAGCCCAGCTGTCAGCTTCATATTTAACAATTAAGAAAAAGACAACACAAGACGAAGGGCAGCACACCATGGCCACACACAGCATCTTAGGCCACTACTTGCAACTGCTGACAAACTCTACAAACCGCTTTACTGCAAGTGGTACAGCCATGTTAGGTGCTTACCTGCAATTCTGCTCAGCATTTGCTGGTCTCTCTCCAACATTTTCACATATATCACTTGGTTGTTAAACTGTCCAATTCCATGAAATGTCATATTAAGGTCTTTGCCCTGCAAAATGGCTTCCACTTTAGCCTTGCTTTGCTTCAGTGCCTGAACAGCCCTTAAAAAAAATAATACATATATTTTGGAAGTTATTTTTATATTTTGAACACCAGGCAATATGATTGATTTTGGCTTCTCTACAGTGCTATGCAAGGTGTAATAAGCACACCAGATTTCGGTGCTAACACTTTTGTAACAGATGTTTTAAATACACTACATCAATAACTCAAACCTTACCTTAAATATTTAAAATAAGTTTTGCTAGCAAAGTGAATATTCAAGTCATTAACATGCCAAAATATGTGAATATATTACTTCTAAAGAGTCAAAAAGGCTAAAAATGAACTTATTTGTATCACATTGTTTAAAGCTTTATCATTGCCATTTTATACTGCTTTACTAGTTTTATTCTTAAACAAGAATAAATTCATTCTTCCACCTGAAGCACAATTAGCATTTGTCTCCATTATATTCTCCTATTCCAGGACAGCAAGCAAAATATCAAATTGATGCTTATGCTGGGAGCATTGTGTGCCACTTCAACAAAGTTTAGATGTGCAACTTGCTGTGCATTGAAATATCTCCAAGAAGTGAATTACCTAAAGACATAATTTAATAATTCAAATTCAACCATATTCTTTAAGGACACAGGAAAAGTGTAACTAATAGGTTTCTAAGTGTAGAAGCCAAGTCTTTCAGCAACTTAATACCCACTGAAGTTTTATAGGTATACCTCCTTATTCTGGTGTCTCAGGAACAGGAATCCCAGTCTTCAAATCAAACTTGAACAGAAACCTAGTAATGCCTCATACGTCTAAGAAAATACTGCATAATTAAGGACTACAGGACACCAGTCCATTGGTTGCTGTATCTGCTGTAGTCACATTTACTTTATCAGCTCTAGAGTTTTGACTACATTAATTTCATTGTTTAAAAAAATTTTGGAATTGTGTAGTGTTATCCAAACAGAAATCAGGTGCTACAAATCACACAGCACAAACTACTCCACTTTGGAATGCAAATTTCTTGCATACAAAAGCCACTTCAGCCAACAAGTCAACACTACAAGCAATTCTCATTACTACATGGCAGTTATTTCAGCTATGGTGACACAGGAGCTGCTTCTTTCTGAGACTTCCAGGGATTCTGCAGATGAAGATTTGCTGAGGACAGGACCGAAGATAGAAAGAGAATTAATTCTTTCTGGAGGATCTCACTTCTTCCACCTTAAAAACAAGCAGGGCTAACCTACCCCTTCATTTAATCCATAATGTCTAAGCTACAATTACATGTTGCTAGAACAACTTCTGCCATGAGATCTGAAGATACCTCCCTCCGCAAGTTGGTGGGCCAGTACTTCCAACAGCGTTAGCTTGGAAAGTGAGAAATACTTGGCATTAAACCGGTCTTTCACATGACAGCACAGAGCAATAGCTGCTGAACTACAACCTGATATAGTAGAGCTCTGTAGGTAGGTAGGAGGAAAAGGATGAAAAGCATTTGGCAAGGGAGATCTGCTTTTCATTAGGTATGCCCATTATTTTTATATTACAGGCACACATCTACTCTAAAGTTCATTAACACTACTTAGCTCCACACGCCTCCCTAACAAATTGATTCCTGTTTTGATTGCTGCTCTCCACTACCTTTCTATCCTCTTGGATGACAGCCTGCCCAGTCAGCTGCACTGGCACAGGTTTTTATTACCAAGTTACTGTACACGCAGGCTCCTTCACCCATGTAATGGTCTTCCCATCTTCTTCCCCTACCACCCCATTATGCCCTCCAAAGAAAAAAAATGCCTCTGGGATGTACAGAAAAGCAGAGAATCTTGAAGTAAGGTACACACAAACCTGTCATATGCATCTTAATCCTGTTTCACTGTTGCTGCCTGTATGGTCAGACTAGTGTTTGGGGGTTTTTTTTATTCATATTGGTTCTTTTGACATCTTTCCAGATAGGCATTCTGATTTATGCACGAGCAGATCCTGTATCACACACATGGCATTGAGGTCCTACAGGTTTTCATTCCCTTGCTGATGCGCACCAAGGCCACTGGAGAAAGGGCTGCTTTCACTGGGTTCCTACTTCTGCCATGCAATGCCCTTCCAGACATCTAAGGGCCTTCCCTTCCTTCCCCACCTCCTCACACCAAGAATTCTCAGTTTTCCATGTACGGTACAGTAACAAAAGGCTTAGAGAAAAAATATCTGTAGTGTATTGGATCTATTTGCTGGACCTTCCCAGCACTGTAGCCTTCTGGACCACAGGGTAGCTTTCCTATCATCTTCCAATACCCCCCATCTAGGTTCACACAGCCACAGTGTCACAAGCCCACAGCTTGATTTAGACAAGAGAGCAGCTTGGAAAGAAGCTAGGCAGATTTTATTTATTTTCTTCTTAATATAGCATGTCCTATCAGCTAACATTTCCCAGCCAATATAAGCATAGCCGATTTGAAAAGCTGTGGTTTCTCAAAGGCAGTAGCTCAGGAAACTTTACAGCCCTTCAGCTAATTTAGGGTAGTAATACAGTAACGCAGTAGTAGTACCATTTGCAGCCATGCTGCTTTTCCTCTTCACCCCATGGCAGAAACACACAATTTCAGCCCCTGAAGCAGCACATCTAGCTTTTGTATAGATGTTTCCTCACAGATATTGAAAGCAAGCCAGAAACTGATAAAAAAAAGTCTAAGAAATTGTGTGTAGGCTCCATTAAAATGCAATTACTCACAATAGCAGCAGTAAGGCTACCACATTTACATAAAAGTTAACTGCACTTGAATTTAGCAGGATTCTTACTTTTTTACTTCTTCTTCTGTTCCCAGATGAGCTACTATTATAGTAAGGTGCATAGTTTGAACAGGAAGAAAAGCTCTCAACAGGTCAGGCGCTTTAGTAAATATGAGCTCTTGGACATCTTCAATTCTGTCCAGAATCTGCAACACAATAAACAGGAGACAGGGAAATATGTTGCCATTTTAGAATGCCCAGGTATTACTGTAAGAATTCAGAAAGCTGATGCCTTACTCAAAAATGCAACTCAAGTCCAAGCTAGGAATCCACAAAACAAAAATCTTCCAGATGCATCACATAATTTTCAGTGACAATTTCAAAGTTAATTTTTCAGGAATTGATTGATCTGTTCTCCTTTTTAAAGCCTACAAGCTAAAGTCATAGCTCTCATGTGAGCCAGAACCCCTAGATCTTTAAGTAAGTCTAGATCCAACCCTAAGCATCTTCAAATAAAACTCACAGCACTGTGTAAATATTAATGGATTCTTCATGCAGTTGTCAGTTGTTAATAGGCTGTGGAAATTGAAAAGCATTTCCATAATTAATCTTATGCCATTTTCTTATTACAAGTTTGATCACAGATTAAACTGATGTCTCTTCCCAAAAGGAAATTTTAACAGCAAACAAAGTAGATCAACTGGGTAAACATACTGTTTTCCAAACTGGTATTTTCTGGAACTGCATGGCCAGAGTTTGGCCTTTTAGGTCTATCTGTGCCTCTACACAACTGAATCCAAAGAAAGATTTTATTTCAAAATTATCTGTTAAGGTTTATAAGCCAGTCATGGGAACAAGGCAGGAGTGAGAATTCAATCACACAGAAACTAGGCACCTGGTGGAAGCCTTTGTTACAGCCAAGTCATTTATAGATTTTCAGATTATGTCACTGAGCAAATTCTGGGTTACATGCCTAGGTGCTCACACATGTTAGAGTTCCACTTTATTCTTACAGAGGTTGAAACAGCCAGTTCAATATGGTTTTGTTTTGCAATCTTTCTACATAAAGCCTTGGCAGGTGTTGTGCAGTCCAGTAAACGGCCCCACAACCTGCACTGCAGAAGAGATTAGTGTAACTAGTTTCTGGTAAATGTCAGAATAAAGCCACACACAATTAAGAGAATACATTCGACAACATGAACAGCAAGCTCCTGATTTCAGACTCTTATGGAACATTTGTACATTTTCATGAAGCTGACAGTAAGAAAAGACATTAATGTGTCTTTAGAACTTCTGCTGCATCTCCCATGGGAATAGGTTACCTTAGCTCTACACCTCTTTTTGGTGGATTAATCTGTGACACTTGTCTATAAAAGCTGGTTTTGATGGGATGGCTGGCTTTTTGGGTGGTGGACAGGAAGGAAGGACTTGTAATGGAGTATTGAAAGCTTAAGACCACAACATTTTCAGATCCACCCAAGCTCATTGCTGGAGGCTGATGTCTAGCCTCCTGGAGCCTTCCTAGACAAAGGAAAAAGAGCTGCTGCACCCACGAGGACTCAACAGGGTTTTTCCTTTGTCCTGTTGAATGGGATGAAAATGGAGACAGCCCTAGGCCCCATCATCTGGGAAGCTATCTTAAAACTAGAATTAAGGGCAATTAATTCTGTCCAAAAGGCTAACATCTTCGAAGCTCTTCTGTAAGGAACTACAAGGCCTACAGTATAACAGGCAACAATTCAGGGGGGTCAGGAACATATTTTGTCAACAATTTCAGATGCTTCTATGTCCAGACAAGATTATATGCATATATATGTATATATACACCTATTTATTTACTCACCCTTCATATATACACATACCAGACCTACAGTACTGTACCCTTCAGTGTTTCTTTCACAGAACCTCACCCAGGGACCCAGGACTGTCTCGGGTCACCCCCACCTTTAGAGGTAGCACTTTAGAGGAGCTTAAACCAGGAGTATCTTGGGCAGAGCATCCAGTCACAGACATCAGAGGGAAGCCTTGAAGAGCAGAGTTCAGAGAGAAGGAAAGGAGGAAGGGAAGGACATTCATAGAGCTACACAGAATGTGGTCACAGGCCATATATCAGGGCACTCAAACCTCATTAAAATAGCAGAATAAGCTAGACATTCATGTTCCCTCAAGCTGTTCCATGATCTCATTCCTCAGATGGCAGGAAACTTTCTAGTTTCCAGGCCAGATTTATTCTTTGCCCACTTTATACCCATTTGTTCCTCTGCCAGCATTGTCTTCCAGCTTACACAGTTATTTTCCCTTCCTGGAATTTATCTTCCTGATGTGCTCTGCACTTTTTTTCACCTCTCAAAAGCCAGTCATATGTAGGAATTGCTGAAAGTAATACGGGGCCATCCTACAGATAACCTTCAGAGATTATTCCACCCAAGACAAAACCAGAGCAAATAATTGCCTACCAAGAGGAAGACACCTTTGACGTCTCCCTTTAACACACACATAAGAGTTTCTACACTTGACTAAGGTAAAAACAAAATCTCAAAAGCTCGCCAAAGCAAGCTAACATACTGCAGCTCCTTGTCATGCTAGAAAAAGGAAAGAGATGTACAACAGATCCAGTCTTCCTACTTAATTATTGCCTTTCAGCAGTGTAAATACAGTCATACCAAATACTGCATGGAAACCTAAGCTAGAAGAAAAAAAGGAATCAAGTTATATATTGCAACATACAGTATCTATTAGCTTCATTGGAAAAAACACCATAAACTAACTGCAGAAGCTTGTAGCCAAGGGTTATATTTTCACTACATTCAAGCAAGTTAACATTTAGTTTTTGCCTTCCACATTTACTTTATAAGAAAAAATCCCAAGATGCACATATATTACTAATAAAACATACTATTTATGCTGTTTCTCACCTATGTCCATGCTAGCTGGGGCACAGCAATTACTGATTCAAATTAAGAATTTTCCCCTGCCTGCCTCTACTGTGTGAAATGGTCTCTTCCTTGTCTTTCAATCCCAAAGCTTTTCTCTCCCTTCTCTGCACAGTAAAATTGTCACCTGTTGCCCCTGTATCAGGGGCCACTGCATGGTGTATGTCTCACCTGATGCTGCCGCCATTCAGCAACAAGAGCAGAGTCCCAGACAAGAGGGGTGCAGCAGGTGCTGGAACAGAGCAGAGGCTCTGTCTGCATTTACATGCCCTAATGTAGCTGCTAACAAAAGATTGCCATCAGCAAGTTACAATTGTCTATAGGAGACCGATGGGCAAGAAGCCTGTTCATAGTAAGGGTACTGACAGCACAGTTTTGGGAATCAGATGCTGTGTGTCCTTCCTTCAGAAAGTTTAGTATGGGGTTCAAAATTCATAACAGCAAAATGGGAATAAGTAGCTCCAGGTCAGCCAATATTTTCCCTCTTAATTTACAAACACAAAGAGACAAGGTCATGCAGGAGTTAGGGGGTTTCAAGCTGGTCATATGTAACTAGTTTAAGAAAATAGTGTGAAATCTGTCTCAAGCTTTTGCATCATCTTTGGAATTTATTTCTGTGGATCATAAAATGCACCTGCAGCCCTGCAAGGTTATCATGACATATTTCAGAAGAAACTTCTACTGTGGTAATTGCAATGCTTTAGGACCCTTGAAAAGTCTCTAGAAGAAAATATTTCTGTTTGGATTTCTGCTGTTTGCTGTGCTTCGGTTTAACAGTATGGAGGTGAGAGATTTTGTTGCTCTTTCAACACTGCTGCAAATTTTGAAGAGAGAATATAGCATACCTGGATGAAGTATGAGCATGCAGACTCTACACAAGGCTTCTAGGAAATAACTGTCTACCTCATACATCAGTGTGAGTTTGTTGGATAAGGAACAGAGGAGTGAATAGATCACCCCCTTTCTTCTGTAGAGGAGAGAAAATTCTTATCCTCCCTACTGTGAGCTGAGCTTCAGTGGGGAAGACAAATCAATACCCGTTTCTGTTACACTAAATGTGGCCATACAACAATGTGGGATGGGACAACGCAAGATGGTGAAAACCACGGCTTTCTTCAGAAAAAGAAAAGATTGCAGAATACAAGATGTTATTGAGGAGAGACATTCATTTAGACCTTAGGGAAAGGGCCGTGTCAGCCCTCAAAGTGACTGTTTTTTCTAGCAGCAACCAAAATGCTGGTGATACTAAAACAGTCCTAGTTTAAAAAAAAAAAGAGGCAACAAAGTACAGCACTATGAAAGTATGAGAGTTGTTATGGGAAAGTTAACTCCATCCCAGCACCAGACCTGATGTACCACTTCCGGTAGGGGAGCAGAATTTGGTCACTCAGTTTCTTAAGCTTTTAAGCCAAGGTAACTTTAAACTTATACTTGAACAAGAGGTTAAGTTCTTTGTTTTGGATTGAACAGTTACTTCAAAATACCTGATCATCTGTTATTGGAATAGAGACAAAATAGTTTGGAATCTCTCGTGGGCGTTTCTTAGACACTTCCGGTCCCAGGTCTTCCTTCTTCACTATCCCCTTGAGCCCTTCTGCAACATCACCTTGCTCCTGCTTCATCTCTGTGGCTCCTTGAACTTCCTTTTGTGTGGGCAGGTCCACTTCTACCTGTGCTTGCTCTTGGCTATTGTCCTGCAGCTTCTCCTCTGTCACCATCCCATCCAGGTTGGCTTTGTCTCTAACCTGCATCTCCTGTAGCTCCATCACTTCCTCTCTTTCCTCTTCTTGGCTCCAGTCTTGCTGGGGTTTTGTCACCTCTCCTTCATTTTGCTTTTGGCTTGGAGCCCCCAGCGGCACCAACCCCATGACAGCCAATTCTTGCTCACCTTCAGGTCTTGACAGCGGCTCTCCCTGATTTTGCTCTCTGTTCCCTAACACTTCCTCACCACGGTCCTGGAGACAGGCTACCTTCTCTGGGTCATGGCCCAGCTGTACTATGACCTTGACACCAACCATTCCTCGTCCTTGCTCCTGCGGCTGTACCTGCACAGTTACTTGTGGGAGAGTTATCCCTCGGCCCTGCTGCTGCACCTGCACAGTCACCACCGGGGCCTCCCATCTTGGACTTGGCTTCTGAGACCGCACCTGCACAGTCACCTCCGGGGATTCCCATCCCTGTCTTAGCTTGTGAGGCCGCACCTGCACAGTCACCTCCGGGGATTCCCACCCCTGCTCCATTTGTTGTGGTCCCATGCTTGGGCCCACACCTCCTTGTGTTGTCTGCCCCTGCAGCTGCACATGAACATTGTTCCCTCCCTGGGGCTGCTGACCAGGGGGCAGCAGCTGTGCTGCTGAGAGATGGTCTCCTTGCTCCAGCTGTACCATTGAGAAGGGTTGTTGAGCTCCCTCTGGACTATCATCCACCTGAACCTGCTTCTGGGCCATCACTCGATGCCTTCTCCTACACAACTCCCATTTTACTGCCTTCATCCTACAACACTGAAGCTTTCTTCTCGCACGCTGGGAATTCTCCAAGATCCTCCTCCTCTTTCTTTGGGGCCTGAAGTCATTTTTAAAAGGAACTGGAAAACAAAGAAAAAAGCCCAACAGCTATCAAAAAAAAGAACAGCTTACAATAGTTCAGTCCATGTTCAGCTCTGAGGTTTGACTCATTACAGGGAGCTCCAGCCAGGTTAAAGAGCTTAATCTAAAAATCACTGGAGACCCCACCTCAGGGTTAAACCACTGCCTCTAGAGCAGTGTGCACTTAACTTCTTCCCCTGCCCTATTTAGGTCTCGCATACTTTAAAGTATGAGTATGACATTTCATAGCACACAGCAGCATAGAAATACAAGCATCATGAAGGAACTGCAGGTACATTACCTGAAAAGTAGTTACTTCAAGATCCAGATGGAGACAACCTGAGCCAAAAACTCAGAAGCTGAGTATATGCAAAATAAAGTTTGTCAATAAAGCTTTGGTCTCCAGTAACAGCAACATGTGACATCTAATCAGAACAGTGCACACTACTGTTTTTCTTCCCAAACACACATCACTTTTTCTACTCCAAACTTCTGCTATGTCCTCTATCTTAACATCTCACATTCACGCCATCTCATTTCTGACTCCTTTGTACTAAATTTGCAGAGAAGATGATTTTCTCATCCGCGATACCTGCATACAAGCAGAAAAGGCACTGAAAACCCGAAAAGGTTTTTGCTACTGCTTTCAGAGGCAAAATCCACAGAAGCCCAAAAGACTAAGAACAACATTTCCTCAGTGAGTAGACCTTTTTTGATGCAGTAGATCCAGCTGCACTGAAGTGCCACTTTTTAAAGAAAGACATATAAACAAATTCTATAGAACAAGCAAAATTCATCTATATGGGGAAAAATACTTCAGACCTCAGATTATGACCTATTTTAACTTCAAGTCCTTCTGAGACATGACAACACTGAGTTTTTCCCCTACCGCTGTAAAACTGTAGGCAGATATGTTTCTCATAGATCTGCTCTCCAAGACAAACAAAATGTTCATTCACAATCTGCAGGGAAACCAGACCCCATCCCATCTCCACAAAACCCACATCCATGATAAAGTAAAAATTAAATAAGTAAAGCCTAAAAATTCATGCAACAAATATTTTAATGTTGGACAATACAAACCACAGGTAGTACAGCTGCTTCCTACATGAAAAAAAACCCACACTTATTTTCGCAGTGGGCTAAAGATTAGAAGCTTAAGAATCTCACTCTAAATTCGTATGAAGACCATTATACTTCCTTCAAGAACCCAGATGTGGGAGAGTTGTTCCCCAGAAAGAGATAGTTTTAGAAAGATTTGAATGCTTGCATATATTTCATATGCAGTTTCATTAATCAGATGCTCCATTTCTTGTATTCAATTAGACTCTAAGAATTTAACTGACTGTATGTCAAATCCAATGCCTTTAAAAGAGACTAAAAAGGGGTGTTTTTTTAAATGCAAGAGAGCTAATGCTTATGGAAATAGATACATCCTACCTCTGAAGCACTGTGATTATAAACTAATTATAAAATCAGCTATTACTTATGTGTGTGCCCAGACTCCCATGGAAGACTTTGTCCTTCTGGAATAGTATTGAAATCAGGGATATGCCGAGTCTCTGATCGGCTAGTGTATGACCCTTAATGAAAGGCACAATCTAGCATAATACTTCATCCTGAAACAGCATGAAACTTAATTTCAAATATCTCTCTGAGATCAGCTTTGAAAAAAAGAAGCTCTGCCAGGGCTGTCATGTCTTCACTGTCCAAACCAACTGGAAGAGAAGAACAGTATTGAAGTGTCCCAGAGTTCTTTCTAACCATGTAACTGCTGTAGAACATTTGCATGTATTAAGGTACTTTTAATGGGATAGGAGCTGCTGAGACGCTATTCCACTCCTCTGCCATCCTCACATTGAAGGCACTTGAGAAAGCAAAGCTCCCTTCTCTCTTTCAGAAATCATCACCTAAGTGAAGCCTCAAGGCTATGCAAAGCCTTGGTAGGTACATATTACAATAGTTGAGTGTCTCAGAATGTAGCATCTAACATCTCCATAAGCAATTATTTAGATGCATGTAGATCAGTCAGAAATAATGCTTAACACACTTAGGGAGTGACAGCAAGATTCATGCCACTGAAGTTTCATAAACCCCACTGACATCTTTGCCTCACTAGCAACACACAGCTGAGGCACAATGCGACAGAAGTTTAGACAAACCCTTTCTCACTGCTATGTGAAAATTTGTTGAAACACATAATTTGTTAAAGCAGGTAACAAGCTGCCATAGTGATTGGCATCCATTAACCCAAGCATGCCAGATCTTTCATTTGTGCCTGCACAGTATCCTTTTGTAGGAATTTTGCATACTGTCACTAATGTAGCAAAGAGAAGCACAACAGCTCAGGCCAAGTATAGGAGAGCACAGAAAGAGGCTTCAGCATCCTTTACAATGTACTGGACAACTACTACATTTTTCAACACATAACGTCAGAGTAGTCTTGTCAATATTATCAAGTTCTTTCCCTACACCGTTTTGCTCTTAAACCTGCATCACCTCATATGCACACATCTACTGCAAAATTTTCTGTTGACATTCCCACCATCTGAAAAGAATTAGAGCTGCAACTGTTGCAGTCATCCCTATATTAAATCTAGTGAGTCCTTGCAGCCATTGTGTGGCTGTCATCAACTCAGAATTTAAGGGCTCAGTATTTTCCTGCCTTTACTTAGTGCAACCTAAACTCCTTGGAGGTTGAAGTGGTAGCATCTTGGTCTTTCAAACACTTCAGCACCTGTGTTAAAAAAAAACACACAACAAAAACCACAAAGCATGGCAGGAAACCTTAAGTGCTAGCAGCATCCAAGAAGACTTTGAACTGCTCTCATACTCATCCTCCCACAGTAACTGGGCCCTACCAACCCATTTAGCACAGGTGACAACACCAAGTACTTGTCCACCTGCAACAAGCCACAGTACAAGGCAGGCAGCCAAGAGCTGAACACTGCAATTGATACAAAGAAGAAAGGTTTCTGCTCTTGTAGCACTTACAGAGCCCTGAAATATGATTTTAAAGCCCTCTGTCCTCTCCTCCCCTACAGAATGAAAAAAAGCTGCAAGACTTCCCCAAGACCCTGCATCCCAACCAGCACCTTGTGCAAATACAAGCTTCCCCCTCCCTGCAGTCTCATGCCAAAGTCTGGAAACAGCTATTAACTGTGCTTAACTAGTGGCACCCTTAATAAAAAGGGTCCAGAAGGGAAGTTGACCTGCCCCATACAGATGTAGGCAACATTTAGCCAGAGACCTCAGTCTTCCAGGAACCAAATGCTCAGTGTGGATGGCAATACAAAATTAAACTCTGCTGCTCATAGCTTTATTTTTTTCTAGTGTGAAACAACTCCTCTTTGCCCCACTGAATGCATTGCCGGAGTTAAACTTCCATACCATACGGAAACCCCGGATGCCAGGCAATGTTTGTTTCTGCCCAGAAACAGCTTTCGCCCTCCAGGGAAATGCCACAGGAAACTGCTGACTGGGTAGCACTGCCTCACTGCCTCTGAAGAATGTTGTTGAAATCTGCTACAACCACCCTGCCCCATGCAAAACAGCCTCCCTGAGCAGAAAATAAACTATGACAACTGCTTTTATGCGGGTCTGCTCTATCAGGCAGGTCAAAAACTCCTGAGCTGTGTGACAACGAGTGACATGCATGTTGGCTGGCAATGGTCTGGGAAACCTAAAATAGAAGTCTCTTTATGGGCCTTGCTTTCTGCCCCAAGTCCTTCCCCTCGCTACTCAATCACAGGGGATGCAGATGCAGCTCAGCAGGCTGAACAGCAGCATCTGCATCCGCAGACCCAAGAGGCTGCTTAAACTGCTGGGACATAAAGGGAGGATTTGCCAAAGTCTTGGTCAAGAACAAGCACTTCACCTGAATGGCTGCAGGTCCTCAGTACCCCCCCTACCACTCTTCCCCACAGTTTATTTCACTAAACTGACAGGTCTATCTGATGCACAGGGGGCAATAGGTATTTGGAGTCATCAGACATGGGTTCAGCAGGAGAACAATTCTCTCTCTGAAGAACACTACCCTCCAGCAATCTATGCCTAAAGCATCCAACTTGTATAACTACAGTCTTCTAGCACAGCTGGACAAGCTACTTTCCTCAATTTTATGATATCTTTTTGTGGTCATCAGGCTTCATTTCTCCCAGAAATGACTGCATGCTTTGCAGAGTGGGCTTCTCAGACAGATACCTGTATAATTTTCTTGTTAAGATGTCTTTTCAGCATTCAGCTCCCCCACTATTAAGTAGGAGAAAAGGAAGCAGTGGGTCAAGGAACCTGCCATAAGTACTTTCAGAAACAATATTTCTGTATTAAGTGTATCATCTTCTAAATCACAGTATGCCACAAAATCTGTTCATTTTATTCTCTATCAATTAAATCTAAATTAAGTTATATCAGAACACAAAAATTATCAGGCCTGAATTTCTCATTCTTACTCATTTATTGCACCTTCATAAGTGTGAAATTTTGTTGCAGTTGACAACAAATCATTGCAAGAACAACTGGGGAACCAAATTAAAATACAATTATTAAGTCATCTGTATAATGTAACTTCAGGTAGACAACTCATTTTACTGAGGTGTATTTTACCTGTCTCATCTTACCTTTTGCTAGAGGTTTAATACAGGGGGAGGAGAAACTGTGAAGGTGAGAGGGAATACAGAGCCACAGTTAAATAACACAGAATAGAGACAGTGATCAAAACCATCAATGTTCCCAGGTCTGCATGTACAGGCTTCTTCAAAGTCTAAACCCAGGCCATTCAGAGTGAAGAAAATTCATCAGTTGCTTTCTTTGTGTAGTATGATCTGTTAATCAAGAGGCACTGAGGTTCAAGAGATCCTTGACATTTTCATTCATTAGCTCTATTTTCTCCAGTATGAAAGTGGCAAAATGAGGCAACTCACACCGCTCAAAACTGGTACTATATTTGATTATATCTATTTTTGTCTGACTAGTAGCCCAAGTAACAAATGAGCACAGCATTCCAAGCTGCTATTTAACACAAGGCCACTAATTCCTTACCAAGACTGTAAATTTACAGTATTTGTTCACCTATGGAGGTAAAACCAAGTAAAAGGGGTAGAGGGTGAAAGTAAGAGAAGCAGGACCTATGAACTGAACAATATTTTGTTTGCTGGAGAGGAACTAGCGGCAAACGCACCCACCCTTCATAGAGGCAACATGCACTTCACAAAGATACTCTTTTCTTAGTGCTTAATTACCATCCAACACATTATCAGACCACACTGAATGAATTGTTCCCAGAGTACAGATGAAAGATAAGAAAGGCTTGACTTGTATTTAATGATTCACCATTAACATATCTGTCTGTGGGTAAAGTTTCAGCATTTAACATGCAGTACACATAATAGTGAGGACATTGTCTGTACAAAGACCACCACTGCCTGGTGGAGAGGAAAAGCCAAGACCACTTCTCTCAGGTGGAATGTAGTTATTAGCTTTTAAATTATGGTGTGTAGCTTGCTTTATTAACCATTGTTTAAAACACTATAATTGGAAAAAAAAACACTAGATATGCAAGATAAACCTTCCTCCCTTGAAATAATAATGCTCCCCTGTGAGTTACAGTGATTATACACTACATTAAAGAGGTTTCTGTAGAAGTTTCTTTATACTGACAAAAATCATACAACAGTGATTGTGCCACATTCCCATTGTAGCAAAACCTCATACATCCATAAAACATGCCCCAGTCATTGCATTTCTTTATCAAGATCTCCCAGCAGCCATTAAGCAGCAATTATCTTTGATACTGTGCTGATCTTTTAAGTATAAAAGAGGCAGATATTCTGTACCTTCTCAGCTGGTTTAAATTGTAATCCCTGCTGCTCCCACTCCCTAAGTGAAACAAAACTCAGTTAAGGTGAATTCATTACACCATGTTAGTCTGCATTTCAAAGGGTATCTTTATACGCCCTAGAATGAAATAAGAGTGTTATCCACAATAAACTTAAGATAATTTGCATAAGATAATCAGTTGCACACACTTGAGATTACTTTGATTTTAGGTAGGCATATAATTCATGCAAGCAAACATCACTCTTTAAAAAGCTAAGATTCAATCAATTCTGATACATGAGAAACTACAATGCCAGGACTGAAGTAATAATTAGAAAGGATGAGGTTACGCACCATCAGCTGCTTGCCAGCACACCCTTCAGGGGTGTCCTGACTTTGTTAGTCATTCGCAGAGGTGGCACCTAAACTGTCACTAAAACAGACACGTGGGAAGGCTAAACCCAAAACTGATTTGGGAAAGCCCTCTTCCTGTGAGCAAGGTTTCCTCTTCATTCAGGCAGATGCTTCAGTCTGGATATGCACACCTGAACACCTCCAGTTGCCACCAGCTCAGCCAGACCTGGCACTCCCCATCACCCTTTAACATCAGAACTTGTGAAGCACCCATGAACCAAGCCAGCTTTATGCAGGATAGATACCTCCTCCACAAGTGCTTCTGTCTTTATTTAAGCACTTTGTGTGTAAAGGCAGGGCTTAACACTGCCAGCTTTACACCTGCAGATTTGAGACAGCACAGTCTAGGTACTGTACCCCTACTCTATAACAGACAATTTCTCATTGCACTTCTACAGATTCCATTATCTTGATAATATTTCACAAGTCAGAATACTTTAAGTGTCTGCTTTCCAGCTATCAATTAAGTAGATAATCTTTACTCAGAAATACAGTGCATTACATCACCTCAGCCTCTGCTTATGATGGCCTCCAGTAATACCCAGCCACAGTGATTGCCTGAAATCTAAAGGCTTTACTCAGTAAACTAATGGTTCTTAAGTACCTCATATCCACTTGGAAAAGCAAATATAGATTATTTGCTCCTTCAAAATAAATTATTCTCCAAGCACACAGAAGTATCTAGTAGTCTCCATCTCAAGTGACTGAGTACCCAACCCTGGAGAGAGAGAGAATGCTGTATCTGAAAAACGAAGCCTTTACTGCAAGTTTTAGTCTATGCACATTTCCAGAGCCTGCGTACGCATCCAAACCACTTATTGTCAAGTCCTTAGCTCATGCCTGCCTGTAGCCCTGCTAGTCAGCCAATTACACTAACACTACTCAGGCAAGAAGTGGGAGAGGACTCAAGCTAACACATTCTTTAGGCTAGAAGTGTAGAACACAGCACAGCCAGGGCATCCGACAGCCATACAGAAAATGCTGCAGGAAAACATCTGACCATCACACAGCACCCAGGTTCCCTTCAGCCACAGTGAAGGGATGCAAGCTGGCTGGAGACAGGCACCGAGTTGCTGAAGGTTAATGTACTCCCCTCTAGAGAAGCGTACCTGAGGGACCATGGAAAGTATTTCCTAAGCCCATCTGAAAAAATAACCTCATCTTATTTCTTTCTGGTTATGTGGAAACCAGAGATTTTACAGAAACAAAGCTGCACCTATTTCAGAAGTACCATTTAAAAAAGAAAATGTTCTTTAAATAAAGAATAAGAGAGTAAATTTAAGATTAAACTCAGTTACTAGAATTCTAATTGCCCAAAAGACCTAGCAGGAGTTTGACAGGTTTTGACACTATACATTACATATAATGTGGTCTGCTTTGTACATATTGCATAACCAGGAACAAATACTAGCTGGAAATGTATTTAAGTTACTCAGAATTCAGGTTATATGTAAAAAATTATACTTCTGGTATTTAGACAGAAGTTTTACATCAGTAACTTGATTATTTCTCCGCAGAGCAATTCCTATTAAGTATCTTTTGCTTCTTTATTGAGGCATTAAAAATAGCATTTTCCATTGTTCAGCTGGAGCAATGTAACAATTTGTACCTGGCTGCAAACCTGAATATTTTTCAATAATGTTTAAGAATTAGTATTAAACGCACCTCAGGAATTTTTCAATCATGTTCAATAAAAGTGATCCCACGCGTCCATGTTTGTAAGCAGAATGAACTGCTTATTCACATCTTGGATGAATTTTCTGCTATGTAAACAAACATTTCTGCAGGGTCACACTCCTGTTGCAGTTCACCCTGCACTGAGGGACTGCATATCTATTCAGATATGAAAGGCAATGTTTTTCCTCCCTAGTCTCCCTACCTGTACACTAGAGGAGAGATCAGCAGAATCAATGTATATGTATGGTCCAAGAAAATGCTTCTATTTCAATAAGTAGCTCACATTATGCATGCCTTCTGTTAGAGGAACACAGATCCTTCTTCCAAAGAAGATATAAAAGCATCTGAGCAGGGGGATGGAAACCATGACGTAAGAAGCAGCCAGTGGAAAGACATATGGAGGGAGAGAAATAAGAAAGATATCAGCAGTTGGCAAATCTCCTCTTACATTTCACATTCATATGTTCACCACTTTTAGACACAAAGACTGTATCTAACACTCCAGCACCAGAACAGAGTTTGGTGTGGTTTTTTTCCCCCCCTCTACATTCTCTAAAGCACATGCTATTATAGACATAGCCCTATAAAGCAGAGTAATCCTACATTGCCAATTGCCTTTTGTGTTAAAGCCAGAAATGGTGACACCACACTGGACCAAAGTGAAATTACACAATACATATTGTGCCATCATGCAAGCATGAACTGTCAACTACTGGTCTTTGTGTCCTGTGAACATATAGCAGGGGAAATTAAACTGAGAAAAAATGTTCGTCATTCTTGACTCTTATCAAGAAAGTAATTTTCTTCTCAATTTAAAGAACAGTTATTTAGTACAAAGAAAACAGTTTTTCTTGAAGCTCGTTTTTCTATTCACTATAGAAAAAGATTATGCCTAGTTTTCTAGGTTTTCCCTGTTCTTTTTTTGTTTCAGTTCAAAGGTGGGGGTTTTTTTGTTTGATTGGTTGGTATTTTCTTTGGAACATATTTCCACCTGCATTACTGCAATACAACCAATGGAGAGAATCAAGAACCACTGATTTTAGGCCATGGAGTGCATACTGTAACTGTTTCTGTCAAAGTCTCCTTATGGTGCGTGCTTATACCCTCTTGTCTGGAGGACAAAAGACAAAGATGACATTTCCTTCAACAACAAAAGAACTAAGAGCAACCTAATCCCAGTTATCACCATGAAAGCTGTTACTTGGACTGTAAATTTAAAAAAAAACTAAAATCTCTATTGATTTTTTTTTCTGCTTTCCGTTAGCAGGACGTGTTGAGAGGGAATGATCCCTCAGTGTATACAGGGAAGTAACTATTCAAGTTTGCTGCACAAATTTAGGCTGGTCCCATGCAATGTTTCACTAAGGCACACAATATACCCAAAGTTACAAGTTACAGGACAACACAGTGAAATTACAAGCACGATTTTAGACAAAGCTCAGTTCCGTATTTAGATATGCAACTTATTGACCTTCAGAAGTCACAGACTACAATAAATGCAGAGCTTTCCTCCTTTACATCCATCTTTTTTTTTTAAATAATCATATGAGGACATCCAAGGTGACATGTATCACTGACTATGAATTCCAAGATGTGACAGCTGTAAACTAAGCTCTCTCTGTAGTCTACTACAGTAGAATCAGAATAGAATGTTTAGAGTTGAAAGGGACCTTAAAGATTGAGTTCCAACCCCCCTGCCATTGGCAGGGACACCTCTCCCTAGAGCAGGTTGCTCAAAGCCCCATCCAGCCTGGCCTTGAACACTTCCAGGGATGGGGCATCCACAACTTCCCTGGGCAACTTGTTCCAGTGTCTCACCACCCTCACAGGAAAAAATTTCTTCTTAACATCTAATCTCAGTCTCCCCTCTTCCAATTTAAAACCACTCCCCCTTGTCCTATCACTACATTCCCTGACAATGAGTTCCCCCCCCTCCAGCTCTCCCGTAGGCTCCCTTCAGATACTGGAAGGCTGCTATCAGGTCTCTATGGAGCCTTCTCTTCTCCAAGCCAAACAGCCCCAGCTCCCTCAGCCTGTCCTTATAGGAGAAGTGCTCCAGCCCTGTCATCTTCATAGCCTTCTGCTGGATCTGTTCCACCAGTTCCATGACCTTTCTATGTTGAGGACAAGTTACCTAAACTTGTGTATAATTATCAACCATAATGTCCTGACTATAATGTGCTGAGAGCTTTCTGCTTGCTACAGTTACAGACAACTTCTTAAGCATTCATTAAGAAACCGTTAAGGCACAGGCTTGCCAACACTTGAGTGAAACAGAAACAAATTAACCGCTTTGATATATTTTGTGATCATTGCTGAGTCCTCAAAAAAGACAATCCTGAAAGATAAGATAACTTTCCATGTATTAAATCTTAATTTTCTGGGATACTCTTGGGAAGGAATAACAGCTCTGGGTATATATTACACAAATAGTTCTTAAATGATGTGGTTTGTGCCGCATGTCAGAATTATTGTAGGTAGTTACTACCATCATATTCAAAAAAACATTAGCAAGGAACTAACATCTTTGAGAGCTTTTTGGTTTTGCTTTTTTTGACTGAAGTTCTCTTGTACAATTGAAGGTAGATCAGAAACCCACAGAATACGGTTTGTGGGTCAGCCATCTCCACCTTGAATGTGATAGTACCTATATGCATTCCAACACACAAGAGCATGGCAGGAGCAGAAAGACATACAGCACTTGCTAGATGAGGTACTCTAGGGAACAAAAAAAAAACAACTCAGAACCTTTGGAACCTCTCCTATGAGGACAGGCTGAGAGAGCTGGGACTGTTCAGCCTGGAGAAGGCTCCGGGGAGACCTGATAGCAGCCTTCCAGTATCTGAAGGGAGCCTACAGGAGAGCTGGAGAGGGACTCTTTGTCAGGAAGTCTAGTGACAGGACAAGGGGTAATGGTTTTAAATTGGAAGAGGGGAGATTTAGATTAGATATTAGGAAGAAGATCTTTACTGTGAGGGTGGTGAGGCACTGGAACAGGTTGCCCAGGGAAGTTGTTGATGCCCCATCCCTGCAAGTGTTCAAGGCCAGGCTGGATGGGGCTTTGAGCAACCTGCTCTAGGGAGAGGTGTCCCTGCCCATGGCAGGGGGGTTGGAACTTGATGATCTTTGAGGTCCCTTCCAACTCTAACCATTCTATGATTCTATGAAANGTACAATTGAAGGTAGATCAGAAACCCACAGAATACGGTTTGTGGGTCAGCCATCTCCACCTTGAATGTGATAGTACCTATATGCATTCCAACACACAAGAGCATGGCAGGAGCAGAAAGACATACAGCACTTGCTAGATGAGGTACTCTAGGGAACAAAAAAAAAACAACTCAGAANATGGCAGGGGGGTTGGAACTTGATGATCTTTGAGGTCCCTTCCAACTCTAACCATTCTATGATTCTATGAAATAGCAAGATTGTTTCCGTAGAAGTTCAGAAGCATCCACAGGAAAAGAAAATATTACCTAATGCTACAAGATAAGCAATTGTCGTATATTACACATTCAGCATTGTGTAGACTTAATGCTTTCTTTAGAAACTGCATTTAGTTTTACTCAGTCACTGAAAGAAACAATACTATACTCTTAACTAACTGCACAAATGAACTATAAAAATAATAGTTATTTACAGGAGTTATTTTCTCTTTATTATGGATTTTTAGGAAGCAGTAATTCACCTTTCTACGTGAAGAAGGAGGCACAAGAGAGACTACATAAAGCTATAAATACTATTAATTGCAGAGCAAGGCACAATATCACTGAGAGTTATGGAAACCTACCCATCTCCTTTATTTCTTTTGCCTCTGACAACCAAGTTTAAGAGAAAGAGTAATTGAACCTTTCCATCAAAATTCTGATGAGGATTAAATCCTTGCCAAGAATGAACTAGCATTTATTACTTGTTAAGAACTAGCAGTTTTAGAGCCATTTTAGAGGCATGGAATAATCCCAGAACCTCAGAAACTGGGCTTTGAACGAACAAGCAGCTGCATCACCAGTGTGAAGGAGACAAAAGCACATGATCAGTAGCTTTAGAAGCAATTCAAGTAGATCAAGAAGAGACATCAACTGTAGTTGATCTATTTAAATTCATGAGATAGTGCTTGGAAACATGGAAGAGACCTACAAGAATACAAATCTCCTTGAATTAGGCCTTGTGGAAAACTTCTTTCTATAGTCTGCTCAGCATCACAAGGCAGTCTGACACCATTACGTACAACATCAGTACAAGGAATAAAAATCACCACAAAACTAACAATTAATAAAGGAGCCCTAAACAAAAGGCTATAGGCTAAGAGATTACTGTTTTTCAGAATTAAAAATATGGCAACAAAAGTCTCAAGTTACAACTTGCATACATACACATACGGTGTGTATGTATTTGTATATACTTGTTTATATAACCTAAGAATGCACTTCCCTTATACAGACTGTTAGTGTGTCTCAACAGCAGCGTATAAATCAGCTCACTCATTCTTTAACTGCGAAAACCTTCTACACGACATATCCATATGTTCCTTTCAGCAATAAAAGGATCCCAAAAGAAAGGGAAGGCTATCTGACAGAGACCAGCAAGCACTTACCCCTACTAGCAGCCTGCAGAAGACCCAGTAATCCACTCCACAGATCAGAACAAGCAATTTAATGAAGCATTTGTCCCCTTTCGAATATCCCCTTCTTGGCTTCCCAGATTAAGATATCTCCCAAGACCACACTCTTATTAAAGCAGTCTGTCTTATTAAACCTAAGGAAAGTCACAGCAGACTTACTACATAGCCAAGTGGAAAAGAGGCAAATTGAATTTAAGACAGTTATTCCACAGGTGAATAGGAGGAGGAGCAGCCCCAGAGAGACTCTCAGGGCAGTGAGACAGAACAGGCAGCCAGAGGTCAGAGCAACAAGGGCAAAGGGGTCTCCTCTTCTCAGTACATCTTACCCCAGCAGCACTCCCCAGTCCCTCAGCAGTACTGTAAAACCACAAGACATCTCCCTGGAGGTGATCAAATGCTCACAGCTCCAGGCCACCCTCCCTCCCTGGGCAAGGTGGACCTGCATTACCAGTCCTCATCTGCACTTCTTGGGCAAACAAAACAGGAGATTTACACTTCAAAGTTACTGACTTGATATTGTTCCAGTAAAGACCAAATTCATCCTGAAGAGGTTATCAAAAATCACATGCCAGACCTAATGGACAGCCATAAGGCTGAGAGAAATTTTAGTGTCCTGCTTTTTCATAAAGCATCATGACAGCAAACGCTAAAGCATAAACAAAAAATAATACACATAAATTACAAGTAAGTAGAACACTTCTGTCATTAACTATTCCCAATAGCTGTAGCTTATTAGGCCTACAGTCAGATCATAACAAGCTAGGATTTAGGTTATTTAAACTGCATGTCTTTGAAGGCCTATTAAAAACAACAAGATAATCCAACATAGTAAATAGCTATATCTTAGAGAGGCAAGTTTCTACAAATATACATTAACTGGTAACTTAGCATTCAAGGCCAGTTTTCTCCAGGGACAGAGATTAATTAAATTAAAAGAAAAAAGAGAAAAAATTATTTTTACAATTATCTCACACACTCCTTTTAAGGAAAAGCATATAGATTCAGCTCAAACAGACTCAGGCCCTGCTCCTCTTCAGTTCCCCAATCACTTTAGCATCACAAGTAGATACAGCTAAAAATAATGAGAACAGAGATTTAAAATTAGAAAGACATAAACAATTCATAATCTAGATTCATATCAGACTGCTACCTCCTGCCATACAAGCCAGTACTAATGGACAGCACCACATTACATTTTATACCTCAAGGAACAGATTTCAAATGGAGATTCCTTTAGAGGTAAAAAAAGAGATCATGAAGTACAATACAGAACTATAAGAAAAAGCCACAACACAAACATGCTGAGCAATTAGGTTTCCTGCATATGAAAGTAGCATTTTACCCTCGCTAATATCAAGTTAGCTCAGACCACATTATTCTCTGTCTCTTCTCTCCCAATCCACAAAGTCCTATTGCCCTTAACCATTTTTCAAGCACATTAACAGAGGCTATAACTTATGATTTTACTATATGCAGCACATCTGCATAGCTAACTACAGCTCTTTAAAGAGTAAGACCATAGCCAGAAAAACAGTTATGAAGCAAAATTTAACCAGGTGCTTATTTACTTACCTACTAACAGCAAGGCCAAGAACTTACATAGGGCGCCAATTAAGCACTTTACTCAGCAACACCTAGTAGGCTACACACAGCTAAAACCTCTAAGCACAACTACACTATGCATAGACAGAATTGAGTACCTGGGATGGGTTTTTATACCAAATCCAATTCACATGACTTAGCCTTCCCCATGAATGTGACCCAACTGCACCTGTGGTGAATAAAGTGGTCATCCAGGAGAAAAAGACTGACGTTGAAGTATTACAAGTTACTGTTTATTTGATAGATTGGGAAGGCAGCCATACAAACACTGATACAACTGAAACACCAAATATTTCCTCAAAAGATTCTTTGCTTCAGCCTGTTTTCTTATGCAGAACACCTGAGGCTCTTGGACACTCTAAGGTGTTAATGAACAAATGCCTGAGGCTGGTTGTGACCTACTTGTATAAAAGCTACTCCTTCACTATGCTTCTTTTTTTTGCTTTTGTTCTGTATGTGCTTTGAAATTTGCTGAGAAGACACTCTTGGTGGTATTTAGAGATGAAGTCAAGTAAAGAAAGGATGTGATAAAGCTTTGTAGTAAAAGCAGATTCTTTAGTACACTGTTTCTGAAGGGAGGGATTCAATTGATTTGAGTTGTGGCTTTTCCAGCATTTTGAAATGAATAAATTGACTTGTATTACATATGTACCCCTAAGTGAGCAATATGATTAGGTGGAATAGTGAGCGTTTAGGTAACGGTTCTTGTGAAAATAGACAGACCTTTGAAAAGGTAGGGAAGCTAGGACAGTAAATAATAGCATTGCACATCTTGCTGGTACTACTAAGTGTTGTTTTCCCTAATCAAGCTTCAAAGGAAGAACGCAGATTACATTGCAGGAACTACCAAATCTTGTATCATAATCCCTGTTGATAATGCTCTTTCTAGTATTTTAGGGCCTCCATGGTTTTTTTATCACAAAAAAAAGAAAGATCACAGTGCATAAGGTCACAATAACTAATGGTATCTTTATACAGGGAAGACAAGTATTTTATGAAAAACATTTCATTCAAGTTTTGTAATGAGTCAAATGAAAGACGGATTGACCAATAAAACTGAAAGATCCTGAAATCTCTTTACACAATATATACAGAAAGCAAGACTATTTTCCTTTCCTAAGTAAACACAGTTATGGATGGAATTTATCTGGAGTAGTGGACCCAGCTGATTTATGAAGGCTAGAGTTGGGTTGTTTTCCCTTTACGTTGACTCTTTAGCCAGCTTTCCCTCTGCTTGCAACATTGATGTAAAAGATGGTTCTTGTGGAGGAGACTGCACCATCATCCCATGGCACCCTGCTCCCTGCCAGAGACAAGCGGCAATGACTGGATGAAGCACTCAAAAGCAATTGGATGACCCATGTACTGTTCAGCACAGAGACTGGTGATATAAAGCCCAGATGGTGAAGTAGTAGACCTTGTGGTAGAATATCCTCGTGGGAGGAAATGCTGGACCCCCATTGCTGGATCTGAGATGAAGCCAGCTGTGCTACTGCCAGTTGGACTGTGGTTGGTGTGACCTTATTCAAACCACTGATCTGAGTCAGACAGATCTCCTTCCCTTGTTCCCTGTTGGGGTAGTGTGTGGTACCATACATGTGCTGTAGCTGTAATGGCTCTTTGTGCAGCGGCTCATTGTGCAAGTGAGATATATCTGTGTGGTGTGTTGTGAGTACTATCAGCAGTCGTTCAAGCAGATATTTGGTTTGGTATTATTGTTTTGTGAAGTTTGTTTATTATTGTTTTCTTAGTTTTGTAGATAAAGTGAGTATTTGAATCAAGCAAAGGTTCATCTGTGTTCCTAGAGCAGTCACAGCCCTGCTAATTGGTCTCCTGTCGGAGCACGCTAATGAAATTTGGCGCCTGCTATGTGGGCAGAAGGCACTCACGGTTTCAAGAGGTGTGAAGGGACACCCTGGTGGGCAGTGAGAGGCTGTCCTCTGACAAGTTTCTGCCTCAGAAACAGTCTACAATTTTCAAGTTCCTCCAAGAAAGGAAAAATTTATTTTAAAGGCTTATGTTAATTTATCTTTTTTCTTCTTCTTCTTTTCTCCTGTCTCACAAACATATTCGTCAATTTGGACTAGATCTGCAATAAAATATTTTTTATGGTTACCTAAATGGATTGCTCCAGAATTTAATTACTCACTGAAGACTCATCCTTTCCCCATTGTGAATGCTGTCACTTGAACAGTTGACTCAATTACATTTTCAGAAAGGTAGTTGGGAAAAAAAAAAAGAAAAAGCAACAACATTGGGGTAAAGTGTTTCTACTTCTCTGTGGCTTAGGTTTGAATTAACTACATAGGGTGTCCTCCAGAAGCCTATAATGATTAGCTGTTTTGTTGTGCTTCCTTTTGAAAATATTATCAGAACAATTCTTGCCTGCAGAGAATGTTTTCAGAGGAATTCCCTGCTTTTGTGTTGAAATTGCATGCCCTTTGCAGATTTGATACCTTTCTCAACCATTTACAGATGCTGTGGTGAACATTTAATCTCAAACATGTTACCCTTTCTAAACATTGAAGTGGAAAAATCTTCTGTTTACAGGCCGGTCTCTTCTTAGAGAAAACCTTTAGGTTTTTCCACATTTGGTGCCTCAGTTGCCACTTTTCTGTCCTAATCAGGCTCTGATGGGCCCTGGTTGGGAAGAGGTCAGCACTTTTGTTTAAGTGGGCCCCAATTACTCGTCTTGGTCCTTGTGTTGGGCACACAGAAACAACCAATGTTAGATGGGCGGTTAGCTGTAACCCACCAGTCTCGCTTTTTGGTATGTATCAGAGCCAGGTTTGATTGTTTCTCTGGTAGCAAACACAGGGCAGGATATGCTTGATAGTCTATGCTTTAGGATTTGTGTGTGTAGAGCATGCGTGCTTAGGCATGAGCCTGGACTTGGACCTGCACCAGATACACAGCACAAAATAGCCTTTGTAAGGTGCCTTATGGAGACACAGTGGAGGGATGGCAATGTTGTTGCTTAATCTCCTACGTATTTTCCCACTAAGTGCATGTGCAGCATGAGTAAAAGTGAAATTAAATTAGATGTCTCCTACCAGTAGCTGGTCTTGATTTAAGCAGCTGTGTAAAGAATGAAAGAATCTTTTATAATTTCTAGCTTTTGAAAGGGCCTACATAATAGAATGCACAGGGGATATATACAATGCTAATGTAATTGCCAAGAAAGAGTTAGGAAAATTTTTTTTCTAGCCTTCAATTCTTCACTCAAAAGCACACTCATTTCTTAATTACATTCTTGTGAGATTATGCTTTAACAAATAACAAAAACTCTAGCTAGTAGTACCTGATCTCTTTTCCTTTCTACTGAGTCCATGCTCACAGTACTCTTAACAGCGTGTTTTCTTGATGTGTATTACTCTGCTTTGGCTAACTAGAGGGACACCTTCATGGTCCTGTGTGCAGACTGGACAGCCACCTCCTGTCCCAGTGGAGAATAATGAATATGTGAGGTTAAACAGACAGACAGACTACACTGTCAGGCACTACATTTTTATTTCTTTATTTTTTTCAAGACCCTTGAAGTCTGTCATTCAGGTACAAATAGCCAAAAATCACATGAGACCTAACAGTTAATTTTTCTTTGGTGGTCTGTATCTAGGAATATCATTCTCTTATTTTCTCCAGCTCCTGAAGAATGATTTGGCTGCCTGTGCAAGCTCCATTTGAGTATGATTCCACAGCTGCAGAAGCCCATTGATATGTGGTGGTGAGCAAATGACTGCATTTTTTTCAGGGCTCAGCTGTTTAAAATATACTGAATGCAAAATCACTGGTAAGTTACAATGTGTTTAAATTACTCTAATTAAAGCTTCTGTAGTATGGCACAGTTCATGATATTTCATTGCAAATTATAGCTCATGTACCTACCATGGCAAGCAGGCGTTATCCCTTATCTCTTTATTCAAAAACTAGAAAGAATGGGAAGAAACAAACTTTTCAAGCTAAATTGCAGACCAACTAGCTGAAGTCTTTTGACAAATTTTTTAGCACCTCTACAATGAGACAAACAGTTAAATTATGGGTCTGTAGAGCTTCATCTGATGGTGGGAGAAAGAGAAATCCTTCCTTAGGAAGGCTTTGCTCTGTTTCTATTTTTAACAAGTTGGCTATAGCATACAAAAGGGTGTACTTAGTATTACTCATCAAGCTGTGTACCATACTTTGCAGATTGCAAGTCCTCCTTCTGCAAACAGGAACAAGTCAAATTCATTAACGTCAAGGAGGTACTAAACTAGTGAGGATGGATGTTTGGTAAGGGTTGGTTTGGGGGTTTTGCATTACAATGAAGACCAGCAGTGAGAATCATAGGAAATGTTTTCCTGGCTTCACTGAACGTAGACATTATGCAGATTCTAGAGTTCCTTCTTTGTGTTTCTTGCTAAGACTTCAATTGCTTTTCCTGTCTCAACATGGCCAAAGACAGGCCTGTGTAACACAATGATTGGTTGCAAAGAAGCTTCCAAACAACTGTCTACAGTGGTTTCCATCCAGCCAGGTTGCAGTCAGCCAGATGGGGTATGGACTTGGCCATTCCTGCTCAAACTGTTGCCCATGCATCTGCACAGTTTAGTTGTACATTTGGAATAACTATTTAGATTAACTAGTGGTCTTGTAAGACTTGAGAACCCTCTACATGACAAACAGCACCCAGAACTATGACTGGCTGTGCAGGATGCAAAGGTGGCATAGTCGTCTTGGTACAGCGCTGCACACTGGCTTATTAGCTCAAAGCTTTATGAACATGTACTACATCTGGCTTTGGATGGAAGTGTAGAAGCTTGTCTTCTACAACATTCGCCTGCTCCAAGATAGCCTCTTGCAGCCTGGGTAAATCCCAGTGGTCAAGTTCTGGAACAAGTAGCCCAGAGGGCCTGAGCAGTCTCCATACTTGGAAAATGTCAAACCTGCACTGACCAAGTCTGGACTGTTTCTTGATACATGCTTTAAATCTTTGCTGGACATTAGGGTTGAATATTTCTTGTCATCGTCCTAAAGAGTATTCAGAATGTTCACTGATTGTCATCTTTAGAGCAAAACTTTTACATGCTTTTGTAGTCTCTTTTCTCTTGTCTTTCTCTACTCCATCTGATTTCTTCACCCTTCCCACTTCAGGTGTTTTAAACTGATTGTCCCTGGGTTTTTGTAACTCCTTGTAATTCTGTCTGTACCTTGTGGTATCCACAACTGGACACTGGGCCCCAGCTGCTGATTGTAGGCATCAGCATCACATAAGGTAAAAAATGCAGATCCTGCTTCCTATGTCTTGGGTATGAAACTCAGGTTACACCATCCAAAAGATCCGTTTGTTTTTGTTGAAACAGCATCACAAAATCAGCATGTATGCAGTTCATGATCAACTATACAAGCTAGTTCAACTTCTGCAGTAGTGCTATTCCGCTGCATGATTGCTACCCTCTAGGGTGATTTTTTGTTTGTTTCCTGTCTCACTCCTCTGCAGTTTCATGCATCAAAATTCATTTCACAAATTTTAGGCAGTACTCACAGTTTTCAAAGATGCTCCAAATTGATGTTTGTTGCTACTCTGAGGTGGAAGTTATTAACAGAAGTGTTGGATTGTTGCACTGTATTACCCACTACCCCAAATTTTTGACTAAAATGGAGTTTAGCTGTAATGATAGACTTCTTTGGCACTGAGTGCAGATAACCAAGACCAAAAAATCCCACCATTTTGTGATACTTTTGGCTTGTGTTTCCTGGGTTTTGAACTTAAGCTTTCTGTTTTGTTCTCCAAATTTATTTTTTGAAAATACTTCCTGAACTTTTCCTGTTCTCAGACCTCCTCTGTCATCAGTGAATATTCAAAGAGAATGTTCCAAGATTATTTTGGCTTATTTCCCTAGACTCTTTCCTGGAATTTCAGTCATCATGACAATTAAAATATCTTTAACTCTTTATGAATATTAGATATTTTTGTCCAGATTCTGCTCTGTATCTGACTCCTCTGTTTAAAATTGCACTAAATATCTGATAACAAATAACCCTAATTGTAGATGAAATACAGATCTAAAGTATACACTCACTTAAACCAATGGTTAAAAAAACCCCAACATCAATAGACACTAGTTTCACTGATAATTGGCCTTTACGTAAACTCTTAAAACTTCCTTGGTTCTCTTGGATCCTTCTCCTTGACTTTTCTCTGTGCAGTATGTATTAAGCATGTAACTGTTTCTTTTTACTGAGTTTTACTTCCTCTATTTTGTCTCCAAAATGTTTTTCACTTCACATGGGTCAATGCTTAATCTTCACATTGATATTCAAACTGGACACTTCCTCACTTTTTTGGTACAGCCATTTACTAAGGCCTTCTCCAGAAAGTAATTTGACATAATAGATGTTTCCAAGCTCCGTGTGGGCTGACATTTCTGAAGTTACACTTAATGTTGTTAAGGTAGAAAATATGCACTTGTTTTCAGAACAAAGCTTGCCATTAGTATTGATAAGAATTTTTCGGGACAGAGATTTGGTCTATATATTCATAACCGCACCAGTTCTTCAAGAAGTGTAAGAAAAAAGTCCATGGACGTCCTAAGGACTGAAGTTAAATAATTTTTTAAACTAAACATTCTGATTTGAGAGTAAATATGCAAAGGCTATAAATAGGTATTGTTTAGGAATGTATTACTTAAATGCAAATATTCAGAGGCTAGTATTCACATGCGCTTCTCTCTATCCATTGAATAGCTGCAGGGTAATAGCTAAGGACAAAAATCTGACAGAAGAGCAGCAGACTGTCCTTCATGGCTAGTTTAACACGAAGCAGAAGGAAACAGAGAAATCATCTTCATAGTTCTTATTGATCTCCCTTTATATTGTTGCAAGCTAGAAAGCCAAGCTATTTATTGACTGAACTTCGGATAGCCACCTCTGATTAGCTCAGCTTTCACGAGCAAATCTTACAGTTCAGTGAAAATGCAGCATGTTGTCAGAAAGTGTAGGAAGATGTGAGGTTACAAAACAGATGTCATTTTTCTTCTTTACCAAATAAATTCAAAAATATTCAAGGTTAACCTTATCACAGTTGATGACAAAACAGAAGGTGTTGACATGCTTCTGAACTTAGTTTTTTCTTTCTTTTTTTTTTTTTTTTGACAAACAAGCTAAGATATTTGTCAAAGATTGACAAAACAAGAATAGAAATATTCAAACTAGAATAATTTATCTGTATGAAGTCTTGTTTGACTACTGGAGTTCTCAGAGCAAATGCAATGAGCTAGGGTTGTTCAGTCTGGAGAAAAGGAGGCTGAGGGGACCTTATAGCTCTCTACAGCTACCTGAAAGGAGGTTGTAGGGAGGCGGGGGTCAGTCTCCCAAGTCACAGGCGATGGGACAAGAGGAAATGGCTTCAAGCTGCACCAAGGGAGGTTCAGGTTGGATATCATGAAAACGTTTTACACTGAAAGGGCTTTTAAGCATTGGAAAGGGCTGCCCAGGGAAGTAGTTGAGGTAACATCCCTGGAGGTATTTAAAAGACAGGTTGACGTAGTGCTCAGTGACATGGCTTAGTGATGGGTTTTTGTTTTTTATCAGAGTTACGTTGATGGTTGGTCTAGAGGTTCTCAAAGGTGCCTTCCAACCTAGACAATTCCTTGATTCTACATTTCATTTGGCAAACATACTTGCAGAGTACTGTCACTTTGATTCCAGCCTGGCATCCTCTGGTCACAGTGGTTTTCTGCTGGAAAACTCTGAATTTACAAGACGTGCAAGTTCAGATTCTTCATTGTCAAATAAAATCGGATTGAGGGACCTGCTCTCACACCATCTTAAACACAGTCTCTAGATTACACAGGGAGGGAAATGCAGCCCTTGATGTCTCACACTCCAGAACTTCTCAGCAGTCTATAGCAAACTCAGGAATAAAAGTTTGCAAATATGGCTACTCTACCAAGAAAAGCCTAGGGTGTTCTAGGTTCATTCCATAGAAGGAAATTTGTTATTTTCCTAAGAGCTTTGGTTAGAAACTAGACTGTGCTCCACACTTGGTGAAAACAGATCTACAACACCCCTTTGGTGTATTCATAGGAGGTAGAAATTTTCTTCAACCTCCAGATCTAGAGATATGTATAACCATGAACATTTGAGCAAGCTCCATTAACTAGGTATCTAGTTTACTCGACAGAAGAAAATACGTGCTCTCATTTTGAAACATTCTCAGAACAGATAAAGCTGCTGCTAATGTTTGAAAATTATATGTTTATTCCTAATTTCATTTTTTTTTCTGCTTTATTCTACTTCTTTGTAAATTCCACTTTCTTCTATTCTTCTTCCTATAGAACTAAGCTCAGAGAGAGCAGGCAAGGGTCAAGTCCTTTAAAATCCCATAATCCAGCACGTGAAATCTCACATATCCAATTTTTAACTTTTAACTTCAGGATCTTTTCTGCCCAGCTAATGGCAGTTAATCTATCCTAATGCTACTCAGGTTGCTTTTCCCCACAGCTGATCTGAAATACCTAGCTGTCACTGCTGTCTCTGGGTAGCAAAGAAACATCAGGGAGTTTCAAATCTAGCCTTAATGATCATTTACATTTATCTAAACAGATAAAAGTTCAGGGCCTAGGGATTTTCCTCCTCAAGTCAATACAGAGTGCTCAGTTCCCTCCCCTGGGATCATCAGCCATGGAGGGGTCCAGCAAGACAGCACCAAAGCTTTTCTCTCTCTCCCTTTGCAGCCCCAGTGAGAGAGTACAATTTCTAATGCAAGCCCTCTCTTCCAAAAGAAACTCATTTCCAGTTTATATCGCATCAGTTGCGGTGTTAGGAAGTTGGTGGACTTCAGCTGGCATTTTCCTAAGCTTCTTACATTCATCAAGTCTTAAATCCAGTAGATAAATATTCACGGGATTTTCGGTTTAAAACTGGTCCTTTTGGGGTGCTTTTTATGAGCAAACTTATAAAAGTGCTGCCTGGAATGAAATGCAAAGTAACAGCATCTTGGATTAACAAACATCAGTTTTAAAAATAGCTGCTTTTAATTACTGAGCTCTAAATCAGAAAGTCAGTGCAACATCAAGGGGCTGCTTTTCTCTATTGAATGTGAATAATATTTAAAAGTGAGATGTCTTCTAAACCTTTAATTTACACCTTCTAGGGATGGTTCTGACTCACAGTTTTAATTTCTCCCTATTTTTTCCTCCATGGGTTGCAAAACACATTTCAAAGCCTAGAATAAGTGTAGAGGCCTGATCCAAAATTCCTTGGCAAATCTCCCTCCTATTGTGAGCAACACTGGCCGACAAAAGTCCAAGACTGCACTCTGTAAGGACAGTTTTTCCAACACACCTTGGTCACTTCAAATATCTTTTGAAAATGTGGTCTTTTTATATCAGGTGGCTGAAGCTTTCCTGTTTGTATTTTCCCACAGTAGCATTCCTTTATTCTTCACTTAGACTTCTCAGAAAATGAGAGAAATGCTCGGCTTCTATGTGGTTGTTGTACCCAAAACATAGATCCTCTACGTGCCCCCAACTCACACAGAAGAAACAGTTTGCATTAAATGTTACCACTATTGAGCTCTGGTATTCCTCTCCGCAAAATAGGGCAAGGCTGTTATAATTATGTAAAATCAGTTAAGGAAAAGGAACTTTTTACAAGACTCATAGTCTCAGTGTTGCTGCCATAGAGCTTTCTGAGATGAATGAGTTTCATCCACAACTGAGACAAGTATCATTCAGTTATTTGTTACATCCTGCTAATGACTTGTAACTTCCAGTAGGTGAGGATTTTTCCTTAACTAATGGAAACAACATTTCTCGACTATGATTTTATATGAAGCCGATTGACTACAGAGGTACAAAAGGCAGTTGGTGTGGCGGGTGATCACTAACCTTTTGACAGTAAAAGGTTTGGTATGGGGGAACATTTATTAAACAAACAATGTTAACTTGAACTAAGACTGACTTTGAAGTTTGATCTCTAGCAGGAAGACTTATCTAATTATTAAACAAAGGAATTAGGCTCTTAGGACCATAGCTAATAAGAGCCTTGGGTGCTTATAAATGGTACACTGCAATTCTTCATTCTAGACATATGCTGACCACAATGAAATCCAAGGACTGAGGGAGATGATTTAAAGCCATTCATTGAGCAAAAAGCTGTTTCCACCCAGGCCAAAGAAAGAATTAGTACAGGAGCGAAAGCTGGACTCTGACCTCCTTAGAGGCTAGGTGACTGAGGGAGGCATATGAGGTGACTTGCAGCAGGGCAAGGTTCATTCAACCAGAAGGGGAGGTCTTAAGGAGGTCTTAAGAAGCTGACCCCACTTCTCTCGGCTAGGTATGCAGCTGAGAGCAGGCAAGTTCTGCTTTGGGAGGGCTTTTTCCCCCTGAGCAATCATGTAAGAGAAGAGTAGGAATGACCCTGAGATCAGAGATCATGATTTGGGGATCTCCACCTTACCAGGGCTGTGATTTAGAAAGCAGGGTGCTGCCTGGGGAGGGCAGGCTCTGGTTGGTGGGATAAGGGAAAAAGAGGATCAATTTTTGCCTCTTTGCACAGCAGATTGAATTGGCTGAATGGATGGGCACACATATTTCTGGCTCCTTTTCTCTCCCCACCTGTAAACACAACTCTGGAAGCCTTAGAGAAGCTGTATTCCTGCAGTGGCATGATAGGACTCAAAAAATTCTTAGCACTTGCCTAGCCCTAGAGAAAGGAAGCCTTGTTAAAGCATGTTAGTGTTTAGTATGTTCTAATGAATCTTTAATTTTTTGTTTCTGTATATACAGCCTTTAACATAAGCTAAAATGGTGACAGTGAAGCCAAGAAAAGAGATTTAGAGTTCAGCAGAACTGGCTTAAGAATATATAAATTTGGTTAGACTTTTTTTACAATGGCTTTAAAAATAATTGTTAAAATAACAGTATGGTGTTGCATAACAATTTTGGTGCCACCACCAAATTTTAGACACTAAGGCCTAGATATTTGAAGAGATTTAGATACTCGCCCCTATGGACACAGAGGGGTCTCAGGGTGAAATTCATCTGCCTAAGCACAGACAGAGCCTTTTCAGGTGCCCAGTGGTACCCAACTCATCTATGCAGGGCAAGAAGAGATGTCGTGATACCTGCAGGAGTCCTGTACTCTGCTGGAAAGGCAGCTGAGGAGGACACCCTATGGGCAAGACAGCTCTGGGCATTCACAGCGAAGCACCTGAATCACTTTTTAGGTTTTTGGGGACAGAGTTTGCTGCAGGTACAGAGATACTTGTTCTGGCTCTATCTGGATGCTTCAATGAGCCAACTGTCTCAGCCCTCGCTGGGGACTCCCGCATCACACTGCGTTTTGCGGGGGAAGATGGTCACAGCGTGGAGGATCCATGTCCAAATTCACAGCTTTCCAAGGGAGGAATGTTTTTCTTCTAATCTGTGAAACCAAAGTGAAAATTTGGGTCCTGAAGATTTTATTTTATTATCTGTTGATAAAGCACTGCAAAGATTTTCAGTACTTTATTAAAGGGTTTTAATATGGATGATTGCATATATCCCAGCCAAAATCTTCTCCATCCTACATAGGTATTTATCTCATCTAGCAGATTTTGTTTGCTCAGATCCAAATTAGAAAGTATTTAAAGCAGATAGCACGTCTCTAAATATATACTGAATTTACAATGAAGCCTTAACATTCTCTTGTTAAATTTCACACTTCTCATTTGATTTCTGAAGAGAAAAGGTAAACACAGAAATTTCCTTCAACAGTTCTCATGTACTGCTTGCAACAACAAAAGAGGGCTCTCTTATATTACTACCATGCATTTTAAGCAGAGGACAAATGGCTGTTCCCTTTACAGGCAAGGAAGTCAAATTCCTGGCAATTTGTGACATTTTTTTTTCCTCTTTATTGGTAATGTAATCTCCTATGCAAATTGAATGACTGCTGCTCAGACCCAGTTACATACAACAGGGAAGGATGGGACAAAATTACTTCTGTGTGTCTTAACAGGACTTTTTAATAAGATTTACTTTATATGGCCTTGAATCTTGCCAGGTTAAATTATCACTTCAGCCATGTTCACATTTCTTGCTAATGTATTTTTCCTGAGTGCAAAAGGTTAGGGTAATGGGAAGAGTTGAAAGCAGAATGGTTACAGTGAAACCCAATTGCTGCCTGTATTTAGATAATTTTCCTTCCAAGTGACAGTCCATTAAATCTCTAAATTGTTTTATTTGCGACTTGAGAAAGTCTTTGCTTAGTCTTTGGATGTCAAGAACTAATGAAAGAAGACTTCAAAGAAAATCTGAAAATTCTGTAAACATAGAACTAATAATAAATGCAGAGTTTGTGCAATGTTATAATTTTTGACTTCGTAGAGAAGTGAGATGGAGGACCATAAAAGGCATTTTTAATAGAAATTGTAAATACTTATTTTTCCTTTCATTTAAAAGAAAATAAAATAATCATTTCAAAAACCAAGTTTAGCAAAATGTCTTAGTCATTACTTCAAAAAAATCATTCTCTATATTAAATATATTTGGTATCTTAGTACAGTTCCATTATTTTTCCTACTGATCAGCAGAATATAAAAAAGTTTTTCAGTTTTATTATCACACAGGTCTACCTTGATTTCTGTCACAGAATCCAATATAAATAATGTTTTGAAATACGCAGTTAACCAAAACTTAAAAGGACTTCTGTAAATCAGCTTATATGATACCTCCCCTTCTCTTGATATGGCCTCAAAGCTGCTAGCTCTTTACCTCTTACCCATCTCACGGTTCTTCCAGCCTCAGTGGTTTACTTCAAATACTCTTATCCTAATTGGAAAGGTAACAGGAATTACAACAACCATCTGATATGCGTCTCCCGAGTTATGTGCTCATAACCATATGTTACCAACACTCATCAGCTGAAGAGTTAAAACTACCGTTATACTTTTATGTTTGAGTATATTATGCTCTCATATTTCTGTATGTTTTCCTGTATATTTGCAGTGCTGTCCCATTTGGGAAGAAATGTAATTTTGTATAGAGTTCAGGAAGCTACTGCTGGGGAGCACTACAGTTCAGTGAGAAAGCCCAAGATGTTCAGGGTCTTCAGGGATTTGACATTTCACACGTGGGTCTGGCTTTCAGAAAGATACTCTTGGGAGAAAATGGACCACTGTGCTATCCACAACAGGTTTAAACTAACAAAGGAAAAGACGAATGTGTGGTCTCATGTCTGTGCTTGGCACTAAGAGGGATTTCAAATAAGGAAAACATAGGGCGCCAACATGATATCAGAAAATATGTAGCAAGTTTTAAACGGAATTCTTAACTAGTTGTAGAAAGAAACAGTAAGCAAAATACCTGTCAAAATTTGCAGAATAAACTTTCAGTTATTATGTTAAAAAATAAAATTAAAACTTGCGGTTTATGACAGTGGGAAAGTTTTAGCTTTGTTTCCAGCTCCAGAAATATATCAAATTTATAGGACAGTTTTAGTTATACCAATACTTTTTAAGAGAGTCTGGCCCTAAAAATGTAACAAGTCAGTTAAGCAGTTGTTAGAAAATACTATTTTCCTCATGTTAAACACAGCATTCAGTTTGATGCATACACTATACCTAGGGCCCCATTTCTCCTCTAGGATGTGTGGTGCTTTGGACCATCCATCAAGACGGGTATTGTGGATGACGTTCACTGGGTTGACTAGGCATTAACAAGGAATCTTATTTCAGATAACATTTAGCATTATGGAATATATATTTATTTTTCTCTTTTAAATTTTATTTTTACAATATGAGTCAATTAAAGCTGTGCTGACTGAAAGACACAAATTCCCCTCATTTTAGACCAAAGCTGAATGCTGTCCTGGAGTATGATTCTTGCAGCTGGTACCTCAATAGTCATGGGCTGCATTTTAATATAAAATTTAAGCAGCATGTAAAAATGTGCAGAAGACCAAAAGACAAGACCAGTCAATAAATTGGGTACAACCTCTGGAGTCTTCTGGTCTAGCTTCCCTGCTCAAACAAGGACACCCAGAGCCATCTGCCCTGCAGTATGTCCAGATGGCATTTGAATTTTTCCAAGGTTGTAGATTTCACAACCTGTCCGTGCAGTTTGTGCCAGTACTCAGTTGCCCTCACAGTAGAAAAGTGTTCCCTGACGCTCTCTGAGGCCATTCTCTCTGGTCCTGTCACTGGGCAGCATTGAAATAAGCCTGGCTCTATCCTCTTTGCACACTCCTTTCAGGCTTTAATAGACATCGATGAGATCCCCCTGAGGCTGCTCTTCTCCAGGCTGAGCAGTCCCAGCTCTCTCAACCTTTCCTCTCAAGAGAGATGCTCCAGTCCCTTCGCCATCTCCGTGGCCCTTTGCTGGACTCTCTCCAGTATGTCCATGTCTCTTTTGTACTGGGAAGCCTAGAACTGGACCCAGAACTCCAGTTGTGGCTTCAACAGTGATGATCACCTTGGCACAGGCTTCATAGCAGAAACCTTTGATAGGCAGCTGCCCTGGGACAGACTTTCCTCATGATTAAGATCATTTACTGCTGTCAGCTTGAGCATTAGTAATGCCCAGATGCTCAGCTCACAGGGTGGGAGGAAAAAGCAAAGGGGCTGCAGGTTTCAGCATTGACAGGACTGTTCTGTGAAGAAGAAAATCCTTGTTACCTTAATTGTACTTAGAAAGTTGAAGTTATTGTTCTGGTCAGTCTGACCAGCTTGATGTTCAAGAGAATTTTCAACCTATTTTTACAAGTTGGATTCTCTATAGGCTCACAGTAGAGCAGTCTGAACTGCTGATTTTTTCCCTTTTAAGTACCAGGCAACAGCTACCTAATGCTGTCTGACGTTATTTTCCTAATCTATATAGCCTATATAATCGGCATGAGTTCCTTAATATTTTGTTATGTGAGGCAATTCCATGAACTATGAGACCCAAAGCCTGCAGACATAGTCAAATCTACTTCCACAAAGCAAAGCAGTGTTACTTAAGCACATACTCAAATGTTACTGAATTTGGAAGCAGCATGTCGTCCCAGAGTTACGCCCTCACCAGGAAAATACAGGGTGGAATTGTCATTAGAGACAAGTTGCTTTCAGCAGGGTCATGATGTCTCACACTTCTACAGTATTTTTATTGTTTCAAAATTTGGAGTATTTAATAGGAGCATCCTGGTTTTATCAGCTTCTGTAGTTAGGCTCACAGAGATGCTCAGGTGTGTTGAGACCCTTTACGTCCCTCCTAAGCACAGGATGGAAAATTGGTTCTGGAAACTATAGGGCAAAATAAAGTGATCAAACCTCTGCCTACCATTTCCTTTTATGTAGCACCAGACTGGAGGCTCCAACATTCGCTGCCACCCCCATGAGCAGCCAGCCCTGCTAGGTGCTCTACCTGATGCTTTCTCACACCATGAGAAGTGAAGTAGGCAACAAAAATGCAGTACATTTGGGAAAATAATTTTGTGCTGAGATGAAATCATCCTTTCATAATTTTCCTTTTTTTTTTTTTTTAATAGTTTGAGGGTTTTTTTCTTAATAAGAGGTAACCAAACATTATAACCCTACTATTTGCAGTCCAGGTAGGATGGAAAATTTCATACATGAAAGCTGTGACAAAGTCTCTAGGCATACCTTGGAATAATAATAATAAAAAAAATAATCTAGTTCTAGCCCAGTAAATATAACTGTATTTATCTTAACAATAACCTCTTCTTTGTAAGACACCATTTTCCTCTCTCTCCTTGCGACTCCAAGAAAGAGCTTTAAAAAACACGTTTTTGAAATACCTCTGTGTGCAGAGCTTATTAAATTAGTCTGTTCTTTCCAGTATAAAAAAAATAGATTAAAACTCAAGTCATTTCATGGTCTGAAAAGAGTGTCAATAAAAGTGAAATAATGTTTGTACAGTTTAGTAAAGCGGGTTAACCTTTCAAAGAATACAGCAAATGCTTTGTGGAAAACGAAATTACATTCACGTGTCCTTTTGGCTTCGCAGAGGTAGTTTTGTAATATATCATGAAAGAGCTGCAAATACATGTATTGAATGGCAAGTACGCTGATCATTGCCCTGTGGCAGATTTACAAAAGGCAGAGTACACAGCAGAACTGTCGGAGAGATCGGATGCCATGTCAGTTTTGACATCTGTTTTGGAAGAATTTTGTCTGTCTCTAAAGCAGTGTGATCCTTAGTGTACAGTCGCTTTGGAAGTGCTAGATAGTCCACGTTGTGCTAAGCACACTGATGCTTTGAAGTGTCCGAAGCTGCTCGAGATATTTTAGCAGTATACAAGCCCATTTCCTTTGACAGAAGATTCAAGACAAGGCTGTGGGAGAGTGGTATTTCTTCTGGAAGATTATACCTATTGCTATATTAAGTGGCAGAAAATCTTCCACTCACTCTACCCTTTGAAAATGGTGATCTAAAGTCTGAGTCAATGTGCATGTATTCTTCCCCCGACTGGGTGGCTGAGGCTCAGGAAGCACCTCCATTGAAACAGACTAGCTGTGGCGTTAGGAAAGGAAAGCTCTGGGCTTAAAAGAGCCCAGAAGTGTGTCTATCCAAAATGGGGAAGTCAGGAGAACATGGTGCAGTGTGGAGAAATCCACGCAGTTTAATCATTTTCCTGCACACATTTGTTCTGTTCCCTCTAATAATTTACTGTAATCTAAAAAAAATTAGTTCATTATGACTGTGTTTTTTTTCCATTCTGTTAATTTGAGAGACTGTTATAGTCAGAATTCTTAAACCAAACTCATTAACTGTTCAAAAAGACAGAATTGCCGCTAATTAAAGATAACAGTAAATCAAATACATAAAACAATGACATTCTGTACTGAATATGATTACAACAGCCAACGTATTGAATACTGCGAGATATATCCTCTATTGCTAAGGAGAACATACACTGTGTCTTCTCTTATATTGCAGTCTTTTCCCCCTCCTCAGGTAGCATTTATCCATTTTTTAAAATACTGTCATCCTGCAGATTAGTTGCAGGCAACAAGGCTTTTCAGAGTTTGGCTCTAATTCTTCATTATGATACAGCACTTCGTCCTAGGCATTGCATTGCAAGCAGTAGTGAAGATGCACTTTCTACCAGTAAATGATGCACAGGCTCTGGAGCCAACCCTTCTATTGACACTGTCTGTTTAAACAGCTACGGATGGTCCATCAACTCCCTGTGCTAACAGAGAACACCATACAGCTCCCATCATGTTTCTTCAAAGTTTTCCTCGTCCTCCAATTTTGTTTCCCTTACTGATGATTATAGCAGGCCACAATGGAGCAGAGCTGGTTAATAAGCAAGGCATAAACCAAATTAATTATTTAAGTTGGGAAACATGCTAACTCAAACAATTTGAGAGGAATTTTTAGATACTGAATTAATTGATTAACATCCAAACTAGTGTGTGCCCCTGAAGAGTCAGTTCAGTGGTACCCAGCTCCCTGTCTTGACGATAGAGAGACACGTTATTTTGGCATTGAGCTAGATGTCAATTTAAATCTTCTAGCTGAATTCAAGCTCCCCTTCAAGAAAATCTCAGAATATGTGAATAGTTGCTCAATAACAGAAAGCCTTGAAAGAACAGAAAGCCTGTATCGTAACAGTGATGATACTGATAGTGGCTGGACTGAACTTACTCCAGGGAATACACCATTAACCTCAAGGCCTGAGCATAAGCTCACTTCACTCTATGTAAATTAAATGAGAACTTAGAGAATCGTATAAGAAGCAGTCAAGAGGGTCTAATTTGGTCTGAAGAGTGACCCTCATTTATGAGGCTCTGTGGACATGCACTTCAACCAGCACAATGTGAATAGTCACACTGAAGTGTGAATTTCTGGAAAGTCAGTGACCTTCATATTTCAGACCATTACTACCAGAACAGAAATAAAATAATAGAACAAGCATAAAGTTCCTCTCTTGGGGGACTTAGAAATGCTTTAGGACACTTTGGCTTCTGGCAGATCCTAACTAAGCTAGAATGATAAACAGTCTTCAAGTGGTTCTCTTTGCAAACACCGTTTATCTGCCCAGTTTGCTGTAACCAATGCAAAAGCCAAAGCTGTGCAAAAAGCTAAACATCGACCTTGTGCAAGGACTATGTCTATTCTCTCTTAAGAGGCAAAGCTACCTTTATTCTCACTTCTAATAGACTCAGGCCTTGCCCTGAAAGCATAGGAGGAGTCTGAAAAAGGAGTTTAACTTTCTCTTGCCAGTTCTACTCACTTCCAAGGCTCCTCTGGCTGTCAGAAGGGGACAGAAACCTATTGCCCATGAGAATCAGGCCCACTATATTTAATAGCACTGGGAAATATTAGAAATCTGTTCAAGAATGAATAAATCAAGGAAAAAAAAAAAAAAAAGCTAAACATCAATTAGATTTAGAGCATATCACACATCTCCCAGATCAAGGACCTTATAATTAAAAATGAGTTTACGGATTTCAGTTTTCCCTGTATGAAAGTCATCCACTCTATTTTTATCTCCAATTGTTCTTGGCAACCCATGCCAATCTGGGAATGGTCTGGATTTTGGTCCAAAACCCTCCCGTAAATGACCTCATTAAAAATATAGCAGTACAGCATAAATATGCAGAAAATGAAGGCAGCTTCCAAAAGGCTAATTCTCCTAATATATCCAAATACTTTGGGAACTGGAGCCAAATGTAGATATAGATGGAGGGTCTCTGCTGCTTATGGACATAGAAGTTTTATGTTCTAAGGCCTGTTTGTTTCTATACTTATTCTGGTTTATGCTGTCGATTGCAATGAAGCTCCTGCTAGAACTGCTTTTGCAAAATGAATGCTTAAAATCCATGAGAATATGTTGGAATGGCTATTTACTTTATAGATGTAGCCTTGTCTTTGTAGCTACTTTTAATCATCATGATACAAAAGCCATGGATTCAGAAACATGCACAGCACCATTTGTACGAGAAGTCCCAGGTCACTTCTGTTTACATAAAACAAAAAAACTCCAGTGAAGATTTCATTCACATTTCTTAGCATGTGTGACTCAGAACTAGAAACACTGCTATAAATAACATGTGAAAATGTAGATTGTTACTAAAAGCTACGGGCTAATTTTTCCTTAGAAAACGATCACTCACATAGCAGCATCCCTGGTTTTCTATTGCTCAGAGTACCAACATATTATATCTTCAGTCTAAACTGCTCAGAAATCGTGATGTTGGGGACAGCATTTAAAGGTTAAGATTTCCTCTTGCCTTTTCTATCAAGTCAAGAATGAGCAGGACAAATTCTTTTATTTTGCTTCTGCGACATAGTACACTTTCCTATATTTTTTTAAATGTAAAGGAAATTACTATTTTTGAAAGGCACATAATAAAAGCTTCTTTTGGAAAACGCATGTTTACATCCTTAAGCAGAAATGCCTACAGTTCTGATTATGTCAAGTCTTTAAAGTAGTATTTTCCATTTTTTTTTCTGGAGTATTTATTCTGTGCTCTGACAGTCCTTTTGGCATCATTTCCCACTACAGTCAATTATTTTATTATGTCAGAGTAATACCCTGGAGTCCCTTTGAAACTGAGGTTTCCCTGGGCTTGGGGACTGTTCTTGCTGCAAGGACCTGATTATTTCATTAAGGAAGACAGAGTAAGGGCTCAGTCCTGAAAACCCAGTGCAGGCTTGCTGTTGCGTGCCACAGCAATCCCAAGGAAATCAGTGGGGAGCCCAGTCGTTCAGGCAGGGATGCTTTGCTGCCTGTCAGGGAGTGCACAGCTTCCTCCATGGTCCACCTTTCTGCTCCAAGCTGCAGACTGAAGGGTAGGAAGATGCCAGCCCACATGCATGTGGCTGCCTGCTCGCTCCAGCACCTGGCACTGAAAGTACGGTCTGGAGGCTTCCCATGTTTATTATCTAACATAAAATGCACAGTTTTGGGAAACACTGGGCTTGGCATGCAGAAGCGCTGATTGTCTGGTTGCAGGAGGCGGTGGGTCAATCTTGGCTGGCTGCCCACCACCCACCAAACTGGTCTTCCCCTCCCCTTCCTCAGCAAGGCAGGGGTCAAATGGATGGATTAGTGCAAAGTGTGATGGATCCCGTGCAGCAACAGATTTTCTTTTCAGTTGCATTTCTTTCATTTTCCACAGTCATCCTCTTCACTTAATTAAAATTAAATCAGTTTAAAAGTAATCTTAGTGTTAGTTCAGCTGAAAACTGAGCTGGGGCCTCAGAATGTTTCAGTGAAGTTCATTCACAGCCATTTCTCTTTCTCGATTTTGTTTCCTTTTTACTGGAACTGTCCTGTAATGCTCCCATGTTTCACTCACAAAGAGCAATAATCATTCTTCATTCAATGCAAGCACTATTCCCATCGGTCTTCTTTCTCCATGTGAGAGCCCACACAGCATGGACAGGTTTTGAAAAGGGGAGTTTAAGCATCAGCTCTCTTTCACAGTGCCTGTTGCTGATCAGGAACAGCAGGATGAGATACTCATAGGTGCCAGGCAGAAAGAGACAGTATATACATTTGGTGTTTCTAAAATGAGGGAATATGAGTGCATCATTTAGACTATTTACCATCTGATCACCTGTATGCCGTTCTACCACCCACCCCCTTTATGAGTGCTTTTGAGGCAGTAAAGAAGGGAAGGCAGAGAGAAGACTTGGACTGCAGTGGAATCAGTGTTACCCCTTCAGCAACGGACAGACAAAAATAATGGTCCGCAAGAGCCCACCCTTCTCCCTTAAAATTTGTTGGGGGAAAAAATCTCAGCCTCTCCACCTCGCTGAAGGAGAGACTACCATCTTCAGCATTGACATGCAGGCTCCCAGATCCTGAGGAGGGACCCTTGATTTAGAGACTCATAGCAGAGTGTAAACATGCCAGGTGGAGGAAAAGAACGGCTGGGGTCAGGGTAAGGGAGGTGCATGCTGTCCCTATCCTAAGAGTGCAGACAGCTTTTAGGAAAAAGTATGCCTTGGAAGTGTATTGACTTTTTCATGGAGTATCCCAGGGGAGGTAGTGCCACAGCTGCTGTGTTGGGTGAGTGCCTGTCTGAATTGCATTTGCTGTGCCACCTGTTGTAAATGGGAAATTTTATTGTCTGTTGTAGAACCAGTGGCAGACTTTAATAGCAAGCAAATAGGCAATGGCATGGCTGCAGCTCTGCTGACTCTATTTTGACCAACTGCAGCTCCAGGAAGAGAATGCCCAAGGGGAAAGAGAGGACCTAAGCCCTGATAAGAGACTTTTCAGCAAAACGGAAGAGAAAATTCACTGTTTACCCATACAGATAAAGAATAAGGAAGGAAATAAATAAATAAAAGCTCTACTTTCATTCTTTTCTGCTTTGCAAAGAGATATATCTGAACTCCAGTTTTAGTTCAGAGGACTGAAGTTTATTTCTAGACACTGAAATTTATACAGAAACCAACAGGTTTTCCTGTCTAAATAAAGTATGGGAGGAAAAGCTGTAAGGCGTACTGTAGCCTTAGAAATCTTATATGCAAGATTCCAGTGAAGATGGGAGAAAAACAGCTACTAATGCCTAACACGTTGCTGAATAATCCACTCTGTTACCATGATAGCCACACTGGTACCTTGAAAGAAGTGAGGCTTGTGAGAATGTGGCATGATGAATGACAAAAATAACCTTGGATCCTCAAAGAGCTGGAGAAAGAACTAATCAATCATGTTCTGTTTCATTCTTTTTAAACAACTATTGTTGCTGATAACAGGTAAAGTAAATAGAATTTATTCTCCCTGTGGAGGAAAGCTGAATTAGTTGCTTGATGATAAGCTTCCAAACTGTGAGCAAATCGACTGTTTGTAGATACTTCAAGCTCGAGGGTATGTGTATGGTCAGAGGTATCCTTTCTGATTATTTGGTTTTGAAGGCTATCCAGCTGCTGGTCCCCAGCAGGGATTCACAGGCTGCCTTTCTGTGCCTCCCTCCCTTACAGACCTGGCTTGGCAGTGCCAGTACTTTCCATTCAACCAGGAATTCTTGGCCCAGGATCTCAGGATAAGGCTTCACAAATGTGGGAGTCAGACCCTTCTGTGCAAGTCTAGTGCTGTAGACACTGGAAAAAATCTTTTGCGAGCTTCCATATGCAGAGTGAATCTGTTTGGCTCAGGGAAACCAGGCTTGGGTGCTCACACTCAGGTGAGTAACTAACTGTGAGTGAGTGCGAGTGCGAGTGTGGGCTGGGGGAGTCTGTCTCTTGGCTCATGTACTTGCCACAAGCCAGATTTGACAGCAGTTCTAAAATTATGCATTATTCAAGTCCTGAAAGTTTTGTGAAAATAGACAGTAATATAGGTCAAAAGACCACCTTAATGTGTCCTCCAAGGAGAAGGCTGCTATGTAAGTTCATCCCTTGCTATATATACAGGCCAGATAAAATAAATAATGCCTAATCTGATTTGCACAATTAAAAAAAAAAAAAA
>VXBW01003107.1:744053-764381 GCA_013400375.1 Thinocorus orbignyianus
AAAAAAAAAAAGACAAGCAGAGATGAGGCAGTTTGCAAATTCAGAAATCCTGGTAAGAACTGTCACTATAAGAATTTTATGAACCATTAGTTACTCATCAAGTCAGTCCTCCCTTCTGCTCCCCTTCAGATAGTTCCCCTGTTAGCCTGCTATAGCTCAATAATACATTTAATTACTGTAGAGCAAAATAAAATTCTTGCTACAGAAATATGCTTTACAAGAGCTGCAAAAATTGTGAAGATTCGTTGCGCTGAGTGTGGAATCAGGCAAAGGTCTTCTGGATGAAATATTACATGGTCACTTAATTAAAGACTGTCCCATGGTGACTACATGCATGGGGAGTGTACTGAGTCTCTGTTAATTCCGGATGCTTTCCTTAAATTCTGAGTGCTTTGTTCTGCAGGCTTTCTTCTCTTTTTAATAAAAAGGCTCATTTGGGGTTGTTCTGGAAAGCTTAATGCTTTCTTCAAAAACCAAGTATGCATCATTTGAACTTTAGTATTAAGCCAGCAGTATTGTTTATCCCCACAAGTACAGCATAAATCTTTGCTTCCTGGTTGCTTTTGTTACTGGAGCAGTGGGAGGTTGTGACAGAGCGTAAGCCAGCTGTTTGGAAATGAGGGAAGGTGAGATTCACACATTGTTATTGGATTTCTTAAATACTGTCTGATGGCAGAAGGGGGAAAATGTTCCTGATATCAGCCTGGCTTCTTGGAGGGCCAAAGACCCCAGTGGTTATAGACTGCATGTCTCCATACTCTCTTTTCACTTCCCTTGCCCATATAATTTGGTGTTTTAGCTCTATCCATCGCCACCAAGCATCCTTGCGTCCCACCATGCACCCCTTATGTGCTACTTCTGCCTCTCCAGTCCTACTCTAGCCTTCTTTTCCCATGAACAGAAACTCCCTCAGCAATGCCACCTCCTCAGGTGCACCTCCTTTCAGGTTCTTTCCCACGTTCCACCCCAGGCAGGGGCTCATGCCCTTCAGCTGGGAGGAGCCCCCACACCAGGGTGATGGGCTACCTCCTTCCAGGGCTTGTACTTGTGCACAGCCACACCTGGATGAGGAGTAAGCTGGCCACAAACAGCACTTCAGAAGACAAACTGCCTTCCACAAAGCTCTGACAAGAACATTCAAACTCAAATAATTCATTTATCATGTGGGCCAAAGGAACAGTTAATGATGAAGAAAGTCCCCTGACTAATAGAGAAAAAGAAGAGAAAGATCATAATTTTTCTTAAAATGGGCAGAACAGTAGAGTCTTTCCTCATCCAATCCACCAAAGCCGTTCTGTTGCAAGAAGAGGACAAAAAATATCAGTTGGCAGGAGATGTTTTTTTGACATGTATCACTTCCCTGCACTTACTGAAGAAGGCCACAAAACTGGCCATCAGAGACTGTCGGTCTGTGCCATGGTGGATGCTGCTCTCCATTCTGCCTGGTGTAGCAAACCTCTTACAGCAAGGGGGCAAATGTCTTAGAGAGGTAATAACAGCAAGTGTTTGCTTTGCTCCTCCTGCAGTCTTTTTGCAAGGAAAATATTTTCTACTCAAACGTCCAGTGCATCTTCTGAGACATTTAGATAACCTCCCTTTCCTCGAAACCCATGATAGGTGTCACAGCCATATTCGCAGGCCAGTATTTACAGAGGTAATGAGTTGTAGGGCTATCTCACTAGAAGAGCTCTGAGCTTGGCTGAAAGCAAGTCTTTTGTGATTCTCATCCTCACACAGCCACATAATGGTAGAGAACTGTGATCCAGAAGCTAAGCTTTCATTAAAGCCAAAATAAAACTCACATATAAATAGAATATGAACCAGGTCATTCTTGCCAATCAGAGTTTGCAGACAGTCTGAAATAATAGCTCTGAGCAATATATAAACTGTTCCCATTCTTCTCAATGTGGTGCTAACTAGGAAATCTAATTATCACAATTTAAATGTCAGCATCATTAAATATTTTGCTACTGAATACTCTAGCAGAAACATCCAGCTAATGTGCTCTTATTACATTCCCAAATCACCTCCTACATTTATCACTGTGTGCCAGATGCACCACCTGTCTTCTGTCCAGTCACCAAACCCTCCAGATTCCTCCCCAAAATTCCTAGACTGCAAGGTAATTCAGCATTGTCAGTCTGACAGCTTGGGACACATATTGAAAAGGAACAGTTTGGAAGAAGATAAATAAAATTCAGTGCTGAAACGAAGAACACAAGGAATATTTTGCAGGCAGTAACGCTTATTTAATTCAATATAATACTGAATTTAATATTCATTTTTACATTCACTTTGACACAATGAGATGTTCGTGATTGCAGATATCTGGAGCTGCCATGGCACTTCAGACAGTCTCATTCCAGTTTGTTGAAAAGCTGGTAACAAAGATGTTGGCTAGAAAAATAATGCAACACACGAAGGTAAATATTTGTCAGGAAAATAGTAGACAGTAGCTGCCATTTCCTCAGTACAAGCACTTTTTTGTTGCATATGCTGTGCCAGAGGCCACATTCCACCTTGAGCAAATGGTCTGTTAAAAACTAGCAAATAAGCTCTTGATTTATTTCACCCTCCATCCAGAGTGGTTTGGGGTTTTTTTCCAGTTGAAGCTATGGAGATTCGCTTGAAACATCCAAATCGATTGGTCGTTTCAAATAAATTTGAACTTTCAGATTTACTTTTCATCAATGGTAAGAATAAACTACATCCTTGCAGTAATATATAAACAAAATGAAAATTGCATTGAATAATTTCCCAGAAGGCAATCCAACATGGAGGACTGCAGTAAGCAAAGACTCACTACACCTTTTTATCCGTGATGACCGTTACTGTCCATAAACTAAAGCAAAGCTTTGAAGGCCTGAAGAACAAGAAGTTGTGTTACTGTGCCTGTGCAACTCAAGCCTGAGAGCACAAGAGATGGGCATCTAGGGAACAGATTAAGAAATGGGAGGTCTGAGGTCCATCAAAATACCAGCAGAAGTTAACAGATGACTGGAAATGCCACCAGAAGTGTTATGGGTAGGGGAACAGGAAGAGTAGGAGTATATGGTAAAGACACATAGCATGAACAGAGCTCATGGGGCAAGTAATGACCTAGAGTATGTGTGTTTGATGTGTGGACAAATATAATGACGACAAAATATGCCAGATACCAATATAGGTTAGGGGTGGATCTGCTGGATAGCACTTCTGTGGGGAAGGATTTAGGGGTTCTGGTAGATAGTAAAGTATCCATGAACCAGCAATGTGCCCTTGTCACCATGAGGGCCAACGGAATCCTGGGTTGCATAGGGAAGAGTGTGGCCAGTAGGTAGAGGGAGACCATTCTCCCCCTCTACTCTGCACTGGTGAGGCCACAACTGCATCCAGTTCTGGTCTCCCCACTTCAAGAGAGACAGGGAACTCCTGGAGAGAGTCCAGCGTAGAGCAATAAAGACGATTAAGGGATTGGAGCATCTCCCTTATGAGGAAAGGCTGAGAGAGATGGGACACTTTAGCCTGGAGAAGAGAAGGCTGAGGGGGGAGACCTTATTAATGTTTATAAGTATCTGAAGGGTGAGTTGAAGGAGGATGGAGCCAGACTCTTTTCAGTGGTTCCCAGTGACAGGACGAGGGACAATGGGTACAAGCTGAAACATAGAAAGTTCCATTCAAATGTGATAAAAAACTTCTTGATGGCAAGGGTGTCAAAGCACTGGAACAGGTTTTCCGGAAAGGTTGTGGAGTCCCCTTCTCCGGAGATTTTCAAGGCCCACCTGGGTGCAGTCCTGAGTAATGTGCTCTAGGCAATCCTGCTTCAGCAGGGGAGTTGGACTAAATAATAGGCCCCTTCCATTTCTGACAATTCCATAATTCCACGATTCCATGAAAATGCACACTCTGTGCATGAAAAAAACAGAGAGGTGAAGTATATATTGACCTACAGGAGAGATGAGGACGGACTCTTTTTCAGGCAATGCAGTGATAGGACAAGGGGTAATGGTTTTATACTGAAAGAGGGGAGATTTAGACTAGATACTAGGAAGAAATTCTTTACTGTGAGTGTGGTGAGACACTGGAACAGGTTGCCCAGAGAAGTTGTGGATGTCCCGTCCCTGGAAGTGTTCAGGCTCAGGCTGGATGGGGCTTTGAGCAACCTGCTCTAGTGGGAGGTGTGGATTCCCCTTCAAACTCTGTAGTCTCTAGTGCACAAGGCTGGCCTTTCTGTCTGCTGCAGTGCCCAAAGGGTTGTGCATGCACCACAGCTCCTTTGTCAAAGCAAGTCTTGCAGCTGGGGCAAGCTGAGCTCCCAAACCGCTCCAGAACACACCTGTGACTACTGAGTGAATGGTTCTAGCAAACCTCAGCCCCAGGCAACTATGCTGTTAAATATAGTATTGGTCAACAGGACAGGCAGACCTAGAAGGAGCTGCCAAGGCTATTTGAGGAAGGGAGGCACCTGACTTCAAGTGCTAGCAGAAGAAGGTGCCCAAATAAAGAGCTGCAGCCCAAAGAATCTGCAAACAGGGAACCCATCCTCACGGAACCACCAGCAGCAACCCCAGAGAGCATGAGTTGCAAGCCGTCACTTCTCTGAGTGCCTGTAATGTCCATAAAATAATAAAAAAAAAAATTATAGAAGTTATCTTTAAAAGCCATGGGTTTAAAAACCAGGTATGCCTCAGAGATGAAGGCAATCAACACCTTCTTCAGACTGACTCTCCAGTGTCCCTTGCATAGGTAGAGGTATAAACATCTGCCCCAAGAACTACACAGGTGCTGCAAGCAACAACCAGATCTCCAAACTATTGCTTTCTTTCCAGATGTTTGGGTGGGACCCATGCTACTGAAAAATGTCTCCCTCCTGATGTCATCTTGGACAGGAAGATAAAACAGAGCTATTTATGTCACAGCAGGAGGACTTAACACAATCTGTTTCTCCTTTAGACAATACTACTGCTGTCAAGATCATATTGAGTGCTTTGTACTTTCAAATCAGGAAACACAAGTTTCTTCTCAGAATCATCTCTAGGTGAGATTAAAATTCAAATTGCAGTTCCCTTTAAAACAGAGGCCAGTGCAGTCTGTGTAGTTGTGCCAAACTTTTTCAGCTTGCCAATTTGCTTGAAATATGGAAAGCACAGTTTGGATGAGTACCCACTCTGTGCTCAAAATAGATCCTAGTTGTGCTTTTTGGAAATCACTAATCAATAAGCACTTTAATACAGAGATTTGATTTCCCATCAGTGTCATCCCTCCATATAACTGGTGTGCTGCACTTCAAAACTCCCCTCATTAAGTACTCCACAGAGGCCCTCTATTCACTCAGGCTTATCAGTTCCATATGTTCTTTACTGATCTTAGTGTGTCTTAACCAAAAGGTGTGGCATGGGCTACTGGTTGTTTTGGACTACCTCCAAAGGCTAATTGATAGCTCTTCAGGTGCAGCTTTGCCATCACTGTTGGAATGATAAACCAGTGGGAGAAAAAAGGGATTGATAGCTAGGCCACAGTGACCAAAGAACCTGAAGGCTGCTGGTTTGGTGAGGAACCATATAAGAACAATCCAGATGGGAACAGCATTTGGTTTCTAATGGTATTTTATTCTTGCTGCATCTTCTCATCTCTTTCCAGTTTGCCAGTGCCCAGTGGAGAGTGTGTGTGGTCTCACGGCAGCCATCCAGAAGGAGAGAATTAGTGGTCTGCCTCATGACACGATTAAAGAAAACCGGCTTGTAAAATACAAATTTACTGGGATATGAACATTGTCACTGGGAATGAAAATGAACCTCGAATTTTGAAGCAGTATTTAAAAATCTAGCCATCCATAGAGGAAAAAATTAGAAAAATAACCAGATATTCTGTAGAGGATCAGAGTTGCTTTGCATCAGACTCTTAAGACTCTCCAGGGAATAAAAGTCTCCAGAGGTGAGGGGAATCTTAGCTCCTGAAGCAAGCCTGAAGCAGGGTCTGGAGCTGTTCTGTGACTCTCACAGGATGGTGCTGGCTGGAAGTACAGTATTTCCAAGTAGGCAATGCTTTATTGTGTGTCATGCTGCAAATACTTTTGTTGTTCTGATCTTACCAGACTGTGAACTATTCTCTTTTTTACTCCTGGGGGATCTCACAAAAGAGAATTATAAACAAACAAACAAAACCCTTCTCTTTGTTCCTGTGTCCTCTGACTCTTCAGTGAAGTTCTCCTTCTGTGAAGAGGAGGTCTGAATTGGAGCTGAATGGGTGAGCTGAGCTGAATAAATACATTTTAATGAGTCAGGATCTCAGAAATCCTCAGCAGAAGAAAACACATTGCTATAGATCCACCGAAGCATTTAAAAACTGTGCCCAAGCCTTTCAGGACTGGTGATGTTGGACCTATAACAAAAGTAATTTATTCAGCATAGTTCCTTCCAGAAAGAAAACAAGCTAATGGGTTATTATTTGATAAGTGATTTCAATGGAAACATTTCTCATTCTGAATAACGTTTTCATCCATAAAGGAATATCCAATCAATGTTAGAGGTCTTTGCTAAAGTGAAAAAAAGGATTTGGAGATTCTGAAAAGTTTTTTGCTCAGCTCAAAGAGTTTGCATAAGCAATAGGATGATGTTTCCACTTTAAAATTAATTCTCATTGAAAATACGAGAAGTTTTTCACCAAGAAAGAATCTGTTACCTGGTATAGCTTTTGCTACAATACAGTATTTCTTCCTGCAAATGGTCTACTAATCAAAACACAGAATGAATGTGCTTTTTCTTCCACCTATGTGTGTTATTGTAGTTTTACTTTGTTCAGAAACTTAAAAAGGGATTTCTTTTGTTTGGCAAATATTCTTTCTTTTCAAGTGAATAAACATAAATATAAAATAGATACTTTTAAAAAATTTGCTAGTTATAGAAATTGGAAAAATTAGGATAGTTACTGCAACACTTATTTTGTATAAGTAGCACAAAATGCTGGCCAGAAAGTAGCTGAGTCATATTTAATTCTCTTAGGTACCAGCCTGGAAGCTGAAGCCACTTGAAGATAATTGTAGGCAGCTCTAGAGTTATCCCCAAGACAAGAGGGCTCCGCAGTGCAGTGCAAAGGGACCATTTCACGGAATCATAGAATAGTTTGGGTTGCAAGGGATCTTTAAAGGTCATCTAGTCCAACCTCCTCTGCAATGAGCAGGGACATCTTCAATGCGATCAGGTTGCTCAGAGCCCCGTCCAAACTGACCTTGAATGTTTCCCGGGATGTCGCATCTACCACCTCCCTGGGCAACCTGTTCTTCCGTTTCACCTCCCTCATTGTAAAAAAATTTCTTTCTTGTATCTAGTCTAAATCTTCCCTCTTTTAGTTTAAAGCCATTACTTCCATTAATCCTTGTCCTGTTGCAACCTATGCCCAGGCCCTGCTAAAAATTTCATCCCCATCTTTCCTGTAAGCCCCCTTTAAGTACTAAAGGCCACAATAAGGTCTCCCAAGACTCTTCTCCAGGCTGAACAACCCAACTCTCTCAGTCTGTCCTCATAGGAGAGGTGTTCTGGTCCTCTGATCATTATTATCCCTCTGCTGAAGCTGTTCCAACAGGTCCATGTCCTTCTTGCGCTGAGGACTCCAGAACTGGAAGCAGTACTCCAGGTAGAGTCTCAGGAGAGTGGAGCAGAGGGGCAGAATTACCTCCTTCACCCTGTTGGCCACACTTCTTTTGATGCAGCCCATCATGTAGCTGGCTTTCTGGGCTGCCAGCACACACTGTTGGCTCACGTTCAGCTTTTCATCCAACATTACCTCCAAGTCCTTCTCAGCATGGCTCCTCTCAGCCCCTTCATCCCTCAGCCTGTATTGATGCTGGGGGTTGCACCAACCCAAGTGCAACCTGGGAGTCTCATCTTCATAAGACTCCGAGTGCTCTGCAGCATAGCCAGCACAAGTCAGAGCAACAGGCTGCAGGCCCTTCACTAGCATCCTGTTCTGCTGATGGTTGCCCATTGTCCCTTGGCTTGCCATGAGCAAGCGTGACATTGCCCCTCTTCCCCCTAAATCCTAGTTTAATGGTCACCTTTCAGAAAGGTGATGCCAACAAACCTGGTGCCACTGTTGAAAAACCCAAAATGTTGGTGGTGACACCAGACAGCGAGCCACATATTAACTGGCTCCTTCTGTTTCTTCTGACGTCACTGCCTGCAACTGAGAGGTGAGAGTAAAAATTAAGACGTGCTCCAGATTCCCTTACCAACTGTCCCAAAGCCCTGAAGTGTCTTTTGATCCCCCTTGGACTACACATTGCAGCTTCAACATCACCCACATGGAGGAGCAGTAATGGGTAGCAGTCTGAGGGCCACAGCAAGCTAGGACATTTCCTAGTGATGTCCTAATAATAATGACTGGAAAGATGAGGGATTTCAACGGCTGTATGTTAGACTGTGAAGTAAATTTGATTCTCAAAAAATGTATTTGCACTTACCATCAGTACGAAAGTTCATTGTTGGAAATTTTCATGGAAACATCATTTCTAAAAGACTACAGCAAAATATTAATAGAAAGTAATTTAAAAAAAACCAATACAGTAGCATTTGTAATAGCTAAGGAACAGAAAACTATCAAGTACCTCACAGTATTTGACTAAACTGCTAGTAACCTAAAAGGGGCCTACAGGAGAGATGGGGAGGGAGTCTTTGTCAGGAACTGTAGTGATAGGATGAGCAGTAATAGCTTGAGACTGAAAAAGGGGATATTTAAGTTAGATATTAGGAAGAAATTCTTTACTGTGAGGGTGGTGACACACTGGAACAGGTTGCCCAGAGAAGTTGTGGATGTCCCATCCCTGGAAGTGTTCAGGCTCAGGCTGGATGGGGCTTTGAGCAACCTGCTCTGGTGGGAGGTGTCCCTGCCCGTGGCAGGGGGGTTGGAACTCAATGATCTTTAAGGTCCCTTCCAATTCTAGCCATTCTATGATTCCATGATAAAGAGAATTCAGATGTATTTTCTTCATTTTATTATTTAGTTTTTGTTTCACAACAAATGCTGTTCTACTATCATTTTTACAAGGTGGGATTAATCTAAACTAGTGAGAATGGCCCTATTTCTATTTCTATTCAGAAAAAAAGATAAGAACCAACTACAGGAGCCATCATCATCCTGGTACAAGTTACCCAGATGTGCTGTTAGCTTATTAACCAGAGGAGATAGAGTTTTCCATTTTGCTGGAAGCACACACCATGTTTGAAATCATTCCTGATCTCTCTATGTCCAAAATACCAATGTAGGAACATAGAAATCTTCCCTCCCTCCTATTACACTCACATGGAAGATGGTCTGAACTCTGAAATCTGCAGGATGCATTTGGTTGTGCCAAGCACTTCCTGCATCTCTTAAATCCTAAAGAGCTATTCTCCAAACCAAACCAGAGCTTGTGGAAATAATAGAAAGTGCCTGTGTCTCACAGCCTGGAGGTTTTAGAGTTCTCCACAGGATTAATTCTTTATTGGGACCTTGCCTGGGTCTGGGCTACAGTGGGTGAAATTGCATTTGGGTTTCACAGCATAAACACCTCTCTCAAATCTCAACTGGACCATTAGTATCTGTATCAGCTGCATCGGTCAGTCACAGACTGGAACAAAATTTGAAATACGCTTTAGGAGCAATCGCTGATGGTTTCCTGCCTATAAACAAGATAAAACAGATTATATCTACAGTCCCAAGGCACTTTTTTCATTTTGGAATGGTAATATTTTCTAGACCAAAATACAGTTAAACCAAGGAATAGATAAAAATGGATAGTAAACTATCCTAGTTCATCATATTGTCTTTTAATAGCATTTGCCATAGATATGTTTGTAGGACTAAGGCTATAAATCTTGGATTTTAATTATAGAGTTCTGAAGTTAAGAATATGAGTCGTTCTTCCCCTGTTAATAGATGGAATGGTTTTGCCAATGAATGCTATTGATTTATTTTTTTTTCCATTTTGGAGTTCAGTCAAAATTATTTTCATTTTTCAGAAAAAGCATTTCTTCAACAACAGAATTTGTTTAAGAGTTGAACTTTTAGTATTGCTTCTACTGAAATATCCTTGTTGCTTCATGGCAAAACTATTCCAAGTTCGTAGGAATTGCAGACAAAGGGAAATGAATAAAAAAATCTGCAGTTCTTATAAACATCTGGTATTCATTTAGAACGTCTTAATGTAATGTAAATCCAGAGTTTCCACATAAGACTTGGGAAAAGTTATCCTGTTTGGGATGGAGCAATCCATAGTATCACAAATTCATCTTCAGTGTAAAGGAAAAGTTCCTTGGCACCATTGTGCTGATTGAACTGTGTCTCAGCCTTTCATCACAGTAGCCTTTGGTAGTCAATATCCATTAGCCATTTTCCTTCCGTTTTACTATAAATCTGAATTAAAATATCAAATTCTGCTCCAGTAGCCTGCTTTTTTAGCTTTACTACAGGCATGAGATTTAGTCAATAATGTTCTAATTCAGGTGAGCACTTAATGGTTATGTTTAAAAGTAATTTTGTTCCTTTTAGATGCACTACCCAGCAAGGTAAATTTTATCAAGAGACTGTAAAACACATTAAAAAACAGTTTTGTAAATAATGTAGAGATGTGAAAGTTTCTCTTAATGATCTAAAAGTTCATGGCATAAATGCTAAGTGACAAATCTGACAGCAGTATTATTTTTGCAGTCACAGTACATCCTCTGAACTGGCACAGCCACAGGCTTATCAAAGAAATGGTAACACATAAAACATATGGTTGACCTTCATCCCAAACTGCTGATCACACTTTTAAGGTTTTATATTTTCCTGCAGGAGTTTCAGGCCTTGCTCTTTGCCGGAAAGGATCACGGGGGCCCCACCAAAATCAGTGCCGTACAACCTTTTATACCACCCACAACTCTGGCATATGGTGTGTATGGCACGTTAGGGGCAGGTGTGGTTGAAAGCAGCTGGGAAAGATTTTTAGCACATAAATTTGTGCAAAACAGACTGACAAAACAAGTCTTAACCACTGCAAGCAAGACAGCCTGCTAGATTTCATGTGTAGGGTATAATGTAGTGGGACAAAATGCCACAAATAATTCAGAGAAAAAATTACAGCTTTCACTAAAATAATACATACATGGAAATGTGTATTAATTTTTATTCTATAAGGACTTTATGTATTCTTTAGTCTTTACAGTAGTAACACTGTGAAGTCAGAAGACCTATGACCCTGTGTTGTTCATATCCCAGGATAGAACCTGCTGCTCACTACATGCTCTTTTCAGTTGCCTCATTGAAGTGATGACCATAAATGATGACCATTCAGTCTTACTCATAAAAAGCACATTCATTACAGGTAGGACTTTGCTGTGGGGTTAGATTATTATTTTGATTTTAAACCTAGTCTCCACATTAATATTCAGGTTAGGAATCTTAAATAAAGCAGGTAGGTGTCTTCTGTGAAGCCAGCTTTCAAAAGTGGACAAGCTGTATCTTTCACTTTCAGGTTCACTGTCTTTACAGCAACATTTGAAAAGCTATGGCTTTAATTTTGGAAAGCTTTTATCCTCCACTCATGTGATTAAGAAAGATGCTACTAGTGTCAAAGAAGAACTGAACTTAAATATACCCACTTCACTGCTTTGGCAATTACATGTATGTGATTTTACCATGTAAAGTAAAAAGTTAGCAAATTGTATAAAAGTAGTCAAATATGTCAACTTATTTGTAGTTATTGAGTCTAATTGATGCTATTCTACATTTCTTAATGTATTACCTATTGTTTGCAGGATTTACTTCACTCTTCAGCTCATTTGAAATCTTTTGTTTTTCAAGTGGGGCCTTCATGAATGTTAATAATCTCTTTATTTCTATAATAAATAAGAAGCCCATTTGAGGTGCTGTTTTAGTCATTAGTCTTGACCCTTTTATTTAAAATTTAAAAACAAATTTAAAAAAAAAGTTTCCACATTGATACTCACCAGAGACAAACATTATCTCCCTAAGGAATTATTATCTTCTGTCTTTCAGTCACTAGTGTGAAGGGGCTGGACTACTTTTCTGGATTTTTTTTTTAATGATGTACCCACCAGCTGCTTTTGCAAAAAAAATTTGCAGCTGTCAGGAGGTTAAACTTTTCCTCTCCCAAGCTGGAAATCAGTGGGCTAGTGAAGCAGGATAGTATGGCCTGAAAACATGTGTAGGTCCATTAGATACTGCTGCTTCAAGTGCATTATTTTTTTTAATATAGCATTTGCTGCAGATTATCGGTCTTGAGTATGTGCAATGCTCCTTTTGTAAGCGATCCATGATCCATGCTGTAAAATCACATATGACAACCTTAAGGGTTGCAATAGTAACTGTAGCAGTAACTGTAAATGCCATAGAGGAATGCCATAGTCAAAATATAATGGCTGCCAGGAGGCACCTTCACAAATTTTCTGATCCTCAGAATGTTTTCAACTCACTTGTCAACTTTATTTCTGCACTATAAAAGCCTAACCTTTAAAAGAAAATAGTAAAAAGGCACCTACATGAGCATGCTCTGCTAAATGTCTTTGTAGGTTTGTGGCAGCTCACATGGAAATAAAGCCAGCCTCAGCTACAGCTGGACCTGGCTCTCCCTGTCCATCCTAGCCCACCTGTGTCAGCAGATGCAGCGCCTGTTTGGCCAGAGGAAGGCCGGGGCTGTTTTCTCAAGACCACCCAACTGGGGATGCAATCAGGAGCTGCAAGAGAGAGAACACAGGGAGGGCAGAGCCAGGCAAGCTTCGTATATTACAATGCCTGCCTTGGCATCAGCTCTGACTCCCAGTCCATTCAGCCAACTGGGACAAAGTTTGGGACCCAAAAGCTTTTGGGACCAAAACCGGCCTTGATGGTGGACACGTACAGCAGCAGTGTGCACAAACCCTCACAATATGAAGCTTGTCCTGCACAAAGCAGGGGTAAAAGCAGACACTGCTCCTGCAGCCCAACTCTTTCATGGGATATCCACCACGAGACAAGGACCACTGGAGGTCCTGCACTGTGTTTTGACCTCCCACTGCTGCACCAGCACTAAAACACAGGTGCAGTTGCTATAGCAAAGTGCAATGTTAAGACCCACTATTGCACATTATCAAAAAAAAAAGAAAAATGGGAGAGAAGTCAAAATTAGGGAATCTTCATTTTGCAAGTAATTATAAGGTTGCAATCTGTCAGCTCATCCTAAATTCAAGGGGATCTGAATCCTTCTCTCTTCACCTCTCCTTACATATCAAGGTTTACCTCCCACCTCCAAGGGCTACGCACATTTTCCACCTCAGCTCTTACCACAAGCTTCCCTCATCTTCCACAAAGCACGTGAAGCAGAAGGCAAAAAAGGAGGAGGTGCTACACCATGCTTCAGGTATCTGACTCCTTAGAATTACAACAGGGTAGTGAGAAGGAGGGACTGACAGGATATACGCCAAACATATACTCCAAATAAATATTCATCTGTCTTTAACTATGAGGCACCTGTTTGTTCAGAGGATTAAGGCACACATTTCTGCACCCCCTCTTCCTTCCCCCCCCCCATGCTGCTAGACTTCTTCTGTGAGCACTTGCACAGAAACGTGGGCTAGAATTTTCACCTTCAAATCGGAGCTATTTTTGTTGTAACGGTGAAAAAGCCCAGATTACAAACAAACAGCTCAAACTACAGAATCACAATTTCCACTGTCAAATTAAAAAAGGTTCAGTCAGACATGACAAAAAGCATTTTCTGTGGGCTTCACAAAAATGTTCATAAGGGAGGATGGCTTTTCAACAAACTGAAAGGGGACACATTTAAGGCAAATGTAATAAAGCTTTGCTGCTTTGATACTATATAGCATCCTGAAGGGATTTATCATGTCACTAGGGTAGAGAGCACTTCTTCTCTTGAAGCATTTCCACACACAGCCCCAGGAAATCAAGCTGTGACAAACATCTGGAGAGCTCCATACACAAATGGCATCCCATTTAAAGAGGAGGAGTTGGCAAGAAAAAAGCAGTAGTCCATGCACGATTACTCATTTCTGAAAATTCTCAGTTAGTCAAGAACCACAAGTCGACTGAACAGCTAAAATCAGGTAAGAGGGGCTTGTGGTAGCAAATCTTTCGGGGTTTTTTATGCTATAGACCATCCAGACATAAAACCTACTTGGAGAACCGCCTAAAGGACAGTTAGCTAATATTTTATCATTTTAAAAAGCTGCTGAATCGCAAATCTTCAAAAAGCATAGAAAGAAATGTGAAACACTAGTAGTGAGGCATGGTCCAGTGTTTGAACTAAAATAACAGGTGTAGAAGATAAATATGTTCAGAGAAATCAGAACAGCTTAAAAAATTCAGCAGGCTGGAAGTATTTAAGCAGCTGAAAGAGTTATTCATACAAATTAGATGTTGCTTTACTGTTTATCCCTAAAGGAAGAAAGGTTTCATAACTTTGCGGGAGAAGCTCTATAGCTCCAAGGCTGTAATACACATCTTTTTCAGACTTTTTCAAGAAGAGTTCTAATTGGTAGTGGGACGGAACTACTGCCGGCTTTATGGGAGACTGATTTAAGCACTGTAGGATATACGATGTTGCAGTTAGGTAAGGCTACTCCCTGCAAGAAGCCAAAGTTCACAGAGTTCTAGGGTTGCTTCAAGTTGAAATTGTTTTTATGAGTCAGGTAAGATCTGTTTGTTAAAATACAAGGGGTTTTTTTCTGCTGAAACACAGGGGGGACAGTACAGTTAGAAGCAGTCTTCTTGTTTGTGAGATCTTTTTCTGGGCTTTTTTAGAGCTGGAAAGAAGAAAGGTCATTTATTCTTGGCTACCTTTCTGGAGCCACACACACTCTCTGCCCGTCTGGCTGCCTGCTAGCTTTGTGCTTCTTTCCACCCACAAGCTAATGCAGAGCTTCAACCAAATCAATGTCCCGTTTCCTGTTTTTGCAACCAATTTCCAGTGAAACCCCTCCAGCCACATGGCCAAGCTTCCGATCCAGCCTTCATATATTGTGTTGCACCTTGGGCGGTGGCCCGTCTTGTTTCAATTAAAACTAAACAAATGAGGCTTTAATTTCTCTTTCATTTTGTCTGAAAGAAAGAGGATCAGCATGCCCTTCCACTTCAGTGTGGTCTGTGATTGTCCAGACTTCACACTTGCAGGCAGCCACCAGTCCTGTCACACAACACAATACGCCTCTTGCATATTCAGGTCAAACAGACCAAGGACAGATGTTTCTCTGGTTTTACTGTGCTTTTGGCCTGGTCTGATGAGCTATTATAGGTCAGAATGGCCAATCTGTGATACTGCCACCTCCTTCATCTTGACACAGCTTTCTGATTGGAAATTGTCTAATTTGTTTTAATTTGGAACATGGGAGTGTACATATTCCATCCCAAAACTTGAACAGAAATATTTTTACTTCAAACTAAAGAATACACCTACTTTGGATCACTAATTGGGAGATTCATGTGGATTTATTTAATTTTCAGATTAATGCAGACATAAATTTGATGGCAATGGATGAAAAGAAATAATTCTTTATTTTGCAAGCATAATACACTTTTATGTTGTTGATGATGTGTAACATATTTTCTTCCAACAAAATCAGAATGTCTGGAGTATTTTGCTGTTTTCTTATGGAGAAATAGGAGGAGTGCTGCTCTGTGGGGCACCTGAATTAGTCACAGAATCACTGGTTGGCTGAGGTTGGAAGGGGCCTCTGGAGGTCACCTGGCCCAACCCTCCTGGTCAAGCAAGGTCACCCATAGCCACTTGCCCAGGATCATGTCCAGTTGGCTTTTGAATGTCTCCAGGGAGGGAGACTCTAAAACCTCTCTAGGCAACCTGTGGCAGTGTTTGATCACCATCACTGTAAAAAGTAGGCTGGGAGCTGTCCAGGTGCAATTTCATGTGCTTCAGTTTGTGTTCATCGTCTCTGGTCCTGTCACTGGGCCTGGTTCCCTCATCTTCATTCATGTATTCACATGGGATAGATCCCCCTGAGCCTGCCCTTCTCCACGCTGGAGTCCCAGTTCCCAGTCTCCCCTGATACCTCAGAAGCCAGCATCCCTTCATGATCTTCAGGGTCCTTGCTCCAGTAAGTCCAAGTCTTGGATACTGGGGAGCTCAGAAGGTGGCCTCACCAGTGCTGAGTAGAGGGGTAAGATCAGTTCCTTCAACACGCTGGTAGCCCTCTCCTAATGCAGCCCAGGATATCATTGGCATTCTTTGTTAGGAGGACACTGGCTGACCATCATTTCGTTGTCCACTAGGGCCTCCAGGTCCTTTTCTGCAGAGCTGCTTTCCAGCTGGTCAGACCCCAGACTGTACAGGTGTCCGGGGTTGTTCTCCCCCAGGTTGGGGATTTTGCATTTCTCCTTATTGAACTTTGTGAGATTCTAATAACCATGCCTCCGAGGTGCCTCTGGATGGCAGCACAACCCTCTGGTGTATCAGCCACTCCTCCCAGTTCTGTGTCACCTTCAAACTCGCTGAGGGTGCGCTCTGCCCCATCATCCAGATCATTAACGAAGATGTCACACAATATCGGTCCCAACACTGAGTCCTTGGGTACACCTCTAGTGACTTGCCCCCAAATGGACTTTGTGCTGTTGCTGGACCTTGTCATTCAGACAGTTTTCAGTCCACCTCACTGTCCACTTACCTTACTTGTACATCATCAGCTTATCTATGAGAGTCTTATAGGAAAGAATGTCAAATGCCACACTAAAGTCAAGGTAAACAACATCTATCGCTCTCCCTGCCATCTTCCAAGCTGGAACGAAGTGGCTACCTGATTGCAGAAGGCTGTCAGTTTACTTAAAATGTCAAATAATGTACTTCTTGCTACATTTTTAGGGGTCAAGCTACAGAGGCCGCAAAAGCAGCATTTCATATGACAAGATCCTAATTCACAGTAATTTATTGAAAGTCTTTTCTGTACAATTTGATAGATATGCACTACAGATTGCTCTTGTTCTGAAATTCATTGAAATTATTCACTAAATAAAGAGTCAATCAATAAGTAAGAAAGCTCAGGTGACAAGGCAAGGGCTCTGTCATTTGCAATTTTTTAACAAAAAAATGACATTTTCTTATCAACAGTGAAAAATTGCTCTTGTGACATGGGGAAAGAATGATGCTGAAGTAAATTCCTTTCACTGAATTAAAATACGGTGTAGGATGAATTTAAAATATTAGACAGCATGATGTGGACATGTAATTACAGTCATAGATAGCTATAAACTACCAATTAGATCATCTGGTCAAGCCCCCTGACAATGTTAAATTGAATTTTGCACGCATTTTGTTTTGTTTTAGGCAGCCTGGGCACTTTCAGTAAATGTGATAAACATAATTTTAAATAAAAGGAATTCTGCAGTGTCTCAGAAATCTGGAGAGAGTGAGAGAGAGAAGTAACCTATCAAATTACTCAGTGTTGATACTTCAGGTTAGTCTCATTTCAGCTTTACAAGAAAAAGCTGTCAAGCTTTAAAGGAGGCCTCACAGCACAAAGAAATCAATGATGAAGTGCACACTGATTTCAACAAATCTGTTTCAGTCCCAAAACTGTATATTTGCTGGGGCAGAGACATTACCTCTTTCTGTCTTTTTGTCTTTCAAACATCACGTGCGCTGATGACAGTGTACAAATAAAGCTGTGGATAGCTCTAACCTCAGATAATAATGGCCTCCGATTTGAAAGCAATCCTCAGGTACTGGCTAATTATAGCAAACACTGCCCCGGTCCTTCTAACAAAGCCCATTGATTTAAAATGACCAGGCGTGAGCAAAGCTGCTTCTGTGGTGTACAAGTTTCATTTACTGGAAAAGGAGCATTTAAACAAGTGTTCTTGGATTTTGCTGTAAACAGGTAAATTGTCAGAACAGAAAACTTTCCAGGAACTGATTTGCACAGTGTGGAGGCAAGGATCCATGCCGTGGTGGAAGGTCTGAGGGATGCCCTTGGTGAGCAGAGGATGCCAGGAGCCAGCACTGCCAGCCAGTGTGCCAGCGATGGTGGGGCCACAGAGACTTCTCAGAAAGGCCTTTCCTCAAAGGAAATGCGTCTGCACAGTAAATTACTGTAGTATTTATTACTCCTTTTATGTGAACTCAAACTTAATTGTAAATCTGCACCTCTGGCCTCATCCTCAGAGCATGAAGCTGGAGAAGGGGTGGACTCCTCCTGAGTTTGAAGAGCAGCGATCACCAGGCACTCCTCTCCCACAACTTGGTCTCCCGACAGTGTGCTATTAAGCGGTGGCAGATGAAGCATTATTAATTAGGTTCATTTAAAACAAAAAACCCACCACTGCCACACAAATAATACAGAGGGCCCATAAAAGTTTGGATATATGAGGCCAGCCCACGCTAGGAAGTACTGATATGTGTGGAAATAATGATGCTCTCTGGTGTAAATGGCTCTTTAGAGTGATGCTGTAAATACTTCCCCTCGTTCATCACCCTGCTCTCACAGGCTCTGCGCTCTCCCCAGCTGGCTCCCTGGGGCTTCCACGTTCACATCACGATCAGAGACGAACGTCCTCTCTGTCGCAAGGTTTCAACTTTATGTCACCTATTACCACAAGTTGTCATACCATGTTACCGTAAATCAGGTTAATATTCTTCTACTGCAGCTTCTGCGAGGGATCCTTAGCAGGGGAATTTCAGAGAGGGGTGCTTAGGGTGGCAATTTTAGTGAGGAGAGATGCCAATACAATGTGCTGGGAGCATTAACCACAATATAAGCAAAAAAATGCCTCAGAGCTGGTACAGCCTGTTAAGTAAATACATAATGAACATAAGCTACCCCCTGAAACATTGCTGTGGAAATATGAGCAGAAAATACTGGAGGAGGGTCAGTGTGATTTATTTCTGTTTTACCTGCCCCAGAGCACTCTCATTTCCTGATGAACACAATGACTTGGCACAACTTGAAGCCCGGCAAGTCAGATTTCTCTCAGCAGACATCCTGATCACTCCAATGGATATTTTAGGAAATCACCATTAGTTCCTTTAATTAATGCCTCCCCGACAGGGACTGGCGTGGCCTTTTCCCACATCAGCGGAACAAAATATGCTTCAGCCATTTTGTCCAATAAAGCAGGGCCGGGTGATTGCTTCTGGATTGCCTGAAGCCAGTTCCCCAAAGGCCTGGGTACCTGCTGCCATCTGTGGCAAAGCACCAGCTTCCCCGGGAGCCTTCCCACCCTAGCACTTATTTTATAGCACTTTTTCTACACACTTGGCTTCTTCCCAGAGCCCCCCTTGACCTTAGAACGGGTAAGAAACCTGTTATACCATGGGGTGCATCATCAGTCCTTTCCATGACAGCCAGTGGAAATCTGCACAGCATGATTCAAACCACTTTCCGGCTTCACTCCTCACCTCGCAGCCCTGCTTTGGTTGGGAAGTCCAGCCCCACAGTCCCCAGACAGAGCCGTGTCCCCCCCAGTGTGACAACACCAGCCCTTGGCTGGTAGACTCCTGACAACACATTGGCCAGGGCCGAGCTGGAACTCCCAGCTCCCAGTCTCCCCTGTCACAGGCCTGGGACTTTAGTTTCTATCAAGTCAGGCTATATTAACTAAATTCTGCCTCTGGCTCTTTGAGCCCATCATGTCTTGCGTATCAATTGGCAAAGCTGTAAAAGTCAATAAGTGTACAGAGCTCCCCAGTTAAAAATAAATAAATAAATAAATAAATAAATAAATAAATAAATAAATAAATAAAAAATGCAGACGACCAGGAAATTTGCTTGCCACATAGCTCCCTTCGATAGCAGGATGTTCTTGCTGAGCTGACCTAAGCATAACTTATCGCAGAAAATTATCTCACATGCTGAACAAAAAAATGTCCTCGTTGGAACTTCAACCTTTGCCACCGGAGGCTGGCACCCTCTGCCCCTCTCACAGGGAGATCTCCCCCACGGGTATCCTTTGAACTCTTAAAACCACAAGTAGTGGATTTCAGCAATAATTTGCACCATGGGCAAACTTCAGGCAGTGGTGGCAGCAGGCACTGCTGGCCGAGGGCCAAGGGACACCAGAGCCCTTTCCATCCAAGCCTTTCACTGCCAGGTTTGGGAGAGAGCCTGCCCAGGGAGACAACCTTCCCTGCTGCTGGGCAGAGGGATTTGCCTGCCCTTAAGTGCTGGTGCAACACAGCTGGCAGACTTTTTAAATTAGGTGAATCTGTCTACCTCCCACATCGGCCTCATGGTGACTTACAGACCTCATTTGTATCAGGTATAATCTTGGTGTTAATGACTTAGGCATGACACCCAAAGTGGCTGGTCTGGGGAACGTTCTTCCCATCATCTGGTGGGATACCTCACAGCCACTTTGCCCAAGACAAGTCAG
>VXBW01003107.1:769690-794037 GCA_013400375.1 Thinocorus orbignyianus
TTTTTATGGGGAGGGAGATGGGTGGAATATTGAATTTGAAAGGAAAATATTTTTTTAAAAACAAACCCACTCAGCTGTAGTTTAAGCACCACTCAGCTGAAGAAGAGGTATATTAAGAATGTACATACGATAGTGACACTTAAGTCATGGGTGAAAACAAGTCTTCAATTTTAATCAAAGGAAAGCAGCGTGTTCTTTGCCAGTTCTGATTTGCTCATTCATAAGATCTTCAAAAGCACAAATTATTAGTGGGACTAATTGAAAGCTAGTTGGGTGTGTTAAATGGAGAAAAGAAGCGATGAAGTCTGAAGGAAGCTTTGCATTTAAATATATTGCTCTTGACATCATAATGTGATGCTTTAAAAATATTCCAGGACCCTTTTGGTCCCCAAATTAGCATCAGAGAAGAAAGTCTTGAAGCTGTCCAGGGAATTAGCGAAGGTGGTGCCTGACCAGTAAGCTTAATGAAGTTTTGGCTATGATGCTGGAGTTGCCACTTAAGGTCTTGTGACAGGTTGGTGGTGGACACTTTCCTGCTCATGGTAGTTCTACCTTTCAGGAAGATGGTGCCTCCTGTAGAGCGGTGGCTGCTCCAGCCTCCCACGGTGCTCCTGCCTCGGGAGCTTGTGGTACGAGTGCCATCTGCTGGGTGATGAGCACACTTTATATAGGTTATATATAATTTATATATATGTATGTATATGTACATATACTGTGTTTATGCATATGCTTATTTACATATGGGTGTCTGGCTTTTTCATGGAGCTATTCTTGGTCATGCATACGAAACTCTGCTAAGACCTGAAGTTTCTCACCTTCTGAGGACTTACCACAGCTTGTGTTTTGTGAAACTCAAATAGCACTTGGGGTTTATGTTGCAAGAACAGAGAAGAGATTTTGATGCTGCTGATGTTTGTTGCTGCCTTTGCTATACTGAAAGCACCTGGGAATTTTCAGTTGTGTAGCTCATTGCTTGTGGTGCAATGATGGGCTTTCACAGTTGTCTTTGGTCAGATACCAAGTTGTGGGGAAGCAGGGCTGTTAGACTAGACAAACCAAACTCAACTTTAGGTTATGTATCACTTAAATCTCTAATTTAATAATTTCTCATATCAAGTGCTTTATTCCCATAAGGTTTTATGAGCATCCCATTTTGATACAAAATAATACTCTACTACAAAATAGTACTTCTCATTTAGATTAGCTGCAAATGTATAGAATCTGTGGGACATTGCTGAAGGGTCTTTCCATTTTAAAAAACATTTTTTTCGTATGGATACTTTAAAGAACATTTTTTCATATGCACACGTTTATGACTGCATAGAAGAGTAAAATATAAAGGTTTGAGTCTGTCTTAGAAGTTCCACTGGCCGGTGACATCATAAATCTGAATCTGACATCATCCCCAGCAATGTCTTTCCAGTTCCCATGAGTTCCCATCTATCCTAGCCCACTGGAGCGTTGGCTGAGATGCTGTTTAAATACTAGTTTGCTTTAGCTGGATCCAGAATGAAATTAGTCAAAGCATCAAGGCTTGTATTTTTTCTGTATTGTACTGTCAGTATTAGGAAATATGCCCTGTGTTTTGGGTTTTTTTTTTGTTGGGCAGCTGACCTCATTAAGGCTTTATTGTTTATTTCTTTTGTGGTGTGCTGGTGCCAGATGAGTGTTTTAGTCTGCTTGTGGATTAGGAGTGGATCCAAGCTGAACCATAAAAGTTCTGAGGAAACTTTCAAAAGCTTTCAGCTGGAAAACCTATATTGATGTACTTCTGTGATAAATGGATAAAATGCTTCACGTGGTTTTGAAAGTGTGTTCCTCTGCTTGAGAGCTGTACACTGGAGAGTGCGTAACAGTCATGAATTAGTTGATGGAGCAAAAAGCACGTAGTGTAATTGCAGAGCTCATCTTAAAGTGTAATGGTAGCAAAAAACCCAAACCCAACGCCTGACATATCAAGAGGGAGTACAAGATAGGCTTCTGAGGAGGGGGACCCACAGTAATAATGCATAACTAAAGTTCACTATCCCCTAAAACATTCACAGTTAATTTGATGCTTGAAAAATTGTGATTTCAGTGTCTGGTGAAGAAGCAATTGACCCTAAAATTGCTGCCTGAAGCTGAATCAACGTTTTCAGTTTCGTAACCAGTGTCATGCAAAAATAGCATGTGAAGAGGAGCAGGGGGAATGCAAAATGTCTCTGTGGTCTTGCTCTAATGTATCTCTCCTCACCCTGACCGAAGCAACTGGCATGTAGTGTAGGCAGTGGATACTGCTGCTGTGCTCAAGGCAATTTACATCCCATCTATTCGTCCATCCCATGGTGGCATTATCATGACTTTTTTTTTCTTTTTTCCCCACACAAACATTCTGAGCTGCTAATGGAAAGCTGCCCCTTATAATGTGTCAAACTTCAACAACTCTGTTGTTCTCACTCGGAAATGCATATGTATTATTCTCAATAGGGATGCTGCGCTACTGTCCCTCTCTCCCGCCCCCTCCCTATCCTAAATAAACTAGTTCAGCAGCTCTCCTGCTCAATTTCTGCTGGTTTTGAGTCATCCACACTCTTTTGTTTTGTTCCTTCCTCCTCTTTTTGCACACCACATTTCTCAGCATTCCCACCAACTCAACATCTGCTTTCCTGTGACCTCTTGACCTCTCATCTCCTAATAAATTCATTAATGTTCATCTTGCTCCATGCCACCATCAAAATCTCACTAGCCTTTAATTTGAAGTCTGAGTTTGGTCAGGACATTCAATGGCCATTCCAGTCCTTGGGAGTCATGTCTGCTCCAGTAAAAATGTCTTCCCAGTAATCTCAATTTCCATTGTAGGGAGGAAAAGCAGGTAATTTCTTGAGGGCAATCTATGTCTGCAGTCGCACTTGCAGTGATGGTGCATGGTCACATCTCTGGGGAAGGACTGCGGTTCACAAGACTAACAAGACGACTCAGAAATGAAGGCAAATCCTTTGCAATCTCTTTTCCTTTTCTTCTTCAATATCCTTCACATGAAGGCATTGGAAAGGCTCTTTCTGTAAAAGCACTCCTACAAAGACAGCAACAAAACAAGCTCCTTGCTAGCGAAGTGGTAAATACACGAGCAATTGTCATCCTTCTTCTGCGGTCTTTCGTGCTGTCTTATTAATGGACCGTGGAGGCAGAGAAGGAGGTAACTCATCAGCCATTATCCATAGGGGGGCTGCAAATTACTTGACTGTGCTGGTTATGTTTTCCTTTTTGACACCAACAGATAAATTTGCCTTCATACAGCATGGCTTTTACAGGGATCAAAAGGAAACCATACTGGGGTCTGTGCAAGTGGTTCATTGCCTTCCTGCGCTGCCTCAGGATTTCTGGAGGCCAAAACACTGCCCTGGCCCTGGGTCCCTTTGCTGGGACTCAGCAGAAAATCATTGAGTTGTGAGGATATCTGTATTCCTGAAAACAGTTGGTTTGAAGAGTGTGGGTGGTCAAAACAGATGAAATGGGAAGGTATCCCAATCTGTTTTGAGAGACTTTGCCATGACCTTTGGCTTCTTGGCATCTCGTCAGCCTTGGCGCTGTTTGGACAGTGGTCCAGCTGATGATGATAGTGCTGCCGGGAGAAGATGGCAGCATTTCCTTCATCACAGCCTCCTGCTCTACAGTTCAGTGCTCTCCTCCTCTGTTGTCTCTGCTCTAGGGACCTTCCGCTCTTCCTCAGCTTGCAAATGTGATTGGTTTCTCTCATCAAAAGAAGAACACACCTTTCACTGTCGTTGCATGCACATGTACAACTTGTTTAGGTTGACCCATAGCAGTTGGCATTTTGTACGGATGTCTTCATAGCATTCTGTCTCCAAAGGAAGAAGAATAATAAAAACCACCAACTAAACAAAAAAGCAAAAAACCACATGCTAAATTGGTTGAATATTTTGGAGCGGTTACCAAAAGAGATCAATGCTGAGCATGGAAAAACTGTTTCTTTGGCTTTTTATTGGTAGGAGAGAAGTGACACTGGGTTTGGTCACCCAGACACTGTTGGACATCCAGATACAAAAAAAATTGTTATTTCGGCTTTGGTGTTGTTCACAGTTTGTAGATGTGTAACTGTGTGTGGATTCTTAGCTATAGGGTAGGCTGCAGGCCCCTTAATTGCAAAGAATAATTTATCAATCCCCCATCCTTGACTGAGGATTCTGAAAATCTGCAGTTGCTGTGGCCTGTGGCAAATCTGACTTGCTTCCTTGCCAAATGTTACATCTCTTCATCAAGGGTTTAGAAATGTCAGCAGTATGAGAAAATAATACACCTTTTCTGTATGTAATGTTGCCAACCTGTCATTGCCTAATGGGTGGAGGTACAAGTAAAAGATTTATTTTCTTAAGTATTTTTCCCCTCACAAAATGTTCCTCATGAGGCCAGCCTTGACAGATCATTATTAGACTGTAATTATTATTCTTTTATCAACATGACATTGCTATTGTGTTTATTTTCTTTCTCTTTTTTAGAGTAAATGAGGGGTGTGGGTGTTTGTTCAGTCCATTTAATGAGTTATCTGAAACTATTCTGCAATGCAGACTTAGCAGTTAACAGTAATGTTGTGTTGTTTCTTGAATCTCAACTGCTCTTCTTTTTTTTCTTTTTCCCTTCATTTTCCTGCTGATTGCTGTGACCACGCTGCAAACATGGATTTAACAAACTGGACAAACGGCTGCCTGCTGGAATATGGATGACTTTGGTGAGTCTGCAAAATGAGTTTCACTTACTCATGCTTGTTTGGGAGAATGAGGAAGAATATTATTTATTGGAAGTGGTGCTTGATGAAAGCTAAATCTGCTTTTGGGATCTTGGTTGTGCAGAAGCAACAGGCACAGCTTACTGAATTTCAACTTTTTCTTTTTTTGATGGAGTGGTTTGCTTTTTTCTTATTTTGTTTTATTTTTGGCAAAGGTGAAGGAATTAATGTGCAGTGGATTAATTTGAAATAGTGTCATTTTTTGAGATTGAGTGTTATTGCTTTCGTAATAATTTTTAAATGACTTTTCTGTAAGACATACTGTGAAGCAACGGCTTAGAACATTTTAATTTTTCTTTTCTGGCTTATTCAGTTGTTTCTGCAAATAGTTCAGACAGAAAATGATTAATTCATTGGATGGCTTTTCAGAAAAGCACTGTGCAGTTCTCTTCTCACTGTTCCTAATGCTGGTGTTGCCTGTGGTGTGAACTTTAGGAGATGATGCATTGATGATGTGCTTGCATTAAATATTGTACCAGAATTTTCCACAAAGAGGATTTCCATCTCAAGTAGTCTCTGGTGAGATCTAGTGGATTTGTGGGTTTTTTTGATTTTAAAAAGAGGCAAAGCTCAGTCAGGGTTGTAACTCTTTTTTTGTGTGCAGGTGGCTGACCTGCAGGATACCAGTCTGGGGATACCCACTGTCGCTCCCCAAAGACGAGGCTCTAGCACTTTGGACTTTTAATTAATGGTGACTGGACAGCTGTAGGGAAAATATTTGCTGCAAACATATCAGCCTGGAGATCCGCTCCAGAAGTGCGGTTGGAGGTGGCAGCGTTCACTCTGTATGGTCTGTCGGAGTAAAGCTGCCTCTGAGCACTGACTGGAGGTGGTTGTCAGCTTAGGAGCCTTGGGATTTATTGCTGAGCTATTTAGACCTAGCAGGAGTGACTCGTTGCTACTAATAGGCTTAATTAAGGAAAACAACTATTTTCACCTCTCACCTGTGTGGTGACAACCTCACTTATGCGCAGTCTTTATGTTTTGAGGGAGAGGGCACATATAATTTGGGGTTGGTGCTGGCTGTCTGTTCCATCCCGGGGAGATGCGAGTGGCCCCATCCTGGGGAAGGCGTGGGAGTGAGCGTGGGGCTGGGTGTGGGCTGCTCTCCTGGCAGATTGCAGCCGGGTTTAGCTGGTGATTGCTCCTTGGGGAGGGGTGGGTCGGCAGCCCCTCTCTCCTTCTCCTTCTTCCTTTGCAGTTGTACGGTCTGCAGCACCTGTGTCTTGCACTGACACAAAGAGCCTGAGACCAAAAACAGGTCTTTAAGAGTTTCTGCTCAGGCACAGCTTTAGAGACATTTGAGCTAAAACCTGATATTTTACTTTTGAGCATTTCCGAAGTATAGCTGCTTAATCCTTTTTATTGATCCATAGCTTATGCCGGAAAGCCCTTGTCTCAAGGCAATATTCAGAGTCCTGGAGGATAATGGCTCTAATCACATTTCATATGACCTTTCAGGCAGGATGAACATATGTTGCACTGCTGCATTTTTCTCCTCTCTTAGTTCCAGTTATATATCTTTTATTCCTCAGCAGTGTGGCTTAGGAGTGCAGTTAAGAAGCCTGGTATGCAGTAATTTCGTAACTGAGTAGCGGTAAGGTCTGTGAGTGGACCACTGCTTCAGATTGCCGCGCTTTGATGTGCTAAGAAGCCTTAATCAGCCTTAAAGAGTAATAGCTCCTGTGCCCGGGAACAGAAGTAGTGCATATTTATTCTGATGGACGTGCTACCCAAAACTCTTTGAGTCTAAAAACTAGCAGAGTGCATTCCTCGTGGCTTTGCTTCAGCTTGTGTCTCGGTGGTTTTTGTTTAGGCTATTTTGTAATGTTACATGTATAATTGGCTCTTGTGTTGCACCTGTATAAAGAGACGCTGCTTTGATATCTGGAAGTGCAGTGTGATGTGCGCTGAAATGCTGCCATTACCACGGCACATCAGGGGATGTTTGATGCGATCACATGGATGAGCATTTCCACCCAAGTTTTATTCTTAGATTTATTTTTCACTTTAGCTCTGATTTGGTTATATTTGAATTTTTGGCAAATGCAGTTAGCAAAGTTAAAACTATGAAAAAGTGATTTAAATCAAAAAGCAAAGTCTACTTTGCACAAACAGATAAATAGCAGAGCTAAGATTACAAGGATTGATTTCCATTCCTTTCCCTGAAAGAGCAGAACTGATGTCACCTCAGGCTCTTCCCAGTGGCGCGTGGTTAAAGGACAAGACAGTAGGCACCAGTTGAAATGAGAGGTTCACACTGGTTACAGGGAGAGGCTTTTTCACCCTGTGGATGGTTAGCCAGGCAGGGGCACAGGTTGCCCAAGGAGGCTGTGCAGTCTCCATCCTTGGGGCTTTTCAAGACTTAACTGGACAAAGCTCACAGCTGACCCTGCTTGGAGCAGGAGCCTGGACTACAGACCTCTTGAGGTCCCTCCTAGCCTGAATTATCCTGTGATCCATTAAAACCACTTAAGTTCAGAGGGGCCTTTGTGCTTGGAAGATGAGTGAAGCGGCTGGGTCACGGAAGGCACTGCGATAACGGCAAGACTGGCAGTGGCTGTTGTAACAGAAGGAGGAATGCAGCATCTGGCTGGATTCATTCTGGAGTGCCACTGTCTGGGGCCCTCTATGAACGTTTGCTGATTTTGGTTTTCAGTTGTGCAGAGCAATTAAAACCCTCCATGTGCTGCTTCTGAAGAAATTGTATGCTGTATGGTTAACGGTTGGACTGGATCATAAAGTTCTTTTCCAACCTCTGTTTGTTTTACACCAACAGTAGCTGTAACACTAGTTTCCAAAATATTGGAAATAATCAGTTGACTTCTGTTTATATCAGTTAACAAACCTCACTTAGCTCATGGGAGCAGACTTCAGGAGAACTAGATTCTTCACATGAAAGGCTTCTAGTCTTTGGGAGATTTCTTGTTCAGTTGTTTGTTGGGGGGTTGTTTCTTTTAAAAAGATTGGTCTATAACTATTACCAGTCCTTCAAGAATGATGTGGGAGTGTCAACAAGAGGCAGATTAAAACCTATGGTTGATAGGTAGATGACTCCCCTTCAGTCCAAACATAAGGTAGGTGCTTTTGGGTGGTGATGTGAAGCTAAACAGAGTTCCTGGAGAGAGGGGGGAAGAGAGGAGTAGTCAAGATACTCAGGTAACCTTGCAGGATGAAATAGGTGAGCCCGCAGAGAGGAATGTGGATGGCTTTAGAGGAGCAAAGGATTGCCAACAGTTTTCTCAACCCCACAAGTAATCCGTTGTGTGTTTTCAGGAAGATGATCTGCAACATGGGAGTTAGTCCAACAAACACTTGAAAACAAATATAAAATGTATGAAAATGCCCTATTAGTAGTGTATGGCTTATGAATACACCAATGAATGAATTTAAGCACTTAACCCAATCTCAGGTTTTTCTGTTGTATTTCTGGGTTTGTTGGCTTGATTCTTGTGCCTCTTGGAAGGGAGTTAGTTTAATTTATTGATTTACTTTAATTCTTTGTGTTTGGAGGCAATACAGGTGCATATAGAAAGCAACAGTTAATAACTCTAAGTGGGATTTGAAAGTCTCTCACTTACTTTTTGCACACTCACACTTTTTTTACCACTATCCCATCTGCTTCCATCCACATAGCAAATGACCTGTCATTGTGTTTCATGCCCCAGCTGTAATGGGACGTGGTCAGTGGGTGAGGTCCCAGCGAGGCCAGTGTCTTGTGCCTTCCATGTTCAGAAGCCAAAAGCCACCAGGATTATTGCTGTGAGAAACTCAAAAGCTGTAGACTTTAACCTTAATTTTACCTTGACTGTCACTGTGCAGCTCCATGTGCACGCACAGTGACTATCTTCAGAGTTACATTCGTGTAACTATCATGACTTTATGTCCACTTTTCTTCTAGCCTTCAATACTATGCTGGGTAATTTTGCCTTTTATTTTGATTCTTTTTATACACATGCAAAGCTTTTGTATTTTTTTCTCTTCTGTTTTGTCCTGTAGCTGTTCATTTTCAGTTGTTGCATGGATAATAGTGCTGATGAACAAGTATTTAGTCTGACACGTAAAAGCATAGCTGTAAAGAAAATGAAGCAGAGAAAATTACAGTGGCAAAGGTTCCTAAATTATAGTTGTACAGGAAGATTGTGATAAGGAAGTAGTTAAACATTACTATTTAGTCAAACCTGCAACTGTGGCTGGTGCTTTGATTGTCTTCTCCTTTTGCTGACACTTAATTTGTGTGGTTGGTGAGATACTCTTCCTGCTAATAAAGTCCCTGTTTTATTGAACTGAAAGACGGTGGAAGTAAATGGGCGTGTTCTCCCAGGTGGTTTTAGGTCAAGTGCCAAGCAGATGGTAATTATTTTCAGATTTGCTTTTAAAAGAAATGTTAGGTGCTTGCTATACTCACTGTTTAAAAAACAAAACCAAAAACAAAAAAACAACACATACACAAAAAAAAAAAAAACAAAAAAAAAACCAAACAAAAGCACGGACATAAATCAATCTGCCTGTCTGAGAGCAGATACATGTTCTATTCAGGTATACTGACAAATATACATAATGTAACAGGACTAAACCTGGATATTAATAAACACTTCATGAGAAATGTTAACATTAACATTTCCAGCTTGCTACAGCTGGAAAGCCAGTTGCTTTTATGGCAGCAGCATGTTTGCTTGCAAACCCTGGGTCTGACAAACACCCCTGGCAGATGTGAACGTTACCTGTGCGTGCTCTTCAGTGGAGTTGAGCGGTCCCTTGTCAGCACAGTGGTGAGTACTAACCACCAGCTCCTAGCAGCAGATCTCGTGTTTGAAGATCTTTTCTTGGTTTCAAAGCATGACAGCAGGAATCTGCAAGACCCTCAAGACTAGCTTTCTTCCCCAGGGATGTGGGACCAAGAAAATATGCTATGGAGGCCTTTCATAAAAATAAAAAGTAAGTAGGGCCCTTTAGGAATAACTGACACCTTTCTTCATAGATGCTGCATTTATCTTTCTGAAATTGCAGTTAAGGTCCAAGTTGGTGAACTTGGGTTAGTAATTATTTCTTTTGTCTCTACTCCCTGGTGATTGAAAAAATGTCCTAAGGCAAGTTGGATTACTGTGGTTAATGTTGTTTGAACAGGATGGATCACTGTGAGCAAAAGGTAGTCTTCTGTGGTAAAGCTATCTACCTTTGTGCTTATCTTAACTTTGATGAAGCTATTACCATAGGTTTGTTAGGAAAAGAGTTAGGTGAAGGCAGTGGCCCCGACTGAGCAAAGGTTAAAGCAATCAGTGATAGCTCGGCTGTCAGCAGAATTGCATTGCTGGGAATCTCATCTGAGGCTTTGCACAACTTTATTTTCTGCGTGGCTTTTAGCTGTTCCTGCGAGCATGTCCTTCTGCAAGCGAAGGAAAGGCCAAGGGTTGTCTGCCTGCGATTTCTGCCTGCCCTTTGCATTCTGAAGCCAGCTCAGAGTGTGGCCAAAATACTGCAGAACCGGCAGTTGTTTGTGGAGGAGTCTAAGATAAATGGATTTATCCAGCAACTGTGAGTCTGCTCAAGTTGAATCTTGGCAACCTGGTTGTCTTCATTTTTTATTTTTCTTTTTTTTTTCTTTCTCACCAGAATAGTTGTACTGAAGTTTGCTGTTGTTACATCCTTATTTTTAACACCAAAATTCATTTATCTCTAGTTAAATGCGTGCTGTTTCATTTGAGAGAGTGAGCTTTCTTGTTAGAATTAATCCAAGCCAACTGAAAATGGATTCTTCATATTTTATATGAATTTACAGAATCAAAGAATAGTTAGAGTTGGAAGGGACCTTAAAGATCACCAAGTTCCAATCCCCCTGACGTGGGCAGGGACACCTCCCACCAGAACAGGTTGCTCAAAGCCCCATCCAGCCTGGCCTTAAACACTTCCAGGGATGGGGCATCAACAATTTCCCTGGGCAACCTGTTCCAGTGCCTCACCACCCTCACAGTAAAGATCTTCTTCCTAGTATCTAATCTAAATCTCCCCTCTTCCAACTTAAAAACATTCCCCCTTATCCTGTCACTACAGTTCCTGACAAAGAGTCCCTCCCCAGCTCTCCTGTAGGCTCCCTTCAGATACTGGAAGGCTGCTATCAGGTCTCCCCGGAGCCTTCTCCAGGCTGAACAGCCCCAGCTCTCTCAGCCTGTCCTCATAGGAGAGGTGCTCCAGCCCTTTGATCATCTGTGTGGCCCTCTGCTGGACCTGTTCCAACAAGTCCATGTCCTTTCTATGTTGAGGACTCCAGAGCTGGACACAGCACTCCAGGTGGGGTCTCACGAGTACAGAGTAGAGGGGGAGAATCGCCTCCTGTGACCTGCTGGTCATGCTTCTTTTGATGCTTTATGTGTGCAAAGCTCTCATATGGTCAGGATCAGTAGAGCTTATTGTCAAAATAAAGAGATGTCAGACTTGTAGTCGTTCAACCCATCATTACATTTGTCATATGGTACTTTGAAAATCCATACGTGTCAGTTTGTCCAAGTATTGCGGGTTTTTTAAAAACGCCAAGCTAATGTATCTGTAGAAGAATACAAATTCTGTTGCAGTTTCCCAGTATTAAAGTCTGTCTCTTTATGCAGAAATAGAATTGCTGGCCAGTATATGTTTTTGCAGTAACAACAGTCACCACAGCTGTTTGGGTTCTGTCATGTTTATGCATGACCAGATATTGCAATAGGCTGGTAAGAATTTGCTGCAAGGAAAGCTTTCATTTCTCAGTCTTGGGAAGTGGGCTCCATCTAGTGTTTCAACTAAAGATTAGACTCCAGTTCCTTTTCTTGAATGCCCTTGCAGTGTGGATAAAGGACATAGAGGAGGAATTGCAATAGACGTGGGTTTTGTTGATAATTATCTAGAATGAGACATTTCTTGATACAGTCAGTATTTGACTGGCAACCTGAAACACTCAGGATTGCATATGCACTTGAAACTAAAATAATTGTTTTATGAAGTGGCATGCAGCTAAAAGAAATTAAATCAGCATGGCAATAATATGATCCTGGAATATTTTCTAGTTGGTTCCTATACATACTTTCCCGCTATTTGATGTGGCATGTTAGAAACCAGCGTGCTAGTCTATACAATCAGAATTAGAAAGCTAATTGCTGAGTTCTTTTAAGAAGTAATGAATTTTGAAATGTGTACTGGATATTAATAGCCAGTCAACAGAATAGTTTTCCAATATGTAATGCTTCTCTGGAAAAGCATGTGGGGTTCTGTCCTTTATATTTACTGTTTTGTCTAATATTTCAGCTTTTGTAATGCTTAATCCTCTGGTAAAGGGTAGAGGCTACTTTATTTTTTCATTAAAAGGGATATCATGTTTTGACCTAATTTAAACTAGAATAGAGAAGTATTTGATAGCTATTGTCTCATGTCTCCAGTGCCCTGATGACAAATAATGCTGTGTAGTAAAAAAAAAAAAAAAAAAAAAAAGGCATCTTTTCATATGTTTAAGGTGGTGTTAATTCATCCAAGAAAGTAAGAAACTTGTTTTTGTTGAAACTGGATCAGACTGACAAAGTTGAAATACTTAAGACTGAACACAGATTTGTCTTTTCCACTGAGCTTTTATGCCCTGAGCTGAAGCAGCAGGGACTCGGAAACATTTAGCCAGGAGGGCACAGCAGCTAATCTGCAGTGAGGAAAACCTGGGTGATCTGAGGACTACATTTAATTACTGAGGCAGTGTGGGGGGGCTCTGACTGCTTTTTCCCCTCTAGTTAAAGGCAGATTTGAGGCCACTTTAACAAGCTTTTAGCCTCAGCTCTCTGGCACCTTGTAGGTGCTGTGTGTGGGCTGAGCGTGGCTGCATGCCTGAGACACTGCTGTCCCCTGCCTCCCTGGGGATCTCTCAGACCTTTGCTGTGACTCAAAGGCACATTGGGGTTGTGTGATGTGCCCCCGTGGTCACTTACCTTGAGGGCTGTGATCCAGAGAGCTGCCGAGCTGCCTGTGCTTTGCAAAGGTGGGGGAGATCCCTGACACAACTCCCAAGACAGCTCTTGGCTTGTTTTCCATCCGTTGCCGGAGCGGTGTGGAGCAGGGGCTGGGATCCAGTCCCGTGTTGTTGGCAAAGAGCCTGCAGTTGTTTCATCAGTAAAATATTTGGGGTCTAGGCTTTCCAGTTGACACTTGTGAGCTGAGCGTGGACAAAGTTAATGGGAACCATCTGGTGCTGGGAGGGAGCAGTGAGATGGTTCCCTTGGCTGTGTGGAGATGTGGAGCTGTTGTGGCAGGGTGCTGGGCTGCCCCTGTGCTTGCGATGTTGGGGGTGGGAAGGGGTCAGGAGTGGTGGATGAAGAGGGCGCTTGTGGAAGTGGGATGCAGGTGGTGAAGCCCTCTTGCCTGTGGGTCAGCCTGCCATGGCCTGGGAGTCTCCCAGCATTGGGCTGTTCTTAGTTCACTGAGCTTAGGAAGGTGCCCAGCAGTTGTGAGGTGTGTGTATGTGTATGTAAACATGTTTTCTTGGCAGTTCTTGTAAATTTCTATTTTTATTTCTTTCTTTTTGGGACTCTGCTATAGCTGACAGTGATCTTCCAGTCCCATATAGGTGTCAATTTGGTCTCTTAATGCCACAGGACAGTAGTGTTGGGATGGACCTGCTGGACACTGAATACTGTGTTCAGTAGGCAAAAGCTATTTCTTGATCTGCTGAATTTGTTTGAAATTTTAAATAACAGATTATTAAATCCCATTTATTTTTTCCTGGTTCTTTATTGTCTACGTTTCTCCTAGAGTGGACAATGAAAGCAAACACGAATTTGCATTACTTGAGGCCTCTGGGTCTTACAGTGAATTAGTAGATGATCACTAGATAGACTGTTTTGTTTTTTATTTAAATTTTATTACTGATTTAGAAGTAATGGTTACACTGCAGTTTAGTATAAAGACCTTGGAAATGTATTCATTGCACTTACATTCTGTCAAAAGCCTTTTCTCTCGTTAAACAAAATTAAATTTGGTCCAAATCTAAGCTGCTGCTGTGCCTTTAAAACCTATTTGTAAAACTGTAGATGGAGAAGACAAGGCAATGTTTTTCTTTTCAGAGTGCCTAATAATACAGTGTTGGCAGTTCAAGCACTGCACCACACAAACCAGTGTGCATGGTAACCAACACTGTGCATACAGCTGAGGCTAAAACTGGCCACAAAGGCCTTACGGGGGGTGTCTGCCACCAGATAACGGAGTGCGACACCTTGCTCACATTCTTGCTTTGAATCTGAGAGGTGGGCCTTGAACCCGTGCTTGCCACATCCAGTGCTGCTGGTGGCTGTGGTGGTGGTTTCTCAGGACCAAAGGAGTTGGTTTAGTGCTGACAGGGGAGGGAGGGAGGGAGAATTCCCAAAGATTTGCCCCTGTCCCCCGGTATGACCCCATGGTGGAGCTGCCAGTACCTTCTGATAGGGTCTGAGATTGCTTGTGGTGATGCAACACTACAGGCTTGAGCAAAAGTGGCTGGAAAGCTGCCTGATGGAAAAGGACTTGGGGCTAGTAGTCAGCAGCTGTTTGAGTATGAGCCAGTGGTGTGCCCAGGTGGCCACAAAGGCAAATAGCATCTTGGCTTGTATTAGAAGTAGTGTGGCCAGCAGCATTAGGGAAGTGATCATCCCCCAATAGTCAGCACTTGTGAGACCCCTCTTAAGTACTATGTCCAATTTTGGGTCCCTCACTACCAGAAAGGCATTTAGGTGCTGGAGCGTATCCAGAGGAGGGCACCAAAGCTGACGTGGGGTCTGGAGCAGAAGTCCTGTGAGTGGCTGAGGGAACTGGGACTGTTCAGCCTGGAGAAGAAGAGGCTGAGGGGAGACTATGACTGTCTACATCTACCTGAAAGGAGGTTGTAGTAAGACAGGGATCAGTCTCTTTTCCCAAGTAACAAGTGACAGGATAAAAGGAAATGGCCTCTAGTTGCACCGGGGAAGGTTTAGAATAGATGCTAGAAAATATTTCTTCACCAAAAGAGTTATCAAGTTATCAAACATTGGAACAGGCAACCCATGGAAGTGNCATTAGGGAAGTGATCATCCCCCAATAGTCAGCACTGGTGAGACCCCTCTTAAGTACTATGTCCAATTTTGGGTCCCTCACTACCAGAAAGGCATTTAGGTGCTGGAGCGTATCCAGAGGAGGGCACCAAAGCTGACGTGGGGTCTGGAGCAGAAGTCCTGTGAGTGGCTGAGGGAACTGGGACTGTTCAGCCTGGAGAAGAAGAGGCTGAGGGGAGACTATGACTGTCTACATCTACCTGAAAGGAGGTTGTAGTAAGATAGGGATCAGTCTCTTTTCCCAAGTAACAAGTGACAGGATAAAAGGAAATGGCCTCCAGTTGCACCAGGGAAGGTTTAGAATAGATGTTAGAAAATATTTCTTCACCAAAAGAGTTATCAAGTTATCAAACATTGGAACAGGCAACCCATGGAAATGGTTGAGTCCCCATCCCTAGAGGTTTTTAAAAGATGTATGGATATGACACTGAGGAACATGGTGTACTGGTAATACTTGGCAGTATTAGGTTAACCATTGGACTTGATGATCTTAAAGGTCTCTTCCAACCAAAATGGTTCTATTAAGATTGATGGAAGAGGAAGAAACCTCAAAAAAACTCAAATTCATATGACCATGGATTTGGTCATGGTGCTGAACTGCAGGAGAGGAGGTGCTGGCACCAGGGGAAGTACTTAAACAGTGAGTGATGCTGCATCCACCAAGTCCCTCTGCTGAGCATAAAAGAGCCTAAAGTGACAAAGCACATGCTGAATAGTCCCTCTGCACTGCAAAATGGCCAAGTTGGGGATTGTCCAGAGGAGAGATGCTTTGCCGTATTTGGGAGAGCTGTTGCAGAGTTTATGGCAGTAATTAAAAAGGAAAGCAAAGTCTTGAGAGCGTGAGGTTGGAAAGGTGGTTCTGGCACCTGAAAATTGGGTCTGGAGCACTCCAATCACTTCTGCCACTCTGTTAGTGGAGGAAAGCACTAAAAGAGAGACAAGGGGTAGAAAAGAGCAGAAATAATTCCTGGTTCCAAGTGGTCCAGGTTGTGAAGATGTGCTTAGTCCTGGCCTGTTTAACCTAAAAGAAAGCTATAAATATACGGGGAGTGGGGGGAAGAGGCAGAATATTAAGAAGACTTGACTATTTTGGACTCAGTATCTCGAAGTAAAAGTAAGATATGAAATAATTTATTAGCGATCTACATGCTTTCATTTATAGTAGAAGTAGAGGATAGGCAGTGCTCTGTGGAAGTAAATAATATGGGTAAGCAATTTGCAACAGCTAATTGAAGGGCTAGGCAGAGTATTTTGAGAGAAGGAGAAAAAACCTTTCTCTCTTTAGTTGGTACTGTTGTAAAGATGACAGTATCCTTGATTTAGATCCGTATTTCTTGCCTGAGGAGGGCAGACGGTGGTATGGTGTGCTCCTGGCTGTTAATGTTCCTCTGTGTGGTAGACACAACACCCGTGTCATAGTGGATAGTTCACCTCTCTCACACTTTCTTCTCTTTTCCCCACACAAACATGAGCCAGATGGTTCAGAAGCTAGACCTAACTGGCACTTAGTGGTTTGCATTGTTACTGGTTACCTGGCTTGAACTCCTTGCTCTCTGCCAGGGACTGATGTCTTTGGTAGTTAGGTGTCTTTGAGCGTAGCCTGTTGGGTCCGTGCCATAGCAGCATGTGACATCGGAAATTTATGAACTGGAAACTTGCTGCTGAAAGGACATCTATATCAACAAGAGGAAGGGAAATCAGGAAGACAACTTTACTGCCCTGAGATTGGGAGGGTTGCTTTTATCATTGTTATCTTTTTACTCAGAAGAGATGGATTTCATAACATCCTTCCTTCGTAATGTGCCTGTAAGAAATAATAACCACCATCACTGTACATCAGCTTTTTCACAAGTTTGACATTACAAAGTGATTTGCTTTTGGTTTCCTCTACGCTTGTAGAGGCATTAATGGTTTCTGAAGGAAAGCTTGCTCTAATTTGTGGACGTTAAATTGTCAAGATTTTGCCTGCTGTTGCTGACATTATTTCTTCTTTGTCTGACCTCATTCACCTGGCATTAAAATCATATTACTGGATCTCAATTTAAAAATTGAAACAGCTAATAGGGAAAACCTTTACTTTAAGTGTTTTGTTGGCTTGATCTAATCTATGTCCTTAATGTCCACTACGGGACTGAATCCAGCTCATCAGTGCCAATGAGTGTCTTTTAGCTTCATTTATTTATTATGGGAAAAACAATTTAAAAGCTTGGTTATTAAAGCCACTTTTTAAAAGGAGAAAGTAATGAAATTGCACAGTCTGAAGATACAAGTTATATAACTTACTATCTAATCTTAAATCGCATTATTAGAGCCAAATACCCACCATTAAACTCACTTGAGGTTCATTTTTGATAACAAAACCCGAGGAGAATGCCTTCTGACATAATACTTTGTAATGCAGTGGTCAAAAAATATGGCTCTGCCTACAGTGCAGTTCACAGGTTAACATGTAATCCTGGCTTTATTAGTTTGCTTTGCCAGACTGCCCCTGCCCTTGCAGTGGGTGTCCCTTGTGCTTAAAGCCCAAGCATGTTTGCAGCTATTCTCCTTGCAAAAGGAGGCATGAGGTTAGTCGCAGTTATTTGTGATCTGATTGCTGTGTAAATAGCAGTATAAAGCTAGATCAGACTGGAATATGCAATAGCGTTTGTAATGTGTGTTTTGTGGTGCTGTGCTTTTAGAACTTCTTCCTCTGTTAAATTTCTGCTTTGTTCTGAAGTTATAAAGGGACAACACTCACCCAAAGGTTTTTGAGAAATTTGGGTATGATCTGAATTTGTTAATCAAAGTGTACTTGTTCGCACATATCAAAAAAAGTTTTATAACTTTTTTTTTTTTTTAGAACACGTAATACAATGTTGAATTCCTGAAGATTTGTTTTTCTTGATAATTCTGATTAAGGGAAAGAATTGGCAGCTGATCAGTGGTAGGGAAAAGAAAGTGCTGAATTAATGTTCTAAGAGGGGAAGAAGAATTTTGTTATTTCCAGAGATGATTTTACTTTTTGTTTGATTTGATTGCTTTTATGCTTTGATTTGCATTAACATGCTAATATTTCTTCCTTGCTGTGCTCAACGTTGAAAGAGATAAAATAAAGTGAATGAAGGCGATGAAGACAAATCTTTCTTCCAGAGGAAAATGTAAATGTTATCAGTACTGGGATTTTTTTATTTTTTAAAAAAAAACTACGCTTCTCAGAAAAGTGCAATAATCAGAGATTTGAATATTTAAAGATCAGTTTTGTCATTACATCAAACTAGCTCAATCAGAGCAGGAAAAACACAGTATTGGTAAACGATGATGTCTCAAGTAAGGCATTTGAGATGTTACTGTCACTGAAGTATATTTATAGAACTGTCAGGAGCAGTTCAATACTAGCACTGCACAGGAGTGGTGGTATCTTGCCTTCTGGTCTAGTTTCTTTTAACTGCTGCATTTAAACATGTTGTTTATTTCTTAATAGGAAATGAATCATTGCTTCTGGGATTTTTGGAAATGAGGACTTTGAGATAAGTTCTGAAATACATTGATATTTCACTTCCTGGAAGAAGATGGGTTAAAAAATGTGTAGGAAAACTAAAATACTGGCCACCAAGATGATTAGAGGGATGGAGCACCTCTCCTATGAGGACAGGCTGAGAGATCTGGGGCNCAAGACTGACTTTGTGGGGGAATCACTTTGTTTCTTACTGCCCTGTATTAAGTCCCAATATCTGCCATTTTATTGTTGAGAGAAAATAATCTCTGTATTATTTTATACAGGAGATGTTCCTTGTAAAGTCTCTGACTGCACTACCTCTCACATCAGCACGATCAATAACTTTTTACATATATTGTAGTAGGAATTTGATGGCTTTATGTTTAAAATTTAGTGTGGCTGATGTTATAGTGGTACAACTCCGTATATTATTGAAATGGCTTGCTGCAACATTACCAGTTTTAAAGAAAAAAGGGAAAACCCCTTTTGCCTGAATCCTGCTGGCAGGAAGGTGGATGGGAGAAGGGTATGCGCTTAAAGAGGGGTCACAGACTGGAGGTAAAGCAGAAGATGCAGAGGCCATCACGCAATGAAAGGTTGAACCATGTTCACATGCATACTCTACACCCGCTTAAGACAAGAGTCTGTGAATAGTCTCATTAATGTCAAAAGGCTTGAAGTTAAGCAGATTTAAAATTGTTTGTTGGATTATGTCCCAAGCTCATCTTGCAAAAATATTGCTTCTAATAAATTCTGACTTATTTGTACCAAAAGAAGGGAAAGAAAAAAAATCTTTGAGCCACCTATTGTACTGCTAGAAAAAGGAAACGAGACAGAAATTGGGACCCCTTTTATTGTCAAATGCAGTCTGTCCCCTGAAGCATGTCCATAACTCCCCAGCAGGATGTTCCCCCCTTGAACTCTTACCATGATTTTGCCTCCCCTCATCTTGCCATGTTACTTGTTGTGACACTTGGATGTCCTTTTCCCACACCGCCATGTATGGATGCCTCCTTTGGATCTCCCCTGCTTCTTTCTTTTGGTGATTAACTGCTCTTGACCTCTGCTTACTGTTGTGCTTGCCACCTCGACACTTCATCCAGCACTTGCTGTGCCCCTGTGTCCCTTGCTGTACCCCAGGGAGCCCGGCTGCCTCTTGCAGTGCTCTGCCTGTCGCCTTATCCCCATTTAGGCCCATCTTGCTGCTGGCTTCATCTCTTTGGGTCACCTGCTTGCCCCGGGCAACTGTGTAGGGTGAGGGGCTGATGAGGCAGGTGACTCTCTTTGTATAGACACGCAAGTGGAAATATGGTTTTCCGCGTTTCCTATTCTCCCCTCAAATCTCTCTTTTTCTGATTTGAGTGCTTCATTCAGAGTTATCATCTCTTCTCATTTTCCTCCTACTCTGATTTTTGTGAATCTCCTGCAACTGAAGTGGAGAACTGCAGGCCTGTTGAAAATTTCTGATTGAGATCAAAAAGGAGTTTGAGAAGTTCTAAGAAATACTGGAGAGAAACACGAGGCCCAGACGCAGCACTAGAAAGCTTGTTTCTGTTTGGCTGCCTTACTGTAACGATTTAAAAAAGAGTCTAAGAAACTTCCCTTTGAAGGTCTCGCAACTTTTTATAGGCACGGGCTAAGAATTGACTTTAAAGTAATCCAGAAGTGAAGCTGTCTGGCTTGCCGTTACTGTCTAGAGTAATGACAATGACAGCTTTCTCTGTTTAACCTCTATGAAATGTTCTCTGCCCTTAATGAATGTCTGATGCCAACATTCAATCTGTAGATGGCATCTCATGGGGAGAAGGAAATCATTGCAATAAGGTTAACAGTTTAGCTACTAATTTGTAGTGGCCAAATGTTCATATTTACTGGAAGAGATTTTAATTATTTCATTTTAACACAAGTTTGTTTTCATGTCTGGGCACAAAAAAATTCCCTAGGTTTCTGGCTCATCACACTTATTCTGTAAATATTTTTTTCATTATACCAGATTTCTCTGAACTCTTGAACAGGAATGCACTGAAGTACAGTGGCCTAACTACTATTTTTCTTTTGCATATGTAACTTGTTAGATAAATGCATTTTTCATCCATGGTAAGGGTACTATGCTTTGCAGTAAGAATTTTATTTTTGGCCAGAAACATGAAGATCTACTCGTGTAGTTAAAAAAATATATCATGACTACTGATGAAAACTTCCTCTCCTTCCACCTCACCATGAAGGGTTGCTGTGTTCTTCTGTGTCAGTTCTCTTCTGGAAATGTTCTTTCTAAGCACAGTTAAATGACAGCCCAGCAACAGCCTGGGTTTTACTTTGGTCATGGAGAGGAACAACGCTAACACGCTGCAGAATGTGCATGGCATAAAGTGCCCAACTGTTTTGACTTTTCAGAATAAATTAATTATCTCCTTTTCCTATGGCACCCTGTTTTTAGCGTAAAGCTCTGCTGGTCCAGTGTAAGCGCATCCTTCCCTTCCTGCCATCATTGTCTCAGGTTCATGATCCAGCTCTTTCCCTCCCTCTTGTTGCTCCACCTCCACTTTCACTCTGGAGATTTCTTCCAGAATGACAGTTGATTAAATACAGGGTAGCATTCTTCCTTTCTGTGTTTTGTTCTTTTTTTTTCTCTATTAAACAACAACAGAAAAAGGAAAATTATTGCTTGCTGCTCTTCTCTAGCTTCTCCTTTCCCCTGGTTCCTGTACAAAATAGAGCCAGGAAAGGATTTTTTATTAGCCATTGAGTTTTCAGACCAGTACCTTAAATTTGAGGAATGGTTCTTGTGAGCTTTTTATTTTCCTTAAAGCTCTGTTTTGTGCTCACACCCAGAGAAAAGCAGTGGCTGCTGGTTATGGGCTTGCTGCATATCCATGGGTTTCTCACCTGCCCTGCTGTGTACCAGGAGCCCCTCTGTCTCTGATCCTACTCCTCAGTTGCAAACCATGCCTTGAAGCAGTGTTCGGGAGGGATTCAACTACTGTTCCTTCTTTCAGTGACATACCTCCTCCTGATGCTGAAATTAATAAAACATTAGGAGGCTCTTGCGTAGGAGAGAATAGCGTTTTGCAGTTGTTAATCAAATCCAAACACCTTTACTTCCAACAGCAGGAGGTTGGGCCCTTGAACCCAGGGCAGAGAGATCTTTTCTGCACAGCTGTTCTAGCTTCTGCCATATGCATTTCCCATCTGGGATGGTGTGCTTTGAATACAATATATGATGATGATTCTTAGTTAGGGATTTGAGAAGGTTATCCATCTCCCTTTGGGATAAGTTGTACTCAGTACTGAGCTGAGGGACACCCTGTCTCTTTTCGTGGGTCTAATGGAAGATAAGAGCTCACCAGAGCCCAGTGTTCAGAGCAGCAGCCGTCAATGGGAGGACACCACAGTAGCACAAGACAATGGATAAAACAATCCCAGCTTGCTGTTAATTTTCCCAGAATCCTGACCATAGAGATCAATGGGATTCTGGGAGATGTGAGTGGCCTCTTGCCCAGCAGAGTAAGCTTGTCTCTCTTAATAACAACAATCTAGGAGGACCACTGGGAGGAATTTCTGCTAGCTAATGATCATCCTTTAGCATCTCCTCAGTGTTTTTCTGAGCTGAATATGGGAATTGAAAGAAGCTGAACAAGCAATTTTTGAAAATACTTTATGTGAGAAGTTACTTCTGCCAAATAGGCAAAATGCTTATTGAAGCCATTTTGTATGTGCGTGTGTATATATATATTTTAAATTCTTCATCTTCATGCTGTGTCCTAGAACTAACTAGAGCTTTACTGAGCGGCTTTGGCAGTTTCTGTGATAAGACTACATCTGTGTATACTAAATAATAAAGCAAATCTGGTAGGAATAGTTCTTTATTACAATAGTTAACAAAAAAGTTCTTTAGATTCATATGCTTGAAAGTGATTAATACATGATGCAAAATGAAGTGATTTTCTACTTTGACTGTTTGTTCACTTACAAGCAGTTTCTGTAATGCGACACTGAAATAAGTTTTGCTGCCGAGCTTATATTGTGGAAAAAACATGTTATAACATAACGAGAAGAAATGTCAACAAATCATCAGTTCATAGAATAAGATCCATTGATGTTTACTTTTTCAAGTGTTCCTTCCTTCCCACTGTTTTATTTTATTAAAAGTTTAAGTAAGGTAATGCATGGCAGAGAGACTAGAGTCTCTTATTCCCTTCTGAATCCTCCCCCCTGCCCCAGATTTATAAAGCACGTGCACAGAGTCCATCAGATGATTTGACACCTACGTTGCATTGGTGGATGTCACCTATGGTGGCTGCAAGGAGAGGGTGAATGGGGCGGTTAGTGGTCGGTGGCCCTGGCCATCATCGCTAAGGGATGGAGGGAGGAATGCTTTAGAAATATCAAGCGAGTCCCAGGCACTGGTGGCTTTGCAGGGAAAGGAAGCTGCCTTTATTCAACTCTGTACACACTGCAGCGAGTCATCTAAGTCTCCAAAGCTCACTAAAGTGTGAAAACTGTTTAACTCTTTACTGTGAATATTTGGTATAAATATAGCTGTTCAGTGGGGGGGAAAAAAAAGGGCAGTACTCTGCATTTTGTTCCTGAATTAGGATCCCCAGGATTAGGGCGTTTGCCCTATTTCTTCATTCAGAAATAGTCACCCAGCCTCCTTGCAAGTGTAAATTGCTCTTCTGTAATGCAATCAATGGGCCTTCACTGATTTACAGCAGTAGAAAGTAATTTGGCTGATTATGCATTTGATGAGATACAATCTGGGAGGCTATCTTTGCATGGACAGATAGTAAAATAAACATTAAGGACTAATAAAAAATGTCATATCCTCCACTGCTGTGTTCTTGCTGTGTATATAGGGATATGCCCATTACATACTAGTGGATCAAAAGTATCCATGGGTCAGCTCCATGGGTTGCCCAGAGGAAGGCTTTTCTCTTCTTTCCTACTTCTGTTGTGCTAAGGACTGTTTTGTCAGTCTAGGTGGCAAGAGGCTTGGGTTTAATCTTATGTTTAGGATGTGTCCTCTCTTTATGCAGGCATACTTTTCTTTTTTTCTTTTTCCTTTTTTTCTTTTTCCTTTTTTTCTTTTTCCTTTTTTTCTTTTTCCTTTTTTTCTTTTTCCTTTTTTTCTTTTTCCTTTTTTTCTTTTTCCTTTTTTTCTTTTTCCTTTTTTTCTTTTTCCTTTTTTTCTTTTTCCTTTTTTTCTTTTTCCTTTTTTTCTTTTTCCTTTTTTTCTTTTTCCTTTTTTTCTTTTTCCTTTTTTTCTTTTTCCTTTTTTTCTTTTTCCTTTTTTTCTTTTTCCTTTTTTTCTTTTTCCTTTTTTTCTTTTTCCTTTTTTTCTTTTTCCTTTTTTTCTTTTTCCTTTTTTTCTTTTTCCTTTTTTTCTTTTTCCTTTTTTTCTTTTTCCTTTTTTTCTTTTTCCTTTTTTTCTTTTTCCTTTTTTTCTTTTTCCTTTTTTTCTTTTTCCTTTTTTTCTTTTTCCTTTTTTTCTTTTTCCTTTTTTTCTTTTTCCTTTTTTTCTTTTTCCTTTTTTTCTTTTTCCTTTTTTTCTTTTTCCTTTTTTTCTTTTTCCTTTTTTTCTTTTTCCTTTTTTTCTTTTTCCTTTTTTTCTTTTTCCTTTTTTTCTTTTTCCTTTTTTTCTTTTTCCTTTTTTTCTTTTTTCTTTTTTTCTTTTTTTTTTCTTTTACTGGAAACTGAAATCCTAGTGAAGTTTCTTAGAACAGTCACAGGCTGATGTTAAGGATGGGTGTTTATAACCATACTCAGGATTTAAAATAAAACTAATCACCTCAAAATTGGTCCTTTTTGCAATCTGATGGAGTAAGTAATCAATCACCCTGTGACAGCCAGCTGGCTGCAGGCAAAGCTTTCACATTCCTGTGGTTTTGGTGCAGATCCTCAAAACCTCCACCACTGTGACAGCTCTGGTGACTGGCTTGTGCTGTCTGGCACTGATGTTCTTTTGGGAAAAATGTTAAATGTGATTTCATTTCCCACCTCCCACCCCACCCCTCCC
>VXBW01003107.1:794079-817793 GCA_013400375.1 Thinocorus orbignyianus
AAAAAAAAAGGGAAATATGTTGCAGTGGTATTTTCTATGGTACTGGTAAAATAGATGTGTTCCATCCCTGGTGGTGTGAGTTCTGGAAAGGGAAGTGGGACAATTAAGAAAAAATCAATTGTGAGATGCAAGGAAATAAGGAGTGTACTTTAAAAGTAGTAACATAAACATAAATTGTGTGAAAGTCCTTCTCCATAATGTGTTTTAAGAGTTAAATTATTTTAGTTTCTCAAGGATATACTTATGTCAAAATTAGTTACAAATTAGTATAGGAAAGTTAATTTTCTGAAAGGCTGCTATGAGGACTTCTGTGGAAAAGAACACATAAAAGGGCCCGGATGCTGGCCATAGTTACTGCATATTCTTTTCCAAACACTTTTAAAAAATACTTTGTATAAACATTTCTCCCCTTTTTGTAACACTGTATGTAATGAATTAGACGATATGTTTCATGTCTTACATGTTGACTTTTCTGGACTGACTTCTTGGTCTGTACTATACATGGGATGTTTTTACCAACCACATTAAGAGAAATGGGCAGAAAATGTCTAAAGAAATCACCTCAAACTTGTAATTCTCATCCTTATAGTGTAAAACTTCAGAGCACTGTGAGTTTTTTCACTCAGAAGACACTACCAATGACTGGGGTTGGGTTATTTCTGTTCTTAGTAGTAGAGCTCTTTCCCTGTTATGATTTACACGTTTTGTGGCTTAGGAAGCACTCAGGAAATCTAAGATGGCTTTGAAGGGGGTGCAATAATTCTTCAGCTTTCTACTCAGGAGGCTTGGGTTTAATTTCTAGGCTATGCTACTTCAAAATAACCCTGTACCTCCCCTCCGTTAGCGCTGATGACCAGACTGGAGTGTTCCAGTGGCTCAGTGGGGCCTCCCTGCTGTGAATCAGAGAAGTGTTTTCTGATGGCAGTAACCGTGGATGAAATATCTGTGATGGCCCAGCAGTCCCTCAGTGCCCGGGGCTGCTCACTGCTGATGCTTTGCTTGTTTATCTGCCAGCCGCTTGGAAATGGCTCATAACAGCGCTGGCGTCTGTGCCGCAAAGCGGGTGGCTGAGCTGCAGGAGGGGTGATGTATGGACCTGCTGTGCTTCAAATCCAAGGGTGATATCTCTGTAAATCAGAAACATCAACTTGCCTAAAACGTATACTGTATTTTGTGTGATGACATGGTTTTAAGCTATGGAGGATGTCGTGGCCCTCCATGCAGCGGAGGGCCACAGCAGTGATCACTGGGCTGGAGAACCTCTCCTATGAAGGCAGGCTGAGAGAGTTCGGGTTGTTCAGCATGGAGAAGAAAAGACTCTGGGAGACCTTGTAACAGCCTTCCAGTATCTGGAAGGGACCTGCAGGAAAGGGACTCTTTGTCAGGAAGTGTAGTGATAGGACGAAAGGTAATGGTTTTAAATTGAAAGAGGGGAGATTTAGATTAAATATTAGGAAGAAATTATTTACTGTGACAGTGGTGAGACATTGGAATAGGCTGCCCTGAGAAGCTGTGGATGTCCCATCCCTGGAATTGTTCAAGGCCAGGATGATTGGGGCTTTGAGCAACCTGGTCTGGTGGGAGGTGTCCCTGCCCATGGCACGGGTTGGAACTCGATGATCTTTAAGGTCCCTTCCAACTCTAACCATTCTATGATCTGGTAGATGCCTCTAGTTCATTGACAGCAAAACCTTCCTCAGATGTGTCACAACCATCCCACGATGGGATGCTTGTGAGAAACACACATTTGCAAAACAGCAGAGGTCCTTCTCATGCAACAACCATTGTGAGGTCAACTCCAGCAATGGGTTGTCCCAGGGCTTCCTGGACTTAGGTGGAAACCTCTTGGACTGTCTGGCACCTGCAGGGGTCAGCATCCCAGTACAGCCCTCGTGTTCTCCGTAGCATGCTCAGGTGGCACCCAAGCATGGTGACAGCAGTCTGAAGGTGGAGGGACTTGAAGACACCAAAGGGATTTTGCGTAGCACGTCCTCTGATCTCATGGGGCTGGAGCATCAGTACCGTCACTGGTGTCATGTATGATGGTGGGGAAAAAGAGCTCTTGGGGAAGATGCTCCCTAAATATGGTACTTTTGGAGGTTAAACCTATTACCCTATATTACTCTCAGAAACTACCCAACAGCTAACTCAAATCTTTTTCAACTTTGGTGATAAACGGTGTGGTCTGAAATTCCACTTGATAATTGGGCAGCTGCATTTCTTCTTGTTCCCGACAACTTCCCAAGCCAAAGCTGCACTCAGAGCACACTGTAAACCACTAGTCTTGGAAGTTTATCAGCCAGTCTGATGAAAACTATCCTGTTGTTCCTCTTCACAAGTGTAGCTGGAAACATAAAGTGCTTACATATGAGAATATGCAGAATAATTTTTGGGACATGAAATAGCAAAGTGTTAAACATTTTTAAAGAGTTTCATAGGTCTGTGGTCTTTATGTTGCATAAAGACGTGATTTTTGAAATCTTTTGTGAGAATCTGTTTTTTATGTTTCTTTCATTTTATGCTGCATAAGATATCAAAAGTAAATATGCTCTGCTTCTGTGGGAAAAGGTACTATAAGCTCCAGATGTGATTTCATTCTCTGCAAAGGTAAATTTAAACCTGGTGATTCTTCACAGACTTTGAATCAGCCTTTCTTCCTTTCTTGCTCCCTTTCTCCCCCTTAATACCTAGCTGATGAATTACAAAAATAATTCAAAGTTTGTTTTCCAGTTCTTTTCCTCTTCTGCTTGCAGTTCTTTTGCTGTGGTGTATAATCAAATTGCAACTCACCACAGCACCTCAAAAGTAGTTGTGCAAAGCACCCGTGTTGTGATGTTCCTTAGGGTGTGTATCTTTTGGGTTGAGAATATCTCAGTTGAAGTAATTGAGAACTGTTGATCTGAGAACTCTTAGAAAAGTATGATTCCATTATTTTTTAAAAATAAATTACCCACTCCACTACCCCTCTCTGATTGCTTAGAAAGTCATTACTCTGTTGCTGCTTTTTATGCCCTTTGCACAACCTTTCAGAATCATTTGCTTTAGAAAACTGAATGATGAAACAGTCTTGACAAAATCAAATTGAAGGCTCGAATAACAAAGGGTGCAATTGTAATGTTCCTGCTACTAATGAAACGTAATTTAACAAGTCAGTTCAATAATTTACTTCTAAACCCCAGAGTAAGGTTTCATTCAGTGGCTGTCAAATTTAAGATACCCCAAGCCTCGCAGATGAAGCAAAGACTGTGTTTATAGCCCATTTACACTGGGAGCCAGACTATCAATGTGGAGCCCTGCCAGCTTGGGCCAGATGAGAGTCTGGCTCCATACGGAGAGCGTGAGATCTGTGTTTTTTGTAACTAGTTTTTGACCCTGACATCCAATCCAGTAACGACAACAGCAGCTAAATTGGTAGCAAACAGTAATTTTAATTTATTTTTTTTATTATTGCACAGTAGAAACACATGTCAAATGTTGATGATGAAGTCCATGTGCTGTTACTAGTGTGTTCTGGGAGGCTGGGCAGCCTTCCTCACATCACTTTAGCAGAGGGTTAGATATCACATGCAGTCATGCTAAAAAAAACGTAGGACAACAGCAAATAGAGCTTTAATGCTCTGAGAAGGGACAGAGGATGGAAGAAGAAGCAAAGCTCACCAAAGCAAATACACAGGGATGTGGTTAAACTATTTTTGTCAAAGGGCACTGCAAAACTGTGATGCCTCTTGGCGTGGGCAGGTGATTATATCCCAGCTGAGATCACTAGCAACTATTTTTGTGTGGAGCCACACACTAAATTCTCTGAGGGATAAGCCAACCATGTCACATACTGGTTCAATTAAATATCATAGGCACTTAAATGGCAATTAAGCATCCTAGCATCAATACTTTGCTTCAGTGGCAATGGATGAAATGATTTACCTTCCATGAACTTTGTAATTTAGAAACAATTCTCTCTGTTGTGGGCAAAGTGTCATTAAACAGGAATCTCAAAGAGATGAGTCCGCTAAGTGTTCCTTTCTTCAACTTCCTTCTTTTTCTTCATCTTTCCTGTCTAATATTACTTTGGTTCTTTCAGAGACAGCCATTTTAATTGATTAAGTAGACCTGAAATGTTGGTGATGTGTTGCCAACATTTTTAATAAGATGTTCCTTCAAAAAATCATCCATCAGCTTCATGTTCTTCTCAGAGGAGGGGAAATAAGAAACCTATCAATTCTACACCCTTCACGTCATTCCTTAAGGGATCAATCTCTTTATTCCATATCTATTTTAATACTTCTTACCATGTGTTGATTTTTGCATGCCTTCACATGAAGGTAGTTAACGTTCCCAGAAGCATCACTGGAAGAAGCCTATTCTGTTCCTTCTGTGGGAAGGTAGTTTGGGGACTTTTTCTAATGGGGGCAGAGTTCGCACTTTGTTACTTGGGCTGCTTATGAGCTCCCTGACTGAGCAGCAGAGAGCTCAATCCTATGCTTGGATATGAGCTGTTAAGAGGTGTGCCAGGATTCGGGTCTGGATGGGTGGACCTGCAGGGTAACTTTATGCTCTGAAAACTTTTTCCCCCTGTTAAGTCTAGGTGATTCCCATTCACTGTGACAGTGACAAGGAAAGGATTGGATTTTTGAGGAACTAGCAAGGAGGAACCACAAAAAGCTGCATTAGAGGTCTAGGAAGGAACCCTGTGCCAGCTTAGCAAAGAAGGAGGGAATAAGCCTAAGCAACAGCACAGACTGGGCAATGGCTCTGCAGAAAAAGATCTGCAGGTCCTTGTGGTGGAACATCAGCAGTGAAGGCCAACTACAGGCAGAGCTGATTAAAAAGAGCATAGGCATAGACAGCATGTCAAGAGGAGTCCCCACTACTCAGCAATAGACAGGCTGCATCTGGAGTCCTATGACCAGTTTTGGCTTCTACTCCTGGCAAAGAAAGACTTTCAGTCTTAGAACAAGGACCATCAAGGTAGCAAGAAGGCTTGAAAGACGAAGAGAGGAAGAAGTGTGGATTTATTTGTCCGGGAGAAGATAAAAATCAAAGGGGAATCTTGTGAATGGATAAGATGATTCAGACTCGTCTTGAAAGTGCATGGCAGCGAAGGGAATTCCTGCTAGGTGCGAATGAACAAATTTCACATAAGAATGATCAAATATCATTGCAGGTTGCCCATGTGAACTTTTCACATGTGAAGGTACTTAAAACTGGAGAAAACAAATGCTTAAATCTAGCTTTGAAGTTAAGCCTGCTTTCAGAAAGAAGACAGGACTTGATGCATTTCAGAGGCTGCTTCCAGTCTGAAATATTAAATGTTTCATATAAAATCCTAGCTTTATAAACTTAGATTTATTTTTATTATCATTATTATTTTTTCTTAGCAGAAATGAGTGCTAGAGGGGGAAGAGAGGGTCCATCTGTCATTCTGATTGGTCAGTCCGGCCAAAACCACGGCAGACTGCTAGTATGGTGTTTTTCAGGGAAGGTGTTTTTCCACCCATAATTATTCCAGATTTGAAATACTAACCCATTTATCCAAAAGAAGTGTGTTCTTCACCTGGAGGGGAAGAGAAGGGATTTGCTTTTTCCCAAGCCAAGGTTATCGTAATCTCATTTTCAGGAATGAAAATGTAATACATTGTTTTACCTGAAGTCAAATATTTTTGACAATCCTTTCTCAAAAATTCTATTGTTCTCATGCTTTCAGGCAAAGCCTATTAGCCTGACGGGGTGGATGGCTTCCTGGCAAGGCCATACTGAGTGAAATATTGCATGAAAAAACTCTGTTTGATGAGGATTTGAACAAGTTGATAAGACTAGGACTGGATAGAATGAATGTCTTTTAGTGGAGAGTATGACAAGGATAAGAATGTAGGGGGGAAGAAGGGAGCAAAACAGAAACAAGCCAGAGGAAAGGAGCGGAGGGTGGTATCTGCCTTCCCCTGAGTAGGACTCATTCAGTGATATGCATGAAAGTCAGCCAATATTCCATTTATTTTTGCAGAAGGGCTGTAATAAATGGGACAAGGCAATAGAGGTGATGAAATAGCAGACTGTACTTGACTGATCATTTAGCCTCCTCTCCATTGCCCCAGAGCTTCCTAGTGATGCTGTGTCACTTTATCTGAATTTTCCCTTTTCTGAGGTTTGAGAATCACGGTGCTGTAGCTGAAAAGTATTGGGATTGTGCTGGAAGATGCCAAGTGGTGTCATTGCTCTTCCTTGGGTGGCACAAGTTGGGAACCCCAAGATGATGGATGGTTTTGACTTTTATGTGGGTGGCTCAGTCTCCTGTGTAACATGGTGGCTGGAAAGATGGTGATTATCAGTATTGATGGCTATTCTTACAGTGCTCATTTATCAGTGTAGGAAAGCATGCAAGGAAATTGATAATTCTGTCTTCGTAGCTCAATTCCTTAAATACTCCTCACCCTTTACACTGAGTAAGGCATCAATTCCTTCCTGGCCAAAAAATAAGAGAGCAGGGTTAGAAATAATGCATCGGTAGGAGGCAACTTAATTCTGGTGTTTCTCAAGTGCTAACTTCTGTCACATTGATGTGTTCTGGTGGGTAATTTTACCTATAAAATTGTATCCCTATTTCAGTTTTGACAGTTCTCTGTTGTAAAAGTTCGCCTCAGTGACATATTGCCACTGCAACTTGTCCGTCTTTATGTCCTCAGCATTACTGATGTAAAGGGAGAAGGCCAGTTTGTCCTGCCTAGTTCAATCCAAGTAGAAATGGTTTTTCAGAGGTTGGGTGGGCCATTCTGCTGCATGGGCTTCCACCATCCCTTTCACCTCACTGATAGCGAATATGTATTTCTTCTGTATTTTGGCGCTTGCTTATGATACCGTTAGAGCCTTTATTTTTAGAATTGCTATCTTTTCTCCTACTGCCATATCTGTCTGCAGAGTATTGTGCTCCTGCCAAGTTACACTTGCTCTAGACTCAACATAAACAAAATTACATGTAAGAAATGGGAAGTTGCTTGGATTTACTGTGAAAAGTGGTTTTAGTTTCAAATAATTTCCCTTTAGCCCGTTTGCTAATCTTAATGCTGACTGTCTAAAGCAAGGGTTATCTGTTGATGGTGTACAGGGTATAGTGTGCTTTAGCTCTTGTCACTGCCTGGAGTTCTGAAATGCTACAGGAAAAGAATTAATAATATTACTTACATGCATCAATATGGAATGTTTTCTCATTTTCATACTGACACATGAAATTGATCACTAGAATTGTTAAATAAATTGGGGGTGAGAAAACAAAAAAGAATTTTATTTTTTTTTAAATTGGTCCGAATAGTAGGTAGCACTAAGGACAGAAAAGATTTTATTCAGTGTCCTTTGAGGTCCATCTTCATCCCAAGTCCATTAGTTCTCTGATTATTAAGACTATCATGCAAACCACAAGGAAAATTTAGGCATGTTTTGAGAAAATAAAATGCTTGTGCTTGGGGACATGTTGCTTTGATGCTAAGAAAAGAAGAAAGGGAAAAAAGAAAAAAACAGAAAGGGAATGCATGTTTTCAGTTAGTTCTGAAGAGTTTGAGGTTGAACTTCAATGACAAGTATTACTTGGAAGATTGCTTTGACTTTTTTTTTTTTTCCTTCCCAACTTGCATAAGAGAAGAGTCACAGAAACAGAACTGAATCAGTAGTTAAGATGGGTTCTGATATCTGATGCAGTGCTGGCACAGGAGGATGTAGCTGCACATCACAGCTATTACAGTAACAGAGACCTGTTGAAATCCAATTTTTGGCAACGCTGTTTTCAGAAGAGAGGTGTAGATGTTATGAAAACACATATACAGTTGAGTTTAAAAAAGCTTTCATTGAGTGACACAGAAGTTGTTGAATATAATGGAAATGTTAATTTTATTCTGGCTTCTCTTCTGCATCATGTCGGACTATCTGGTAAGACTAAAATGGTTTTGACTCTCCCTTATCTAGATGGTGTTCTGCAGTTGGGAGGTAAAGGTGGAACCACAAGCAATGACGAAGGGAAGGGATTTGATTAATTCATTGCAAAGCAGGGCACAGATGAACCCTAGTCCAGAGGACCCTGGCTCTTGGGGAAGCATGGAGCTGCACAGTTCATGGGTGATATTCTTCTGTAGGACTCATTGGAATAAAACAAGTTCTAGAGGAGAGGTCCCAAAGTGCTCTGATCCTAAGTGAGCCCTCAATAAATTTGTGTTATCCTTGACAACATGTGGCACAGTTTATTGCAGTGATTTAAAACAAAACAAAAGAAGAAAGGCTGATGTTGCTGTTTGTGTGAATCTGTGAATATTGGCAGTGTTCTTGTTGTCCTGAATAACTTGCAGGCTCATTTCTGAAGCTCCTGGTAGAGCAGCCCTGGAACTGTGGGGGATGTGCCCTGCTGTCCCCTCTCCTTGGCTTAGGGGGTGGTGGCAGCTCTTACCCTGCACCTCACCTACCTCCCTGCCTGCACTCCCGCCCCCATCACCCTGCAGAAAGGATGGTCTGTGCACGTTCTCTCTGTGGCAGGGAACTAAAATTAAGCTTGGGAACAAGGAATATTCCAAATTGTGCATTTTTCAAGTTCTCCCCTACAAGAAAGGGTTGGTGTGGCAGGATCGGTGAAAACTCTGGCCTGCTTTGCTGTTGGCTGAGATAAGATACAGTGTGGAGCAGCCTATTTAAAAATATTTGTCATAGTTAAAGAGAAAAACATGGGTATAAAAGAGGGAAAGACAAGGTTTTGTTATGGCCTGCTTATGCTCTTGTAATACCCATTTAAATTCCCATTTATATTTTCCTAATACACTCGTCTCCTTTTTGCCTCAGAGCTATTTTAATTGAATTTGCTTGTTCTGTCTGCCATTTAGCTGCGAGCTGCCCTGACTAAAACCAGTTCCAATGCAATAACAAACCAAGCTGTTTCACTAAATTTCCGGCGTTAAAAGCAGCTGACCTTCATGTGCTGCAGGGGTGAAGGGCGGGGTCTGACAGGTCTAATGCTGATGGCTGCTCACAAAATCAACTTGTGTGCATAACCTGGATGAGAAATTATTGTAATTGCACTAACTACCCATATTGAACACAGTTGCTGTCTCTTCCGTGCAAGTCTATGTGTGTAATTTTCAAATACTGACTGCGTTTGGAATTGAATTATCAAACGGGCTGTAATCATATGCTAGAATGCATTTGGGATGAGTATGTATTTTGTAATAATTACTTCATTACTAAGTATAACATAGCTGTTTCTCTTGAATGTGCTTTTCTCCATTTATTTGGGAAATAACAAAAGAAAAATAATAGACTTTTTAAAAAATTCATCAAATTAATACACCATTAATGCTTTTAGGTAAAACAAAAATAGAGGGCTGGAGTCAGAATTTAGTTTCCCATAATACATATTTATACAACTGTACAGCTATTAATAATCTTTGTCTAGTTTGTAAAACAGAACAGTCAGCCAAGGCACTGTTTATTTTTGACACTGTATTTCTGTTGGATTTGCTGGGCCAGCTGTTTGACCACCAGGACTATGAGACTGCATGGGGTGGTAACACCCTTGCATCATTAAGCTGATGAGATTTCCCATTCATTTTGACAATCCAGGACTTCACCCATTGAGATATCAAGAGAAGACCTGTTCTGTTGCAGGAGGGAGCATCATATTTGCTTATGAATAACTATGGTAGCAGATCATACAGACATAACTGATTTTATTTTATTTTTCTTTCCAACTCTGCTGTATTCTCTGAGACTCCTGATAGTCTGTTTGTTTTAGGCTCTTGTGAAGTGAGTGATAAGATTTTCAAACAGAGGTTTAGGAAGTCTGTTGCTTCTCAATGAGTTGGTTTTCTTAAGTGGGGGAAAAAAAGTGTCAAGATAAGGCATTTCAGTAGCACCAACACTCCCAAGAATAACCTGTGTGCAGAAAGGCAGAGTCTGCTTATCTGTATATTTTATAATGATATTTTAATTCCTAGTTTTATAAACAACACAACTGTTCAGGCAGAGAGGTGATCTTGCAAAATCTGATATAATTATTGGATGCTGCCTGAGAGCAGAATATGCGTTAGGAAATAGGCATGGAGGAGCGGGGCTGCTTCTGCCTGCCTCTTCTTTTCCTCCAACCAACGTACTTGGGTTCCATGCAGCTTCCAAATCAGATTTTAAACCTGTTCATTTAAGCAAACTGCTTGGTCTTGCTTTTCAGGGAAATCCTTCTATTGCTTACAATAACTTAACATTCTAAAATCACTTACTACTAAACATAAAGGATGTTCAAGTAGGTTGGCGCATTCTCAGTGCAATGATGAACCCTTGGACAAAATGTCTTGATTATTTTTTTTTCCTCATTCCCATACACTTGATCAGTTTGAGTTTCTTTTATGCTAGAAAGTAAACTTTGCTGCAGTACAAGGAAGACTACAAACAGTAAAGAGAACTATAGTCTGTAGAGATAGAAGAAGTCTGGATAAGAGTAAGTCCAAATAGTTTATATTAGTTGTCTGCTAGGGAGTCTGAGTTACACAATGCTGGGTTGCTGTTATTAAGTAAAATTTTTTAAAAAGTTAATTTTTTTTGTGAGTTAAGAAATGTCACACAACTCAGCGTGATTCATCCCACCTCTCCTTTCCATGTTTAGTTTTGTTATTCTATTACAACACTCTGCTTCCCTTCCCCAGATTACTTTACTGTTCTTTGGAGCTGTGAGGCTTAAGCAAAACCAGGAGATGTAAAGATGTGAGTAGAAGGAAGGAGAGGGAATTTAAACCCTCAGAAGGACCTGGTAGTTTTTATTTCCCACAATTCCTGTATATAAAGAGAGCCTAGTATAGAAGCTGGTATAGAATATTGGAAATTTGAGGAAGAGAATATACACAATACAGTTGAAGATGTAGTACAGTGCCTTCAAAATGCTTTCTCTGATAAGAATTCAGGTTGCTTTTAATACTTTTCACTAGCAGGAATCTGCAGCTTGTCTCTTACAGAACCTAGTTTTCCTGGGTCAATTTGTTGTTGGTCTTTCACAACATTCCAGGTTGTCCACATCCCAGAACTTAAAATACAAGCTTCCTGCGATATGATCTCTTTCCTGGTATTGTTCAGGAGTCATGTTTAGGTATGTGTTTGGTCAGGTATCCAAGATGCTGGCTTATATTCTTCATCTCTCCAGCCCTGTTGCTGTTGAGGGTTGCAGTTGTGGAGATGAGCTTGGTGACCCAGAAGGTGGAGACGCTCCATGGGGTTGTACAAGCTTGGTGTTATCTGTGCAATTGAGAGCAGCTGTTGTTTGTCTCTCATGTTCAACTTCAAATGTGTCATCTCAGTGCACACAGCATACAGTGATTCCCCATATGTAAAACTCTCAAATATTTGGGATTGCCTAAATATAGCTATAACTACTTTGTGTGGGCTAAGGAAGCTGTACCCAAAATATTTCCTTATTCTTAAATTCTAGACTTGGTAAACAACTCCAGTAAATGATTAAAAAAAATCTGTATTTTTCATCACTTTGTTTTTCTTTTGTAAATGAGGAAAACCAAACAAATACATGTATTTGTTTGTTTCTTTCTATAAATCCTAATTTTGTTTTCAGATAGTTTATACAACTAAAACTTGTCATGGTCTGGTGTGTGGGCCTCTGAGACAAGTTTTGAATTGGAGTATCTTTGGTAGTGGTTTTTTTCTTTCTTTCAGCTAATGCAGTGCAGGCCAATGTATCTTGAAGTTTTAATTTAACCAAGGAAAGGAATACAAACACATGTTTCTTTTAGAGAGAGAGAGTTACTTCATCTGTATTTTACATCAAAAATGTTTACCCTGTGAATTAGTGAAATTTGAATAAGGTGCCATGAATTCTTACCCTACTGCTTTGCATCCTAGCTTCTGCATCAATCTGCATTTGATTTCAAGTCAGCCATCAGCTTTTTCTACTCCATCTGCACACAGTGGAAGTGTTTTATAGGTTTCAGACACTGCAAAAGCTGACAAAAAATGGCTTAAGAGTAGTTGCTGTACTCCCTTTATAGAAGCTGAGGGTATTAGGAACATTAGAGATAAGAAAATAAGATGTGATACGTAATCTTACCATAATAGTTCAGTTTACATGTATATAATGCGTGATAACTGCTGGATTATGGCAAGTTTTCCAGATGTCGTAATTGCCTGGTGAATGTTGTTCTGCTCTACTAAGTTCATTGGCTGATGAATTCTATGCAAACTTTAGACACCGTGCATAATGTGATGTCTGGGAAGTTGTGAAGTGAAAATATCATTTGCTTAGTCTAAATAAAACTGATAAATGACTGTGTGGAACATAATTTCAGCATTAGAGAGGCTATGAAGAAGGTAAATGTATAAAATACCCACACTGATGATGAATGCTCACAATTCACATGCTTTTCAAGATCCCAGTCAATTACAGAAAAACAAAGTTTTGTTGTGCTTTATAGTTAGTCTTTGGGGAGTTTAAGGTTAGAAGACCTTGATTTAAATATACTAGTGAACATGTGTTAGAGTATTTGATTTCATGGGAATTGTGGAGTAGAGAAAATTTATTTCTCCCAAATGGTAGACTTTTTATAATGTTTTTCTGAGATATGTTCTGTATAAGTTGTTAGTTGTTATTATTGATCATAGAATCATAGAATGGTTAGAGTTGGAAGGGACCTTAAAGACCATCAAGTTCCAAACCCCCTGCTGTGGGCAGGGACACCTCCCACTAGACCAGGTAGTCATAGATACATGCACTAGACATAGATACATATACTAGATGTAGAACATAATATTTGTTCCTCAAAAATAGGGGAAAAACCCCGAAACAAAAAGCTGCCAGTGAGCAATCTGCTGGTGACATTAAAAGACATTTTCTTTGAAGCTTATTTCAGACAGCAAGGCCATTTTTGTACAGTACTCTGAAGGGGTTTGGTACTCCTGCACTTCAAGAAAAAGACCTAAAGGGTTGTGGTGGAAACTGAGTTCTCCAAGAATAAGCCACTCCATCTCCTGCATTATAGGTTGGGTGGAACACGATAAACAAGAGTTCAGGTTTTATCATTCATCTGTGTAATCACTTTTGAGTTCCTTCAAAGGATGCCAGAATCCCCTCAAAAGGAGAAAATAAAGCAGGACTTTGTATGCTTAATGCAAAGCAGAGGATGGGTGGCACAGGGAAGGACATGGAGGCTCTACATACCATGAGATATTGCTATAGCATCCTTTATATTAGGCATTCAAATCCACCCTGCATAGTGGTAAGAGAAATAAAGAGTGATGGTGTAGCCATGGTGGCCTAGAAGAGTCTAGAGGCAAACCTTGCCTCTCTCAGGGACACGTTTTGCATTGACATGAGCTCAGCTATTAAATGCTCTGTGCGGCTGTAGCCAGGCAGGTAGCCGTTTGGTTAATGAAAGCATATGTTTTGCTAGAGGATCAGCATGTGCAGTGCTGCCTGTCAGCATGCATAGAGCTACTGCATATGCTGTCTTTTGCCTGACAGAAAGACCTAAAGGGATACTCAGAGCACTGGGCTTGGTGGTGGGGGTAAGGATAAGAGTCTAGAGGACAAGGAGTGATAATAAAACCTCAGGAATAAAATTTTCTCATACTTAATTTTCCTCTTTCCAACTTTTCTGCCCAAAATCTGAAAGGAGGAACATAGGAGAGCAACTCCTTAAAGCCATCTGAACCCCGTGAAAGGCTGTTTTATGAGTTCATTCACTTGGCTTGCTCAGGTTTCTTTTTAATTTCTTTCTGGCCTGGTTTGGTGGTGGGAATGAGCCAACTTGCTCTTCAGTGGGAGAGGCTTGTGCTTACACTGGTTCAGCTGACTGGGTTGTTTACCCTGTGGGGAGGGGTGGACAGGTCAGGGGACCCAAAGTGACCAACAGGGTGTTCCATCCCCTCTGCCATGATCAGTGTAAAAGCTGAGGGTGTCAACTTGCCTCCTCTTCAGGGGCTTGGCTGCTTCAGGGGATCCCTTTCTGTGATGGCTGATGCCTGAGGAAGACCGTGTCAGTTTGTCTGCTTTTGATCTTCATCAGAGTATTCCAGAATCAATTTCTCATTAGTCACTGAGACCAGTCTGGAACTTTCCCAGTGCCTGCCAGTGACATCTCCCTGGGAACTTGATATAGTTTTATAGATACATTTTCATATATTGTATTGATTTCAGTATTTCCTTTTTAAATGTTGTTATTAATATTTCATCAAGGTAGCCTAGTTTTTTCTAAACTCACATGTCTCTTTCGCTTTTTTCTTCCTCTCCTTGGAGCATCTGTTGCCTTGTCATTGGCCAACCCAACCCAAACTGCAACTTTCTTCCACTTAAAATAACTCAGACTATGGATTAGCTGCTGTGTGAAAAGCAGTAAAATGGGCCAAGCGTTCAGTACCAAAGTTAAAATTTGGGGAATTTTGTTACATTTTATTCACAGAATCACAGAATGGTATGGGGTTGGGAGGGATCTCTGGAAATCATCTAGTTCAACCCCTCTGCCAAAGCAGGTCCTTCTAGAACAGGTTGCACTGGAATGTGTCCAGGAAGGTTTTGAACGTTTCCAGAGATAGAGACTCTACCACCTCTCTGGGCAGCCTGTTCCAGTGTTCTGCTACTCTCAAAGTAAAGAAGTTCCTCCTCATGTTTAGATGGAACTTCTTATCTTCAAGCTTGAGCCCATCACAATTTTCTTATAATTGCAAAGGAACCAGCTGTGCTCCATATTGTGTAAATGCAATGCTTAGTATCAATGCCACAGTGTTTTGACTTGAGAAAATATTTGTGGCTTTCATTATTTCTGCAGTTATGTGTCTTGTCAGGAGAAAACAAAATCTTAAAGTGAAAACACTCCTTTTGCAGCCTTAGTACACTTGTCTGGCACCTCAAGCATTAGGCAAATTACAAATACCATAAGCTCTGGTTACTTTCAATAAGAACAGCAATATCCGTGATGCATGTTGATAGGTGCAATCACAATTGCAAATTTTTCCTAAGCAACTTCATGGATCAAGATTCCAAAGTACAGACTTGATGTGATCAGTCACATTGATCTCATCAGAGAAACTAAGGAGCAGCACTATTTGTAAGCCCTGACACTGTTTGCATGATTTTATCTTGCGGTAGAGATTCCAGTCCCACTTTTCCTGTTTGTTACTTTTCTTTGGGAGAGGAGCTAGTGTTAAAACCTTGAAAAATGTGGGTGTTTGGCTGCTCTGATTAGTCAATTAAAGAGGACCTTGGAAATGATTTGATGCTTGAGCAAAATAAGTTCAAATGTGGGGGAGAACACGGCTTGGATCTCTTCGCAGGCTTTTTGTAAATATATTATTTTGGGGTTTTTTTTGAAACCACTGAAAAGTGCTTACTTTTAACTGTCATCAGTGGCACTGTGTTGGCCCTCAGATATGCTGAACCAATGTTTGCCTGTTGCTTGATTTGGTAAGGGTTTGAGCCAATGCAGTCAGGACACAGGAACAGCCACAAAACCATGGACAAAAGGCAAAGAACAAATTTAATCTTGATTCCTCATGGATCAGTTAATCTCCAAAGCAGCACCTGAGCTGAGGCATGTAAGCAGGGAGTGCAGGTACAACCGAGGAAAAGAGAGTTTGTATTAGTAAAAGTCCTTGTTAGCAAGGGAGTGAGAGAAGTATTTCAGGGATTCAAGTAGACATAGTTCTTCGCTGTGCTTTGATCTTCTTCAACAGCAGGGCAGGAATCTTGGGCGTGTTCAATAAGGTGCCCCTGAGTCCATCACAGGCCTATGTTATCTAACTGCAGATGTTCTACTCATTGAGCACATAAGACTAAACAATAATTAATGTGATCTATGTGTTTTGCAGCACCCCACGTGTGAGTCACCCCACATGTTTACAGTCCTCCTTGCCGATCTTCTGTTACTTTCCCACAGTAAGGGGTGGGGAGGCAGTATACACTCTGTCCATTGTCATCCAGAAAAGTGGTATTTTTTTTCCACAGAAATCTTTGTTTAGATTTCAGTTTCAACCTTAGGAGGTCCAACAGGCAAATTGCTGGGTGTTTTGTTTTGTTTAGTTGTTTGCTTTTTGTTTTTTTTGAAGGCAATGACTAGAATTGCTACATTTATTTTGCTACCAAGAACAAATTGTGTGCCCAGAAATTTTCTGAGAAGGAGGCAGAGCACCTCTTCTAAATGCAGGGTCCTTATGTAAGCTTGTGCTTTTCCTATTTGCCTTATTTCCAAGTAACTTTTTCTTAAAGCAGGCGAGTTGGCCTGATGCTTAAGGCATCAAGGATGTTGCTTGGCAACTTTGGGCTGTGCGTGTGTGTCTCTGTGAGAAGCTGGACACATGTTTGCACACAGGCTGACTGGGGGCAACCTGGTGGCGATTGAGCAAACCCACTCCTAAAATTATTGCTTCAGGGGATGTGTGGTAAATTAAACATTTGCACTGTGAGAGCCTGTTCGTGAGACTTGTTATTTGCAAAGTGGAAAAAGCTTTTCAAAGGGGTGAGAGGCCAAGGTACCTTTCCTGAATAGTTTTCAGTGCCTAGGGGACAAATATCTATCGTCTGTCATTTGAGTGAGTGAAATTTGTTTAGTTTGCACATGTGAGTTGAAGATGACGGTTTCGGGGTTTTTCTCTCTTTTAATGTAACAGTAACATTTTCATGCTCTTAAGAGAATTACTTTTCAGGGATACAAACCCAGATCCCCCACTACGGTTGTTTCGCAGGTCTGTGTCCAGTTAGCAACTAGCTGTCTTTCAGTTAGAAAGAAACCAGTAGAGTGTGACTCTGCTACTTTTCTGTGCCAGCATACAATATGCTGGGTGGGTGCACACAGGGCACCTACCTTTAAGGTATGCTAGTATATTTTGCCTAGAGAAAGACATGGATAGCTTGGATTGGTACCTACTGATTTTTTTTATTTTATTTTTTTTTCCCCCCACCAAGTACTGATGGTGAGAACAAGTTGCAGGGGGGAGTAAGCAGTTGAAGCAGAGGGGGAGAGGATGGGCTTCTCCTCACTACCTTCGACTTGGTTTTACTGGCACTGTCCTGTCAATTGAATGTGAGACTTAAACTGTAAACTGAATCAGAGCATGTTTTTGAAAGGTAATGCATTTTCAAAGCGTCAGAGCAGCTGAGGTGGAGGAGCTTATGTCTGTGTGCAGACGCACTTGGTTTGCCAGAGGTGGGCTGGTTCTCAGGAGCCCGGTCAGGCAGGGGCTGAAGGTTCGGGATGTGATTTTCAGCAGTCACTGACATAAATAAAGGCTGGTGGCCAACACCACAGTCTGATGCCAGCACAAACTGTCATGACTGCCAAAAGAGGCGGCAGCGTGGCTCAGCTGTCATCCCCACTTCTCATGTCACACCCCATCCCCCTTTTCAGACTCATATTGATGAGATCTCATGGGAAATCATAAGATCATGTAATCATCTAGGTTGGAAGGGACCTTTAAAATCATCAAGTCCAACTATCAACCTAACACTGCCCAAGCCATCACTGAGCACTATGTCAACCTGTCTTTTAAATACCTCCAGGGAGGTGATCCCACCACTTCCCTGAGCAGCCTGTTCCAATACCTGACAAACCTTTCTGTGAAGAAATTTCTCCTAATATCCATCCTAAACCTCCCATGGTACAACTTGAGGAATAGATCAAGTTTGTATCCTCCCTTTTTAGTTTTAACTTGGATGGGTTTGCCTGCTGTTTCTCATGGCCTTAATAAGTGCTTGTAGTGGCTTGGTGAAGGGGTGGGAAGCAGCAGCCAAGAAAGTTGGGAGAAAGATAGAGACTTTACTGCTATTGATAATGCAGACCTGTAGCTGTCTGGGAAAGCATGCCAGGCTGTGGGACAGGGACGGGCTGCGAAGAGCAAGGGCTATGTCTGGCTGGGTGGGCTTGGAGCACAGCCTGGACAGACCCATGCCCTTGGTTTCTGAAGAGAAACCACTTCTGCTGGCTGTTGAAATATTGTGCAAGGAAAGAAGTTAAGAGCAAGAGGAGGCAGCATACTGGGAGCAAACGTGCATTTTTCTAACTAGAGATGGAGAAATTGCTTGGTATATTTTGAGGGCCTGCTTTTTTATTATTTTCTTCAATAAGCATATTTGCCAAATTAAAAACACCAGCCCTTTCCCTTTCTGTGAGTAAAGTTTACTAATTGTCAAACATCAAAGTTCAGTTCCCTACTTTTCTGGCACTCTAAGATAATAAAAATGGAGAGGGATAGTTTGACAGAAAAGATAGCCACGGTACTTAAAATTCTTCAGACATACTAGCTGAGAAATGTTTTAATTGTGAAGAATTCTTGGAACTAAAGTAATTTTTTAACCATTAAAGAACACAACCTCTGACATCTCAGCATACATAACTTTAAGACAATGCAGACGTAGGACAAATGTGTTAATTCTTGAGTAGGGCTTCTTATCTTTTCTTAATAACACTTAGGTATTATCATAAGCATAGTTAATCATAGTACTTTAAATAAGAACCTGCTAGCCCTTCCCTTAATTGCTATTAACTTTCATTAAGATGAGAGGTGAACTGTGTTGGGTGCTATGCAAACACTCCTTAAAATGCCTTCCCTCCCTGGTAAATCTTGCAGGTTACGAAGACAAATGATATAAAAGCAGTTGGGGGCTGTGCCTATTAACCTTGTCACTGAGAGTTGTTTAATTATGGGTGTCATGGGGAAGAGCTACCTAGACAGAGATTTGTAGAAGGCAGTTAAGATTCAGGGTAGCATTTCTGTTTCTGATGGTACTTAATACGAGCACTGATTCTCCTTTGAGACAGTGAGGCTTTAGCTTGCACTTTAGAGTAAAGTCCTGTGTAAATTCTCCTCTGAGTTAAATGTTTCGTGAAAAGGCAACATAGAAGGGGTAAACTTAGCTTTGTAACTAAAACACAAGACTGAGATTAGTGGCATGGGAAAAGAAGAAGGAAGGTATATGTTTTCCTGTTTAACACCCCACAAGAACAGGAAAAGCTGGTCAAGGGAGGTGATTCCACCACTCCACTCTGGTGAGACCCCACCTGTAGTACTGCATCCACCTCTAGAGTCTGCAGCAGAGGAAAGACAAGGACCTGTTGGAGTGAGTCCAGAGGAGTGCCACAAAAATGATCAGAGGGATGGAACACCTCCACCATGAGTACAGGCTGAGAGAGTTGGCATTGTTCAGCCTGGAGAAGAGGAGGCTTCAGGGAGACCATACAGTGGTGTTCCAGTACCTAAAGGGGGCCTACAGGAGAGCTGGAGAGGGACTCTATCAGGGAGTGTAGTGATAGGACAAGGGGGAATGATTTTAAACTAAAAGAGGACAGATTTAGACTAGATGCAAGGAAGAAATATTTTACAGCAAGGGTGGTGAGAAACTGGAACAGGTTCCTTGGAGAGGCTGTGGTTGCCCCATATCTGGAGGTGTTCAAGACCAGGTTGGATGGGCTTTGAGTAACCTGGTCTAGTGGGAGGTGTCCCTGCACATGGCAGGGGGGTTGGAACTTGATGATCTTTAAGGTTTCTTCCAACCCAAACCATTCTGTCATTCTATGAAAACAGCATGCACTATGGGAATAAGAACAAAAAAACTGATTTTCATGGACTAAAATAGATGGACTCAAGAGAAAGCACCCCAATAAAGAAGAATGGCCTGAGTTCACCTTGGTAGATCTATCAGTCCTAGAGTTGCCAATAGAACATGAAAATTGTCCTTGCCTCCTTCATTGTTAGGCTGTTTAGGAACCCTACTTAAATTAAAATAAATTTGTGTTAACTGCATATTGCATATTTTCTGTATTTTCCTGTTTCCAATGCTTCCAACCATAAAACTTTTGATTACTTTTGGTTTGTGATGGGGGTTGGAAAACTGCAGCAGGAGGTAATTGCTTGATAATCCAGTTAATGCTCTCAGTCAGAAAGTAGCTACAGATATGAAAGTGGCAAAGGGCAGTGCTGAATTAATTGCAGTAAATCTTTTACAGGCAGGATTTCAGTTGCAGAAGCAGTAGCCAAATTTACTGATTGTTCCTTCAGTAGTCTTAAAATGAGGTGGATTTGGCACTGACAGGCGGAGTGAGACTTACTTCAAACAACAGGCCAAATAAATCCCTGCACTGAGGTCGATAAACCTGTGTCAAGAATAAATCTGACGTGCTGTGTCACTAGACTTGCACTAAGGGAGAGCTCACCTGAAGGTTTTCTTCTCATGTATTTGAAGGCAATGATAATATTGTCCAATTCGAGGTCTGTGGGCCTTGTATTTTTTGCAGTGAGGGAAGACAGAAATAGAAGATTTGTTCTGATTTCTATATCTTACCTTCATCTGCTGTCTCATAGTGATTGCTCTTAATTATGAGAATTTTGTTTCATTGCCATGCAGACAGCTAAGCTGCATGAGTCATGGGCAGAGCAGTTTGCTTTTAATAAATGGAAGTGGATACGGTAATAATAAAAAAAATAAAAGAAAAAATCAGTTTGACTCCAAACGCATCTACCCGTCTAGACAGATAGTGCCAAGCTCCTGTCTGCTAAGAAATATCTTCTTAATAATGCTGTAATAATGCTGCTACTTTTACAGTACTTGCCATTTTTTTGAAGTGCTGTACCCAGCTAATTCATCGTTGGCTGGGCTTGAGACAGCTTTTTGCTGAGTTTGATAGCGTTTCTGTGTCTTGCTTTTCTGTAATGTGCTATTTTGAATGCCATGTCCAATCAATTAGGGAATCACAAGAATGTTTTAGGCAGCCGTTCCCAAGGCTGGGCAATAATCCTTGTCCTTGCTCTTCCAGGGTTGCCTGTTCATCCTTTCCTGGCAGAGACCTCGTGTCTCCCCGTTCTCCTCTCCTCTTAAAACCAAAAAAAAACCCAACCCAACAACAACAAACCCTTGTCATGGCTAAATATTCTGTTTGGGTCCATTTTCTTCATGGCTTCCCTCCTCTGACTGGTACCCCATGGGGAAAGGGGTTGGCACCTTTTGCTTCCTTACCTCTAATTCACCTGCGTCATGTCAGAGGCTCTCTTTGCCTTTATTCTTCCCTGGCTTTTCGTGCCAGGATGAACTCCTTTCCTTTCTCTCTCCTTTTGCAGGTCCTTCCCCAAAAAGTTGTGTGTGTTCACAGAAGGGGAGAAATGGGAACACTGAAAGGGAGGGAGCAAGCGAGGGAGGGAAGGATGGGTGGATGGAAAAACAAATGGAGGGCAGAGCTTTCTGCCTATTTTACCCATTCCCCTAGCTTAGTATTGATCTCTTGGGTGACTCGGTTGCTCATATGGGTCATATGGTGTCTCAATAGCTATATGCCTTCTTCCCCAGAGGATGGGGTGCTGGGAGCAGCCTTGCTTCCAGACTAGCACAGAAGTGTGTGTAGCTCCTTGCATGGGTGGGAAATGAAGGAACTTGGCCTGGAGAAAATGCAAAGAACCTCTATGGCACGAGAGAAAAGAAACTGCTTTGGAAGGGATGAAGATGAAGAGATACCTCATATAAGAGCAAGAGAGGAGTAGACGGTTGGGAGGCCTCTGGCTGAGGGTAATTGGTGGTAACAGAGGAGGGGGAGAAGGGGCTGAGTGGGGCTGAAGAATGGGGCAAACTGGATATGTGAAGAGGAAAGGGGATGACCTGGAAGGAACAGGCTGGGAGAAGTTTTCTGCAGCCACTGAAATAAGGAGGAGATGGCAGGTGGGTAGAGGCATGCAGGGACCTTGTGTCTAGAGCAGTGGGATGTGAAGGGTTCAAAGGCTGTGCGATCCGGGCAGCTGTGAGTGTGTGCTATCCCGCATCCTCCCCAAGCTGATGCTATTTTTAAATGAGCTGTGTAGGGATTAAAAACTTTCCCCTGTCTGGCTGGAGGCAGTGTTTCACGGAGGTGAGGAAGGGCTGCCTTGGGCTGCACCAAGCCTGAGTAGAGATGAACTCAAATGGGACCATTAAACTCATTTGCTCTTGACATCTGGGTTTGAAGCGCTACCTCCAGAAAGGCAAGAAAATAGCAAAAATAAAACTATTGTCCTATAGCAAGGTGGGAGATCAGTCTCTTCTAGTACTGCCTGGACTTATCATCTGAGCTTTATTGCCAAGTAAGTGAACACTGGGTTACCCGCACACTTGTTTGGAGTTATCATTCACGTTTCCCATCTGTGTGAGAAGAGCATGGATTCAGACTAGCTGTAAACTACTGGAAGAATGGGGTTTTTTAAAATAACAAATACTGCTGATTCACGGAAACCTAAAGTTCCATGGAGCTCCCATCTGACAGAAGGCAGCACAAGCTGGCAAACCAACTCACTTCAGAATTAGAAAGTAACATTTGAAAAGAAAAAAAAAAATTAAAAATACCGTGCATGTTGTGAACTCTGAAATTTAGGCCCGTACTGGTAACCCAGAGATACCAGCTGCCTCATATCTGTTGCGAAGATTTCCTGCTTGTAGGAGCAGTCTGTTAATACCATTTGATGTTTTGAGGTTAAATCAATGTGCTGAAAGGCCTCTAGATTCTTGGATGAAAGATGCTATTATACATGGAATGTATTCACAGAAGGGATCACAGAGTATGCTGTACCTGTGGGGTGAATCCCCCTCAGTACTGCTCAAGGACAACATGTGCTGCTGTGAAGCACTAATGCTCCAGTGGGGTATCTCCATTTAAAAGCAGTGTCAACATTTTCCTCTGTAATGGGCGGTACAAGAGCTGCAAAGGGTTGAGCTGGTGAATCTTGCATTGTTTTTTAATAATATTTCTTAAGGCTCCTAGCTTGCTTTTGAGACTCAATTTGATTCAAACCATCTCAGGCCTCTTCTTATTTATTTATTTATTTATTTATTTTTAAATCAAACCTTGTTAACTCTAGTGTGCGTCTTGGATGTCAAGTTCATTCCCTTGTGATTTGTGATGACTTCCAGAGCTCCTGGTGGAGAAGAGTGTACAAGCCTTTTTATTTCAGCTGCATCACTGAAAGTATGCTCTCTTTTGGTTGATGGCACGCACTTTCCTTTTGAAGTCTCTCTCCTTCTTATGCATGTTACAGTGTGCCAGATCTGCTAAATGACACTCCTGTGTAGCAGGTGAAGGGTGTCTGTGTGTGTGTGTGTTTCTTGCTAGGATTCTACATTAAATACAGAGTAGCACAGCTTTATAGATCTGAGAAACAGTAGGTCTGCTGCCTACTGTCAAAACCCCTTTCCCTTCTTAAATCCTACAGAGATGCCGCTAATTAAAGGAGATTTGCTCCCCCGATTCATATCAGAGGCCTGACTATAATTTGGATCTTATAATTTTGGGGAACTTTCAAAATATGCTATCTAAAGAGAGAGTAAGCCCAAATTAATCTGCTGTGTTGCAGCAGGATCAAAGGTGCAGCATGAGAGCACATTGGCCTGTGGCTCTCCCATTGCTAGTTATCACTGCCCTTCCTGTGGCCAGTTCTTTCCCTGGAAAAGAGCGTGTTCAGATGCTTCTGGTCCCCCAGAGAAGCCAAGGAGCAGTGCCTCTGAGCACTGTGGTGCAGCAGTCTTGGATCCAGTAGCTGCTGGTATCACCCATAGCTAGTAGCGAGCTCAGTTATGTGCTCTAAGAAGAGCTACATATTTACCAAAATGAAATGGTGCAATTAGGATTATCCCCTCCTAAACTGCTTCTGTATGCGCAAAGAATTTTTGGTGCTGTGTGGCATGTTGTGGTCTGTGTTGTAGTAAAAACTCAAAAGTCATTTTCAGTTATATGTTCCCTTTTTTTTTTTTTGGGGGG